>JAPQWV010000044.1:6792500-7099000 GCA_027422505.1 Craterostigma plantagineum | reverse complement strand
TACAACTTAATAAGTTCATAGTATACAAAAAAGGTGTATACATCTGAGATAATACAGGTAAGAGTAACCCAAATTCAATGATTAGAAACTATAGCTGGGCAATGGAATCGATAAATATTAATTTTTTATTGAGATTTCCTATGATATATAATGATATTGAGACCATGACGTGAGATCGAATATAATATGTATCTATCTATGGACGCGTCTTTGAATACGTAAACATCGGCGGAATCTTTGTCTCGTCTCAAAATCTGAACACAGCCCCTTCATTTTCAGACACATTTTATAAAACTGTTCACTTCTAACAACGACTCAACTCTTCGTTTGCTCGTGTGTGTATTATTTGTTGCCATTGGTTGGTACCAAGTCGTTGACTCTTTTTCAGTGTTATTGAAGGTCGTCACAATCTAATTATTGAGTTTTAAGTCATTTCCAAGCGGTATGTGTATGTGATGCAGTGGATAGGTTTGTTTTGATGTCCGAAGAAGAACAATATTTCATTGTGGACAATTTAATCTTGATGGTTTTATTTTGAGATATGGATCACTTAAGAAATAAGTCGGTTCTATCTTAATTTTTACATCTTTTTATGTTTCTTACTATGATTGATATATAATTTAATAGAGCTAATACATGTTGATTGAATTAATGTCGCTTTCTTGAAATTACGGATTTTATTTTCGAAATTTCATTTGATTGAAGTACGATATTTGGCTAGATTCATTTGGTGATCATTGGAATGTCAAATATTCAGATAATGGGGATGGTCGAGTGTATTTTTTAGGGTAGAATCACTAAGATATGATTGATTTGCAAGAGGTTTTCTAATAGTGTATTAATATAGTAATTGCATACTAATGCGCACGACCTTTTCTAATCATGTGAAAAAGACACGCACGTCTTTCCAGGTGTAAATTCCTTAACTAAAAAACTGCCCATATCTGAGCCGCAGCCAATGGATTAAAACTATTAATATTCAAAGTAAGATGAAGCCATTTTTTAAATGAGATATGATCATTACATGATAGTTAGTTATGTGATTAGAAATAAGCTACATTAGTGACAGACAATATCTTTTAAGGTTCCGAAAGGATGCTTATTACCCGGTTTTGCCTTAGTTGTATCATCACAACTTTGCATTAAAATATCACGCCAAGATTTCAAATTCTTCTTCGTTATTATCGTTATTTTTTTTTTCTGAAACAAACAATATTTATATTACCCAATCCTTAACTGAAACATTATCTTGCGACCATCTGAGACTATAAATATGTTTTCACCGAAGCACAACATCTTCAAGCATTTTAGTTTGCTTCGCAGCTAACCGTAGACTTGAACTATCGATTCAACCCTTTTTTCGTATTTGAGTTTCTTGTTATAAAAAAAAACCCTAAAAGGAATGGAAGCCATACGATCAATAATGTCTTCTGCAGAAGAATGGAACTCATCATCATGTGTCAATGGAGTTTGCTGCTCAGACGAAGCAGATTTCATGGCACAGTTGCTTAACAACTGTCAAGCTTTGAACGAAGAACCACCAAATAGCTCTAACTTCACCGATTGGCTTGGCGCTGATGAGTCAAACATGAGCACAACATTTTTCAGCGACAACTCGGCTAGTGAAGAACCTAATCCCAGCGAATTGTATTCCTTCTCCCATGATCAAACTAGTCTTTACATCAACCCTAATTTCATTACGGATGATGATGAGCTGCTTGTGGTTAATAATGATGTAATGGAAGGAGGTGAATATTTAAATCAAGATGTCAGCCATGACGACAGTACATATTCTGAGAGACTATTCTGCCAAGACATTCTTCGTGAATCTCAAAAGGAAGAGAGGGTTACGAGAAACCCTACAAAGAAAAGGGATCGCATTGATGAAGAGGTAATAGGTTTTATTACAAACACTTGTCTGTCTCGGTCATGGCTATAACTTGCTATTAGTTCTTACGTGTATGTTGTATCATGTGATACAGTTACAAAGGAGCCAACGAAGTGGAAAACAGAAGAAGGGTTCCATTGAAGATGATGATAATGTCCATGGAAGCGATAGCAATAGCAACAACAATAATGTGTTTCAAAGGCAGAACTCAGTTTGTTCGGAGAATGAATTCAACGAGCCACGAGAATTTATTGGTGGAGAGCCTTTAAAGGGTAAAACTTCGGTTAATACAAAAGCGAAGAAACGAGCGAATCGCGGTTCAGCCACTGATCCACAAAGTCTTTATGCTAGGGTAAGTTTTATATATCTATTAGAAAGTAAGAAAAAAATATCCATTTTGCACATACATGATGAACTCAGCTATATAGCATATCCATAATCAACTTTGAATGTTCGAACAGAAAAGAAGAGAACGCATTAACGAGAGATTGAGAATTTTACAGACCCTTATACCAAACGGAACTAAGGTAAAAAAAAAACAATCGTTATTTGTAGATATATACATTGATCGACGTTTGCTTTTATGTGAAGTGAGATGGGAGTTATTCTTCTTGTGATGATAGGTTGACATTAGCACAAGCTGTCCACTATGTGAAGTTCTTACAGCTTCAGATTAAGGTAATAATGTCATGGATACTAATTACAAGTTACAACGCATGAATTAACCTGTGTTCATGCTCTTTCTTATGTTTCTTATTAATCTTTTTTTGTTGCAATATTATTCAAGCTTTTGAGCTCCGATGACCAATGGATGTATGCTCCTATTGCATACAATGGGATGGACATAGGACTACATAACATGTAATAAAGAGATCTCAACGTACTCCATAATCGGAATGTTGAAGGCCAAAGATAAATATACGCATGGCATGGGAGCCATATTATAATTGTATTTTTGTTCCTTCTTTTATTTATTTTATAATATTATTCCGAAGACATAAATTAAAAACTTAGACGTTGTTACTTGGTCATTTTGTTTGTCTTTGCTTTTTGTTATTGAGGATATCATGCATATATGAGAAACTCGAGATTATCCAGAACCTTAACTGAAAGTAATAAAACTGACAATAGCTCTAGCGTTTATAGGCCAACTAATGAAGGAAATAATAATCGAACCACGGCATCAAACAAAATCTAAGGACTCCACCGAGAGCAATCGTGCTTTTGATTTTGGTTGTAAAAATAATTACTTAATCCTATATGTTGAGATAATGTATTTCTCTAATTATCACTCTATCTATATTCTAACCTCTACCTCTAGAACACATTAAAAAACTCATAAATCATCACATTAGTCACGCAACTATCTATAGCTTATGTATGTTCAGATAATCAATTCACAGTCTCATACCTAAATCATGCAAAAGTTGATCATAAATACGCAAGCATTGACCACTTCACATACTCAACATATATATGTAACGAAAAAAAATCTTAAATTAAAAGAAAACATCAAAATAACCAAGTTCATGATAAAAGATAAAAAAAAAGGAGAGAAAATGTACTAGAGCTGGGTCGTGTTTTATATGTGAAGCGTGTCACGTTTTCTTCCCTCTCTTTCGTGTGCGTGCATTATGGTGTGCTTCTGAGTGGGTTATGCGTGAATGTATGGTGTGAGAAAGCAAAATCTTCTTTCGATTCTTTATTCTTTATATAGAATATCTTCACATCATCTCTAGTAAGGATATCACTATCCGCTCCAGTTTCTACCCTCTATAAAACGGCCCTCTAAGAGCACGCAAAATATAGAATACAACATGACAAAGCTCTCTACATTCACTTTGTTCATTATACTTGATCTCTTCTTTGGTACACATATATATATATATATATATATATATACATACATACATAAATTCGTGTGTGTGTCTGTGTGTGTACTATTTTATATTAATTCTCTACTAATCATATCATCCATTAGTTGATGTTTTGTATAAATGAAATTCCTTGTCTATCATTTTATGAAGCTCGCTGGTGTTGTCTGTTTATGTCAATAGGTTTCAATAATAATGTCTACGCAGTGCCATACGATTACAGCTACACCGCCGAGGTTACTTATTACCTATGCTCCTCACTTCTTCCTCTCCATGCATGCATACAACATATCCTTCTTCCAAGTAAAGTTAATTTCTCTGCAAGATAAGCTGTAATTTCTTTCTTTCTTTCTTTCTTCAGTGCTTGAAAAAGCCATTGGAGCCTCAGTATCATGGAGGGATCGTAGTGAATGCTGAACTAAACGAAGGATTAAAGGGTTGGTTTAGCAAATTGGGCGATGGCAAAGTCGAACACAGAGAATCGACAGATGGAAACAACAAGTTCATCGTTGCTTCTCAAAGAAAGCAGCAGCAGCCTTTTCACGGCTTCACACAGCAGTTCCATATGGAGAAAGACAAGCTCTACGCTTTCTCGGGTTTGCATTTATTGCAATTTCCACAACTTCTGCAATGGAACAACAAATCAAGAATCTTTCTTGTCTTCTTTTTCATCTTAAAAATCTATCGATATGACATATAATTAAACAATGAATTCAACTGCAGCATGGTTACAAGTAAGCAATGGACCCGCTGACGTGGCAGCTGTCTTCAAGACGCCCCACGGAAACCATATAGCGGGTCGGGTCACTGCCCAGAAAGGTTGCTGGTCGATGCTCAAAGGTGGCCTAGTTCTTAACGTTTCAGTCCCAGCCAACCTTTACTTTGAGGTTTTTCTTTCTTCTATTTTTACTTCTCTTTTCCTCATTTCCTTACAATTCATGGCTCTTGTATGAATAAAATACGAATCCGAAGTTATATATCTTTGTCTTTAATCGAATCCACGCAGAGCAAAAACACAGATGCAGACCTATGGGCAGACAGCATCTCCTTGCAGCCATTCACAGAACAAGAGTGGGAATCTCACCAGCACGAAGCTACTGAGAAGGTAATAAATTAGCTAGCAGCTCTAGTTATATTATTGTTCAAGAATCATATATTACATAGATTTATATATAAATGATATAGACTCGCAAGACAAGAGTGAATCTCCAAGCTACGGACAGCCATGGAAATCCCATCCCAAACGCCACCATCTCCATCAAGCAAACCAACGGCGGCTTACCCTTTGGCTGCGCCATGAACGAAAACATCCTCAGCAACCAAGCTTATCAGAACTGGTTCCTACCGAGGTTCAAGTACACCGTCTTAGAGAAGGAGATGAAATGGTACTTCACGGAGAAGACCCAAGGAGCCGCTGACTACTCCGCCGCCGACTCGCTGGTGCGGTTCGCCCAAGCCCACGGCGTCGCCGTCCGTGGGCACAACATACTGTGGGACGATCCCAATTACAACCCCAAATGGCTCAGCTCCTCGCTCGGCCCTAACGGTTTGTTGGCTGCGGTCAATTCGAGGATAGACGGCATAACGACGAAGTTCCAAGGGCGGCTCATTCACTGGGACGTGATGAATGAGAATCTGCACTTTGATTTCTTCGAGGGCAAACTAGGGCGGAACTTCTCCGCCGTCGCTTATCAGAGGGCGCACCAATTGGACCCCAATATGGTCCCTTTCTTGAACGACTACAACACCATCGAGGATAGCAGCGACTCGAAAGTCAACGCCGCAGCTTATCTGCAGAAGATTAGGGACATGAGGGAAGGAGGTTATTGTGGCCCTTTGGGTATTGGGCTCGAGGGTCATTTCACGCCTAACGTGAATCTGCCCTATGTTAGAGCCACCATTGATGCACTTTCTTCTGCACAGCTGCCCATTTGGATCACTGAGCTCGACGTCCTTTCTGGGCCTAATCAGGTCACTCTCATCATCCTCTGAAGTATTTGTTTGGCATTTTACGTATTTGATGGATCAATCAATCTTCGGTTTTTTCTTGAACATCGTCGCTGTTTTCTTACAGAGTATTTTGTTGGAGAAGGTAATAAGAGAATTTATCTCGCGCGGTGACGAGGTAAAAGGCATAATGGTGTGGTCGCCGAGGAGCACAGTTGGATGCTACAGAATGTGCCTTACGGACAACAACTTCGTCAACTTGGAAACTGGGAATGTCGTGGACAAGATCATAGACGAGCTGTCTCATAAAGGCGAGCATCAAGTACGAGGAACCACAGATTCGAAAGGGTTCTTCGAAGCTTCGCTTTTCCATGGTGAGTACGAAGCTCTGATCAGTCATGTCGATGGCGGTGTGGAAGTGCATAAGTTTGGTGTTCAGCCCAGCGAGGAAGCGTTGCATGTGAAGGTCAACGCTGCTTCTTAGCTAGCTTCATAGATAATTTAGAGAAATACAGCATCTAATTATGTAATGGAAGGATATAAAAATAAGAAAATCTATTTAGTTATGGTGGGGAAAAAAATCACGTCTTTATTCCTCCCAGACACTCCTTCCTTCTTCCCAGTTATACTGCTGCCTCTTCTCGTCTCAGACTCTGCATATGCGTATAACTAATTATCACCATAAGATATATCTCGCAAGTGAGTTAAAAAGGTACAACCTTTTTGCAGCTATATTTGTTGGATGTTTAATTACACGAAGCTGTAATTGTGCCTTTTCCTTTTTCCTCTTCATCCGTGGTTGGTCAATTTATCATTTTCTCAGCAGTTGAATCTGTGTTGTATAATGAAGGCTAGCTGGTTAGCATCGTCTCTTGCGTCGTTCTTTTTTCTCTTTTGAAAGAAAGGAGCTTTCTTTCTTCTCTCCCTTCTTTCTGAGAATAAAGAGCATGAATATTTCGTAAATTGGTAGTGGAAAAAAAGAGAAGATAACAGACAATAGTGACAAGGAAGACTTAGGGTCGGTCGTTCCCAGGATCAGATCAGTTATTTTTCCTTTTCTTGCATCTATGGTTGTAATTTACTTTCATTACTACAAAGAATTTTTTTCAATTGAGGGATTAATTGCCATCGTACGTTTTGTGGAAACTCGGGAGTTCGGCTTGGTTGATTATTTGTTGAATTGAATGTTGTATTATTATTGAATCTCCTTTCAGAGGAGGCTTTATATACAAGTCATCGCCTCAGATGGTAGAATTGTTGGCTATTGGGTCGGGTGAAAGCGAAGTAGAATAAATAAAGTTGACAAAGCTATATATCATCGTATGGTGTTGTCAGAATCTCCTTTTTTCTTGCAAGAAAATTATGTTACTACAAGAGCATGTTAGTGAGATATAGAGAGAATCCTTCACTGCGCGGAATTTGTGGGAATTAATTGTTGGTTTCTATGATCCATTTCTGAGTGGTTCGTTCCTTTATAGATTATACACAAGGAAGAGCATGTGAAACAATGAATGTGTCGACAATGCAAGAGAAAGAAATCAAAATCATAGCATGCTGTATTTGTTCACAAAGATGATAATAATAAAGTAGATAGATACATAGACAGATAGATAGATAGAAAGATATAAATTTTACTTTGACCAATCATTCTCCTTTCTTTCTTTTTCACACTGGATAACTACTACAAACCGACTTCAATACAAGGTTGGAGATCAATGGACCCTTCTTCAACTTCTCAACGCTTTCTTCTGTTTTTTCTCCTCATCCTCAGAAGCATGCATCAAGAAGGCAGCAGCAGCATAAAGCAGCCAAACTGATGATGATGATCAAACAATTAGTATAGTATCGATCCTAATGTAATAATAAGAAATGTTCTACTAAAAGAAAAAAATAAACCCAAAAGAATCAGATCCCTAACAGCAGCTAAATCAATTTATTCACTGGCAGAAAGAATCTCGCCCTGCCTTCATATATATTTATGACCAATAATAGGTAAAGGGAAAAAAAGAAGAATTACCATCCTTCCATGAGACCGCTGGACTGTTTCTGCTGAGGTGGCGGTGGCTGGCCGTACTGCGGCGGGTATCCCTGCGGCGGAGGATAGCCGTAGCCGTGCTGGGGAGGTGGGTAAGAGTCCTTTGGGGGGTACCCCTCAGGTGGATAACCTGAGATAGAAAGAACACAAACATCAATCACAATCAAGATAATCAAGGCTTAATTATATATATATATATATAAATTATAATATAAAAGAAAAGGTAATCAATCAATCAATCACCTTGAGGTGGTGGAACGCCGACGGGGGCTTGATTCTGGTTGTAATAACTCATGGTTCTAAAACAAAAGAACAAACTAAAGATCAACTTTTTTTGTGCTGTTGCTATGCTATGCTTGGATGGAGACTTTAATAAGATCTTTGCAAAGAGGGTTTGCCTTGCTATATATAGAGATCGAAGACGGCAGAGATGATTAAGGAAGAAGAAGCCGTACGCAAATGGAACTGAGGAGGAGCTTTCCTTTGATTATTAATTACTGCGCGTGTACATAGAGAGAATACTAGAGACGCGTTCTTTCCTTGCATTTAACTTCGCCACTAAGTAAATATTCTTGTTCCGTAAATATTCGATAGGTCCATCATTGATATTACGGGTCAATAAAAAAGTGTCCATTATCCATATAAACGGCCCGCTGGACCACGGGTCGGGCCAGATGAGTTGTGATCCAACTCCAAGTCCAAGGAAGGGCTTCTTTTGTTCGAGGGAGAACGACATTTTTAGTTCAAATGTTTAGGACATGGGCGTTTATTATCCTCCATGTTTCGAGGTGACACTTTTAGTCCCCTAATGTTATCGATTTTGGACGGTTTTGGTCCCTCGATTAATTTAATCGTTAATTTAGACGAAATTTAACACATGAGAGTCCATGATCTCCTTTTACTCGACGTAAAACCTCATAAAACATCTTCTTCTTCGACTTAAACGCACATGAAGATCATTATACATCACATTTTGGAAAGGAGCGACATCCTTGATAATGAGTTAAATATGATACGTAATGATGCTCACGTGCGTTTACGTCGAAGAAGATGCGCTATGAGGTTTTACGTCGAGTAAAAGGAGATCACGGGCTCTCACGTGTTAAATTTCGCCTAAATTAGCGATTAAATTAATCGAGGGACCAAAACCGTCTAAAATCGGTAAAATTGGGGACTGAAAATGACACATCGGAACATGGGTCCAGAAACGCCCATGCTCCAAACATCCGGACTAAAAATGTCGTTGGCCCTTAGCACGAATTCAATCATTTGTGACATGCAATAGTAACACCTGCAACTTTACGTAATATTATAATTGACTCTACGCAAGTCGAGATATTATTTAATTGATGTAATACGTGAGATAATATCTCCATACATTAAGATAGCAATCAACAACACTCCCTCTCATACAATACAACAACACATGACGTTAAAACTCCCCCATCCCACCAAGTAATAAAAGGTGATATTATCCATGAATACAATGGTATCGATATCCATAATCAATAGGGTCTTTGTCCAATATAATTCCCAGGAGGATCATAGCTGCATATAACGAATATCCAATCGTTCTTACAAGTAATCCTCGCACACCCAAGATGTGTCGTTTCGTTCCAAACAACCTGAGTATAATGCAAGCACTCTCCGCCCACGCAAGAATTCGAACCGTAATCATAACAAGACTTCTCCTCCGTCCACATATCAACAGCTTCGCCAGCAGATAAAGAAGAGCCCCAACCCTCGGCTAGGTTTTCGCCGTAAGGGCCCATGGAATGCTCTAATTTGCAGTCTTCGTAGCGTTTTTGAGCGTATTCCAAGGCGTAGTTAGCTAGGGTTTCATTCCATGCTAGGGGTTGAAAACCCCTACTTGGGCACGAGCACTGTTGTGAGCGTCGACGAAGGCTTGTGGGCTGTTCTCAGCTGATTCGTCGTTGCTGATGATGGCCATGGGCGAGGAAGAAGATGATGATGCTGAAGAGGATAATATGATTAGGGCTGTCAAGGAAAGTATGGTGGAGAAGGATGATAATGTATGAGAGAACTCCATTGTTGTGTTGTGTTGTGTTGTTTTGTCTTGGTTCCGTGATTTTTCGTTTATATTTATAGAGGAGAATGAATAGGGGGGTTTTTGTGCGATTGATAAAACTTGAGATTTTTTCAAAAAGAAGGAGAAATTATTGGGACAGCCTTAAATGTAGGAAATATCCGTTCATTGCAATTGAGACGACAGTTGGACTTGTCTTATTTTGAGATCTCGTGAGATATTCGAAAACTAATTTCGTATAACAAGATATACATTATATTTTTCGAACAATTATATCACACGCAAATAGTTCAATCAAGATGAGTTATCACAAGCGTAACAGATCCTAGAAGAATACCTTTTTTTTTCTGGAAGGTGCTAAATAGAATGATGTCATATTATTGTTTTGTGCTCATGGAATTATATTAGTGGTTGCAATTCAAAATTTGAGTCTCGTGAATGATGGCGATATCTTCTGTGAGCACCTTTAGATAAAATATGCTAGAACGCACAAATATTATATGCCCATTAAATATCTATTATAATACATGGTCCTTATCAAGACTCTTGATAAGACGTAGATTCAATTGAATGTCGAAATAAAAAACGTAGAAATCAACGGTCCTTTCATATTTCATGCGGTCTCCAAAGAAAAACCGAGTAATTGTCAAGACTTTAGGGAAAGTGATCGTTTTTGTATAAAGGTTCGATTGAATTCAATTGCGGTAATTACGTCTCTCGAATTTGTCAACCTTAATTAGCTCCATATTTTACTCCATTGGGTGTGTTAACTGTTACTACAGTACTATTTTTCTTTTGACTAATGTTGCAATTTAATCTTCATATATAATAGAAGTTCATATATAATAAATGCTATACTCTAACGAAATAACTTATTCATACACAACCCATTACTATCTATACACATATCAAACGACCCTGTATGTTAATAATTGAATAATCCCAGTCCAAGTTAAATTTACATATGTAAGAAAGTTACAGCAGTTGCCCATATCGACGTGCATGTGTTGCTTTCATTGCTAAGTCGTCAGCAAATTATCGATGCCATTACGAAAACCATTGGTGTTGTTTCTATATCCCATTTCTTACCATATTAGAAAAATAGCCACAGAGATTACTGGCATGAACATTAGCCTAATCAACCCTCCCAACTAATCAAGATTATTTACATCAATTAACGTCTCTCAACATAATATTTAACATTGTTTAATCTTTTGTCCTTAACATTGATGGATAATAAAAGCCCACGAGGGGAGCTTCGAAACAATTTTGATATCAATAATATGTAACTAACTGAGCAAATGATGAGCTCTGTAATAAGCTGGAACAGTGGCAGGAAAGAACATCTGCCTCACTCCCTCTGCTTTGATGATCGGCAGAATGATCCCAGATGCTCCCTGGAAATGAAAATGAATTGTTCAAAAAATACGCACTTCTATTTCTTGCCCATTTGTAGTTGGGCTGTAATAATGAAACAAAGGCCACTCACTCACCATGATCAATCTAGCTCCAAGCCATATCTTCCCCGGCGAAGGAAATGGAAGCAGCAATCGCCCGACTCCATAGACCGCCACGGCGAAGAAGTGAAGGACAAGGCTCAGAGGTCGAGGATTCAGCCCAGAGAGAAGCGAAACGGGCCCCTCCGAAAAAATCCCACCGAGGCTCAAGTAGTCGAAGCAAGCTTGCCTCATTTCCTTCCTCGCTTGATCGGGCGAAGCGCAGAACACCTTGTAAAGCGCCCCAGCCAGCGTATTGATCGTCGATGCCACGGGCTACATATATAGATATACATACATATATTGAATTTCCAAAACAGTATAGCTGTAACGAAAGAAAGGAAGGAAGATATGAGGCTCCATCATCACCTTCCTTAGAGTATAGAAAGACTCGAGATAGGTGCAGAGGGCATTTGGGTCATTTAAGTCTTGGATAGGGCGGAGAAGGTCGCGAAGTACGACGATGTCGGATAGGGCGACGGTCATGCCGCCGCCAGTCAGAGGGTGGCGCATGTTGAAGGCGTCTCCCATGAGGAGGGCGCCAGGTGTCGGGCTGGGATTGGCTGGCATGCTTCTGTTAGGCATCGACCTCATGCTTCCCTTATCGACGGCAGCCACGAACGAATCGTAGAGCTCGTTAGGAATCTGTGTAACAATATTTCAGCTTAGTATGTTTGTGTAAACGCATTGCAAAAGTTGTAAGAGGACGGTTTTTTTTTTTTTTTGTACCTGTGGAGCAACGACGGTTTTAAGGTAGTTAGCCATTTCTCCGTTGGCGATGGAAGGAAGCTTCTGACCAGGGACGTCGACTAAGCATCGTACCTCAGTGCTGCTTATGGGATAGAATAAGATCGGCGAGGGGTCTCCGAGGATTACGTGCCCATGATTACTATATGGAAGCTCGGTGTTTTCCAGAATTAAACCGACAAAATGCGATGGATTCTCCACCTACAGTGTCAATTGGTTTTGATAGGGGTGACCTTAGGCCCAGCATTCCTCCTAACCTGACTACCTGAAGATAGCTACTTTTCGGATATAGGGTCAGATGGGTAGTACACCTGGGGACCTGCAACCCTGTACGGAAAAGGTAAGGTGGGTCCTGACAGCGAAGCAACTCGAGCGGGAAAGGTTGGATAAGGTCGACCAGGGGACACGTGGCGGTCTGGGAGTGGTCGACATTGTGAACAGTAAGGAGGCGCACCAGTCTGACAACAGTACGGCCGCAGGTGCTGTCTCTCCTAGGTTGTACCAGATGTCGCTGTCAAGTGGTCCCGGGAGCGTGCCAGCTAGGAAAGCAAAGGGAATTTGGGTATATGGGAACAGAAACAGACGAGATAAGAGAGATTCAACACATTACACAAAACACTTAGACATTCTCACTGTGTTCATCTTCTTCGTCTTCATCACACACAAAAGCACTGTAATGAGCGAAGTAAGGTGGAGTGTGTAAATCCCGACTGTCAATAGTGAACACTATTTCCGGCGGCCCGTGGACGTAGGACACCTGTCCGAACCACGTAAAATCCTTGTCTCTTGCGTTTTCTTTCTTCTTTTAGCACTAAAATCAAACCCTAAGACACGCCAAGAAATCAAGGCCCAGTCCGTTTCACCCATCACCGTCCTTCCCGAACCAAATATCGTTGATCGGGGTCACACCCGCATCAAATGGCGCCGTCTGTGGGAAAGATGGCTTGAGACGTGAGTGCGCTGGGTAGTAATAGCAAGGAAGGCAGGCTGTTTCTGGGTCTGTTTGAAGATAGGTTGAAGAAGGTAAGCCGAGCTTGTGTTATCTGAAGGTGAAACGTGAGAGAGATAGTGGAAGGTGGCCGTCGTTAAAGGAGTGATAGATCTCAGAGACGAATAGACGTTGGCCGCGATGGAGGGACAGCCGTCATTGGCGCAAAACCTGCAAGGACGGTTTGAGGAAGTCGTAGGGAAAGCTGGGGAGAGTCCTACGCCGGCTCCGACGCTGGCTTCACCGATCGAGGCCCCAGTGGGCACGCCAACGCCCACCTTTGCAGGGCCGTCCGGAGCCGTACCGCCTCAAACTCCCGTGACCATGACGGCAGAGCAGCTGGATTTGTTGGTAAAGAATGCAGTGGACGCGGCCATAACCGCCAAGAAGGCGAGGAGCAAGGGCAAACGGAAGCAGTCCTTTTCCGTTCAGGGCAGAACCTCAGAGGGCCATGTCTCAGAGTGGGCAGAAACTGTAGGAGAGAACATGGTGGCCGGAGAAGAAACCTTACGTCATCTGCCGGAAATGGACCCACCAAGGAGAGAGTTTGCCCAAGAAGAAGGGAACGAAGGACCACTGGCCCCAACACCTAGACGAGGCGAGGGACCTCCCAGAGGAGTTCAGGAAGGGCCAGGGAATCCTAGGAACGCCGCGCCTCCAGCGACCATAGCCAGCGAATGCAGGATAGGAGGAGCAAGGGAAGTCAGGGAACAGGAAATGGAGGTGCGGAGCTATGGTACGCGCGGTCGAGAAGGAGGTGTCAGTTCGCAGGGACAAGAGCTTAGAAGGCAGGTGTCGGACCTCAGGAAAGTAATAGACGAGATGCGGAACAAAACAACTAGGCCGCATCTCCGAGGGCTGCACCAGGCCGGCACGCCTTTCGCTAAAGAGTTGTTGGAAGGAGAAGTGGCGCTCAACTTTAAACAGTTGCCGTACGAGTACGATGGTACCACCGACCCGGAGGAACACGTGCTACGTTTCAAGAACACCATCCTGCTGCATAACTTCTCGGAGGGAGTGAAGTGTAGAGTCTTCCTGACAACTTTGGTGAGAGCTGCCCAACAGTGGTTTAGCCAACTAGAACCAGAGGTTATCCACTCATTCGAGGAGTTCCAGGAGATATTCATCAACCAGTTTGCTAGCGCCAGGAAGCCTCCTAAATCGGATATGTCGTTGTTTCAAGTCAAGCAGCGATCAGACGAGAGCCTTAGATCTTACATCCGAAGATTTAATGTGGCAACCTTGGAGGTACCCTCCGCCACTACTTCTGTTAAAATTAATGCTTTGGTTCATGGTTTGCAGGTGGGCGACTTCTTTGCATCGCTCTCTAAGAAGCCCCCACAAACATTCGATGAGCTGCTAGGCAGAGCAGACAAGTACATAAATCTAGAGGAGAGCAACTAGCGAAGGTTCGAGATACGATGCTCAGAGCGTTCCCTAAGGAAGAGGCGGACAATCTTGACCAAAATCGAGAGGAGATCAGAATATCACATCCCCCATTGGTAAGGAGACCTGTGGCAGGTCGGGGAAGTGGACTTCCTCAAACGCACCAGAAATACACTCCTTTGCGGACCAGCCGTGAAGAAATATTAGCTGTGGCTGCGAAACATTCGGCCATTAAGTACCCTCTGAGAAGTGCATGGGGGCCCCAAAGACCCCCGTCAGGGATGTTTTGCCGTTTCCATAACGAGTATGGGCATCACACCAACAACTGCGTGCATCTGAAGAACGAGATAGAAAGGTTAATAAAGGCAGGACATCTCAAGGAATTCACGTATCGAGATCGAGGACCGGCTCAGCCGGCGCAGCCCGAAGAAAAGGAAAACCCTGGACAAGACAAGGGGAAACAACCCATGATGGAGCCTAACCGGTCGGGGCCCAGTCAGCAACGAGCTCACATCCTCATCATAGGTGGAGGTCCTGAGAGTGGAGACTCGCACAGAGCTCAAAAGTCGTATGCCCAGATGGGAAGAAGTGGGAGCATTCAGACTGGAAGTAGCCTAGTCGGTCAGGTGGAAACCACGGGGAACATCCAATTTGGAGCAAAGGACGAGGTTGATGTAATGCGACCTCATAACGGCGCCCTAGTAATTACCACGGATGTGGCTGGATATAAGTTTCGCGGATATTTATAGACGGAGGAAGTTCTGCAGACATCATGTTCTTAGAATGTTTTAAGCAGATGGGGTTAGAGACGGAGCTTAAGCCAATAGCTACCTCCCTATACGGGTTTGGTGGAGCTGACATACAACCCCTAGGACAGGTCACGCTCCCAGTGGGACTAGGTGAGGATCCCAGACGGGTGGTACGACTGGTCAACCTCTTAGTTGTTGATGCAGTTTCCTCCTACAACATCATATTGGGACGTCCAGCTATTAACAGATTCAGGGCAGTGCCGTCAACGTACCACATGAAGATCAAGTTTCCGGCAGGTGACCAGGTAGGAGAGGTTTCTGGAGACCAGGTAAGCTCTCGTCGATGTTATGCAAACGAGATCAAGATGATAACAGGAGCTAGGGAGAAGAGTGTGGCTGAGGCTAAACAGGCAAAACGAACGAAGCTAGAAGGGGAAGAATGTGAACCTGCACGACTGCAGTCTCAGCCCAATGAAGAGCTAATGACAATGGAGTGGTATCAGGGTAAGGAGGATTTCACTACTCAAGTGGGAACGAGGAAGGGCGTGAACTGCCGCGCCCCCGGAACATCTCTAAGCTGAAGGAGTACTATGCGTAGTGTGGTAGGAAGGGTGTACATAAATCAAACAAGGACGTGTACTCTTTTTCCTTCGCCAAGGTTGTCACCTGGCAAGGTTTTAACGAGGCACCGTCCTCTGAATGAAAGAACGTTTCTTTGGAAATCCGTGTCTATCTCCTTTATATGATATTGAAAACTATAAGCCCTGGTCCAGCCCCAGGCACGTAAATAAGCCTCTTGGCCCCAGATTACTCTGGGTCGAAACCTTGTTGGCCCTGGATTACTCCAGATGAGAGAAAGCGCCTCTAGGCCCCGGATTACTCCGGGTCGATACCTAGCTGGTCCTGGATCACTCCAGGCAATCCTCTTGAAAGCGCCACTAGGCCCCGGATTACTCCGGGTCGATACCTAGCTGGTCCTGGATCACTCCAGGCAATCCTCTTGAAAGCGCCTCTAGGCCCCGGATTACTCCGGGTCGATACCTAGCTGGTCCTGGATCACTCCAGGCAATCCTCTTGAAAGCGCCTCTAGGCCCCGGATTACTCCGGGTCGATACCTAGCTGGTCCTGGATCACTCCAGGTAATCCTCTTGAAAGCGCCTCTAGGCCCCGGATTACTCCGGGTCGATACCTAACTGGTCCCGGATAACTCCAGGTAAGCCTCTTGGCCCCAGATCAATCTGGGTCGAAACCTTATTGGCCCTGGATTACTCCAATAGAGAAAAAGTGCCTCTAGTCCCCAGATTACTCTGGTTGATACTTGTTGGCCTCTCAGCCCCGGCTATCACGGGTAAACCTTGCTGGCCCTAGATCATTCCAAGTATGAAAGAGAGCTCCTAAGCTCCGACTCAACCCCAAACAAAAGACAGAACCGGCTAACGCGGGCCTCTCACAAGATCAAAAGGTCTGCCGGTATTCCACGAACTTGATAAAAAACGAAAATGAGGGGTGTCGGATCCAACATACCCAGGAGCTCCCCAGGTACATGTTTCTGTTTGCCAATAACTTCTTAGATGAAAACTTCGAATGCAAATGCAATAAGATGTTGGAAGGAGAATGCGTAAGGAGCGAACGTCTCGTGTAAACATACGTCCAAGGCATCGCAGTTTACAAAGAAGGCCTGATACAGACTACCAAGGTGTAAAAATGGAAAAATAAGGTTGGCGAAACGGGAGATACACTCTTCACGTACTTCGAGCCGTGTCAGCACCTCTCTTGCTACCTCAGCATCAAAGGCCTGCTCCAGAGCAGCCTTCATAACCTTCTCCCTCTCTGCCAGCAAATCCAGCAGGGCATTCAATTAAGGCCTGTTGCCCCCCTACAAGCTTGTTCAAGTGGGCAGCAAGCCCAACTTCCCTAGCAGCAAGAGTAGCTGCACTTTCTTCCTCTAACTGACGCAAGCATTCAGAGGTCAATTCCTTGAAACAACCCTCTCGCTAGCAACCAGCAGCAGGTCAACAACCAGTGTGGCACTACCAGTTCCCTCATCTCGAAGGAAAGTCGCCGACAAAAGAGAAGGTAGCAAAAAGGACAGCTGGTACCACGAAAGTACGGCTCAACAAAGAGCAGACGGTAACAGGCTTGTGAAGGAGCACACGATACTGCTCAATCGGCACAATGGCGCGAATGAAGCTCCTCTCTCTTGTGGGCTGATCAGGTTGTAGTTGTTGGGCATGTCCCAGGTCATCTTTCCGATAACGCGACGATAAATTCCTCACCCATTTCCTTGGTGCACAAAGGGAGTGAGTTCAGAATGTTCGGGATGGGAAGGAGCTGTCTTCACACGAGGCTTCTTACCCTTCGCAGCAGAATTTTTCCGATTCCTTTTAGCTGGCGCAGATGTAGCAGGGGAGATAACCTTCTTAGCAGCCTTGTCTTTAGAACCAAGTATCACCGCATCTGGATCCTAATCGACCTCTTTCGAGGAATGGGATGATGAGACAAAGATCTAGCCGAAGATTCCCCAGAAATCTCCGAACCAGCAGGTTTAGCTCCGCCGTGATCCTTTGAAGACTGGGGTCTGGCAGGAACTGAAGAATCTTCTTGCTTAACAAGTAGGGTCTTGAACGCATCTCTCCAGGAGAACGACATACCTGCTTACAAAGTCAGGAAGGAAGCTCAAAGAGGAGATCAGGAAGCAAGGGGGGAACCTGCTTACCCTCGGGGTCGAAGGATAGAAACTGAGAAGAAAGATTGAAATGATATAGTAACCCAGAATAGGTGGCCATCTCCTCATGCTAAATCTCTGTTCAAGTAGCCAGGATGCAGAAGGCGCAGGACCGGTCCAATCAAAATAAAGGCAGCGCAGGCCAGCTAAGAAAATCCAGAAGCACCAGAAAGGAGGAATGCTCTTTTAAGTGTACTCCGAACTGTAATACTTAGCGTATTACAATTCAGAGTAGGGGGACTGGATGATAGGGGTGACCTTAGGCCCAGCATTCCTCCTAACCTGACTACCTGAAGATAGCTACTTTTCGGATATAGGGTCAGATGGGTAGTACACCTGGGGACCTGCAACCCTGTACGGAAAAGGTAAGGTGGGTCCTGACAGCGAAGCAACTCGAGCGGGAAAGGTTGGATAAGGTCGACCAGGGGACACGTGGCGGTCTGGGAGTGGTCGACATTGTGAACAGTAAGGAGGCGCACCAGTCTGACAACAGTACGGCCGCAGGTGCTGTCTCTCCTAGGTTGTACCAGATGTCGCTGTCAAGTGGTCCCGGGAGCGTGCCAGCTAGGAAAGCAAAGGGAATTTGGGTATATGGGAACAGAAACAGACGAGATAAGAGAGATTCAACACATTACACAAAACACTTAGACATTCTCACTGTGTTCATCTTCTTCGTCTTCATCACACACAAAAGCACTGTAATGAGCGAAGTAAGGTGGAGTGTGTAAATCCCGACTGTCAATAGTGAACACTATTTCCGGCGGCCCGTGGACGTAGGACACCTGTCCGAACCACGTAAAATCCTTGTCTCTTGCGTTTTCTTTCTTCTTTTAGCACTAAAATCAAACCCTAAGACACGCCAAGAAATCAAGGCCCAGTCCGTTTCACCCATCACCGTCCTTCCCGAACCAAATATCGTTGATCGGGGTCACACCCGCATCAGGTTTATTATTAAAGAGTAGGAAAATCTTATCGAATAGTAAGTAACTCGAAGTGGTTTTACCTTTGGAGTGCATAATGATCTCCTCAAGTTTGAGAAACAGCCGTCGCAGACGACAGTAAGAGGAGCATAAGAAGTGGACTCCTCGCCGTTCTTCGTCTTGTATCTTACACCTTTAATGGTTCCATTCTCTTCGAGTAAAGAAGTCACGGTTCCTTGTTCAAGCCTCACTCTGTCGAGAAAAGGAAAAAAATCGACGTTTTCAACTGCAAGTTTTGATTCGTTCAATAAATCTGGCTACAGTTTTGAAGTGGTTTCGAGTTCGTTACTTGGAAAGCGCTGCAGCCTTTTCTCTCATTCTCTGAATGAATCGACCGTTGTGAAAACTTCTTCCAGACACGTCTGAATCGAACTTGTCGAGTGGATAAGACAACTTGGTATCTTTACCATCCTTAAAAAGGGCATACCCGAAAACTCGCTGAGCGTCGATTCCTCCCAAGCAATCTAGTGCAGTAAAATCACATAACATCTAGACTTAGAAGGAAATGTCTAAATGATCGATGATTAGATAGAGACATGGAACTACAGTCAAGATCATACCTTCAAGACCTAACTCAATCAGTTTCAAGTATCCTCCTGGCTGCAGAAGCTCGCCGACGATACGATCTGGCTCTGTTAAGTCTCTTTCGATCACATGAACACGCCGCCCATCCTTCAAAAACAAAAAACACATGGCCTTTAATCAGTTTTATATAGTAAGATTAAGAGTTACAGAGCCCTGAATCGTGGTTATTACCGCCAAAGAACTGAAAATTATCAATCCACGTGGTTTTGTTGTTAATCTTACAAGTAGACATACATACCACAAGCTTGGTTATATTCACAAGAACTCGTGCATGAAGGCAAATAATAAGCTACAGGTGCTTCCAGTGAATGAAATCATTTATTAACTTCTCACTGTAAAAGATATCTCACTATTTCTATTGATCAGACTGACAGCTGACATAGAGTGATTTCAACTTCCTTGTCGAGATACTTTAGACCAAGACTTTAGTAGTTGCCATGTACATGTTTTGACATGCCCTTTCAAATCATTTGAAAATCAAATTTTTTTTCCTCTCTATTTGACATTAGGACATGTAAGCTTTCTGCAATGTTCTACTGCCTTTAGATTCTTGACTTGCATTCAGATTTACTACTAGAGAGGGAAGGATAATCAATGAAAAAATATATGAACGATCAGGATTCTATCAATCCAAAATAAATAAGTATCAATCAGAATATGATTTTTTGCAGAATGGGGAAAACATAATCCCAAAAGAAGTAATCTGACATCAAATCCTCGAAGTGCCGCCGCTTTCCTCAGGAATTATCACTGGTTTTAGCATATCAAAGGAAATAGGAATGAAAAAACGGGGGAAGGAATTCTACAAACTTGACCATCTCAAACGTGCGCGAACAGAAGCGATTTTGAAATCGGAGAAAATCAGGAAACAGTAATAATTTCACCTTGCCAAGCGTATAAGCCAAAGCAGCACCCGCAACGCCAGCACCGACGATGATGACGTCATAATCACCGCCGTTCCCCCTCCGTATGCCCCCATCCACGGCCGACGTCGTAAAGCATTCATCCTCGTTCGACGGCCCTTTCGCTTTCTTAGCTTTTCCAAGTACGTTCAGCAGAATGAACCCAAAAAGGAAAGCAACAATTCCTCCTACAATTATACACTGATCAAACACCGCCATCTTCTTCAAAACCAGCCAAGATGAAGATGGCGTATCTTAGTGCGTACGCAGGAGCAAATCGTTTCTTGTGTGAATTGTTGTGATGATTAAAGGCAACGATGTTATGTTAGTTTAGGTTATATAATGAGTAAGATTCGTATGGGCAACTTAAACGGCCTCATTTCAAAAGCGTGTTACGAGAGACAACATGCATATTTTCTTTCTCGAAATTTTTCAATTTTTACTTAATTATACACCATTCTGTGAATAAATAAATATTGGGATGGGAGTGCAAATTGCGAATCGTGTTCTAAGAATATTTTTATTATTTGTGCATGGGACATGGCTATCTACTTATTTGTATACATATTATAATTATCTCGAGAATCCAAGACGCGACATCTTGATTTTTTCTTTCGTGTGTGGTAAATCGCTTTTTTGTTATCTATAAAATTTCACGAGGTCCTTTTTTTAATAATAACCCACGCTACGCGCGGGACATTTAATATTTGTAACGAAGGATTTTTTTTTTCTTTTTCTTAATGAAAGTTTCCTAAGCATGGGACGTCATATGTCTGGTTTTTTGACATATGAGACGTGGCACAAAAAATATATGATATATCCAAAATATATTTTAACATTACTCTCACCATCCTTGTAAGGTAAACGATTCAAGACAGAGATATGAACGACCCGTGATCCTAAGAATGGTACGTAACTATGATGAGTTGAATATTAGGGGCAGTGTCTAAATGCATGATCGACCTATAGATTGATTAGTTTATGAATGTGATTTGGTTGGCGGTATGGTAATATATTAACAAATCGCATTAATCAAGAACTTAATGTTAACATGGACAGTTATGATATAAATGCCATTACGAGCTTCTTAGAGAACAAAATTACCAGGTGAGACAAGTTATTACTACACGTTTTTTGTGCTCTTTAGTTACTTAAGTTATAAAACAGTCAACTTTTTTACTTGATGGGTTTACAACTGTCAGTCCAGTTTAGTTTTTTTGTTATTAATTACATAAATAAGAAAGGAAAATGCCATCTACATCGTCATTCGACATTCAAATGACTAAGACAATTTTTTTTTTGTGACATGTCTGACCCTTAATATGATAATCACACCGAAAATATGTGAAACTTGTAAGCTATGACGAAACATTAAAAATAAAGTAAATCGTCCTTATCAATTCATAAACATTGTTATTAATATTTTTGTTTTTTGTTTTCTAAATTTTATATATGTACCTTTTGTAATCTTAATTGGGCTAAAGCCTCTAGTATTTGGGCCTTGGACCTTTATTGCTTTTGGGCCCAAAAAGGAAACAGAAGTCGTAAGAGTCCGTCTGTTATGCGGAATCCAACGCGGAAAAGAAAGGAAAATAAAATGATACGCATCGGATCGTTATACATTACGCCTTACGTGTCGTACCATAATACGTTTTCTTTTCCTTTCCGCACCGAATTCCGCATACCAAACTCACCCTAAATATCCAAAGTTTTTGTCAAGTTTGTAAGATTCAAATTTCAAACTTCAGAAACTCAGCAAATCAAACAGCTTATTACATGACAAGTATCACCATCCACCAGCTTAACATTACTATGTTCAGTTGAAATTCAATTTCAACCTTCCATAACAAGAAAAAAAAAAGACATAATACAGCTGCGAAGCTTTACATCAGAAGGGTGAGTAGAATGATAACTAACATGGCCAAGATGAAGTTGAACCGTGTTAGAAAAAAAAAAAAACCCTTCTTCAAAATGAACTCACAGCCAAACAAACCTTCAAAGGTGGTCATGAAATAAGATGGTGGATAGCCAACACACTTCATATCGAAAATTTTATTTTTGCATCAGTTTTTTAGCGCGTTATTCAGATTCTCTATCACTTCCTTCACGTCTCTTCTGACACTCTCATCGTTCTGCAAGAAGTGAGCATCATCAAGATATATATGTTCAATGCAATATACAATATGATTCTTTAAATCAGATTCCTAGTAGGTACCTTAGCAATAATCGTAATGTTGAGGGCAGATTCTCCGAAACTCATCACACAGCTGTTAACAATTGACATATGGAGCTTCTCTGTCTCTGCTATGGACTTCTCAAACATCCCATTTCGTTTCTTGCAGTGAATTGTAATAAGAACATCTCTATCGCAGAATCTTGCCTCAACTTGGGGAAGTGTCTCCTTTCTTGTATTATGATGGCCGCCGATTTCATACTTGTTTATGGAAACCACAGACTCCAATCTCTTCTTGGATTGCTCCTCGAGGATCTTCACTTTATCCTGGAGATGTTTCATGTGCTTTATCGCATCTCCGAGGATCGAAGCTTTGTCCATCTATTCGTATAATACAAAACAACAGATAAAGATTACAACTTTTTTCTCCATCTCATCATAGAATGACTGGAAAGATATTATTGCAGTGCAGTACCTTCTTTAAACCTGGGACTAGAGCAGACAAAGCTACGAACTTTTGTCTGATTTTATCTCTCCTTTTCCTCTCAGCTATGACGTGATCTTGGGAAAGCTTGGCACTTGTG
Organism: Craterostigma plantagineum; assembly: GCA_027422505.1. Classification (NCBI taxonomy): domain Eukaryota; kingdom Viridiplantae; phylum Streptophyta; class Magnoliopsida; order Lamiales; family Linderniaceae; genus Craterostigma; species Craterostigma plantagineum. The sequence goes on along the minus strand of JAPQWV010000044.1, from coordinate 7,075,894 downwards.
GTGCTTATCTTCGTACAAGGGGTGATGGGATAGTTGTTCAATGGCGAATCAGAAACGAAATTTATAGCATTAGAAGAAGACCATGCTTCCTCTTTAGGCACAACTACTTGAGATTGATTCCAATCTCCAGGTTTGGGATATGAGTTCCAAGTTGCAGATTTAAAGTCCAAAAAAGGTTGTTGATAGAAAGAATGTTGTTGTAAGTCTTCTTGGCATATCGAGGGAGCAGCAGCAGCAAAAGTAGCCACAGAGCTAAGCTCTTCGACAGAACTGTTCACTCCATTCCATTGATGTAAGAAATTAAGAGGATAATCAGTTCCCTGTCATGAAAAAAGATCAGTCTTATGTGAGAACACAAAAGATTGTTTTGTGAAGGTTATAATCATATATGCTTATATGTTATAAACCGATTGAGCAAAGCTTCTGAAGGCTGAATCATCCATTGAGCCCTGCATCAGATTATTTTAGTAGCTGGGATCAAATTAAATAAATGAAGAGAGTTTGATCAAAGGGTAAAAGAATACTGAAGATACCTCCCAAAAGTATGGACAAAGATGATCTTTTTTCTTCTTCTTCTAAGCATATCAATGAGATATTGTTGACAATTTTATATAGAGGTGGTTTGATTTGGTGTATCTGTAGACATGTATTATATTCTTTCAAGTCTTCATTCAACTCACGGGTTGGCATTTTTAAGTCTCTGTTTATGCTATCGTTAGCAAAATCAAATATTATATTACTTAATCGTCAAAAAAGGAATAATACTAGTTTGGTAAGGTAGCTGATCTTCGCTGCCTCCTCACGGTATGAAATCAGAGACTTTTAATCTCATCCTTGGAAAATATGAAGCTTCAAAGTTGAAAAATATCCATCAGCGAAAAACACCGCCTGATTTTTGTTTTTGTCTTCATATTTGCATGTCAACCAATAGTCAACCATCATAATACACATATGTCGCGCTTGAGATATTAATTTAACATAGTTACTATATATGTCGTAATGACTTATATCGCCCTTTCCTTGCTATATGTCTAGGACTAAGAGGGTCGGTGATATTTGGACATACAGTTCTTCAAACTGTTTTTCAGTATTTAAGAGTAATTTTCTCAAGCAGTGAAAAAAACACGTGTTTGTTTAAGTCCCAATAACTTTACATAGAAGCACCACTCAAACAGATACGAGTTAGCATTTTAAACCTTCTTCACACCATGGCTTTCTTTTCTTCCTTTTTTTCCATGAATTTCCCCCAACTCCTTAATGCAGTTGACGCCTGTTGCATTGCAACAACAAAGAAATCGAAAAAAGGAAAACCATTACTTGCATTCACTTCATCACATGAAGTAATACATGTTGTAAGAGAGGGATAGTATAAAATAGTAGTAAAGCAACCAACCCCATTATCATCATCATATTATTTTTTGGTCTGTCACTTTCTCCATTAGTTTGAGGTGGGCTAAGGTGAAGTGTAATGGACTTCTGCAAATCATGATCAGTGGTTCCACTTGGAGGAACATGGAACACTGTCGTCTTTGCTTCGCTTACTTCCCCTGCTTCCCTGTAAACCTGGGATAACTACATGCCATTTGTTTATATAAATAGAATCTGTTATTCGTTTGTCATATACTACTATGTTTTTTCTTTACCTTCTTCTGAAGTTCTTCGTTCTCCTGACATAGGAGGTTCACCTTCTTGTGCAGTTCTATGTTTTCCTGCTGAATGATGTTTCCCTGCAACAAATAGCAAACACACTTTTTATTGCCATGATGTAGTTTTGGTTAACAGACAGCCCAGACAGAAAATTTTGATTTTTCTATTCACGAACCTTATTATTTAGCTCGTTGATTTCATCTGTCAGAATTTGGTCCTGTTATGGATAAAAAATGGAGTTTTACGCTATGATTTTTGTTAAGTACTTAATGCTGGAATAATGAAGAGGTAGTACTCCTTATGTAGAACTTATTGATTGAAGTATAGTTATATATCTTGCCTTTTTTACGCGAACAGCTTTCAAGCTCATTTCAAGCTGGTTTTCCAGATTTTGAAGGTCTTTGAAGCTCAATCCTGAGAGTTCTTCTCCCAAAAGCTGCCTGCCATTAAAAAGAAGAGATGCAATATCATCCAATGTATATGCTAATAAAATCGTTAAGCCAAGTGTTGCACATATGATTTCCCCATGTATCTTCATTCACCATCTGATCAGGGTTTTCCAATCAGTCATGGTTAACCATTGTTGAAGGGATTTCTGTTCATGGGTGAGAATAAAGTTGTTATGGAAGAACAGTTTTTCAAGTGAAGAACTTACTTGTGACTTTCTTGCAGGTGCTGCATTTGTGCTCTCAAGCTGGCTGCTTCCCTTTGCCAAAACTACAAAATAAAACAAGCCAAAATCAAGTAAAAAGCACACAGGATTTTTTTATAGAACTAAATAAATATAAGAACAAACTTCGAACTCATGATCATGACTATATATCAAAGAGCTGCATTTGCATAATTGGTATCTTCTCCAAACACTATATGTACTTCTGTTTTGTCCCTTTCACCAAAAATATCGCTGCTCCATACGAGCGAGTAGAGATTTTGGATGTTTTCGAAAATAAAGCCCGTAATCTTCAGAGTGATAACGCCTAAGACTTTGCAGACCTTCGTTTTACTATATCGAGTCGCTTTTATTATACACTGAGAGCTTTTCTCTAATCATATGAAAGTGAAATCTAATTCCAATCTTGCCACCTTTTCCTTTTTTCGGCTATGGGGAACGTTATTAATAGGTAATCAAAAAGAACTGACAAAGTGTGAGTCGTTATCTGAATTTGCAGAAGGTATTAGCAGCAGGAAAAAACCTATGCAAGAGAGTTGATTTTGAGGAAGAGGAACTAATGAGAATCATCTGAGAGGTAGGCCACCTTAACGGTCAAGACCAACCTGCAAGAACCAAGTAAAAAAGAATAGTCTTGTGAATTGCTCAGAGAGATTCATGAGTACAAAGTTTCGGGTAGATTTTTATGCTGCTACGCAAGACGAAGAAATGTTACTCCCTTTAAATAAACATGAGGATATGGATTTGAGAAGACGTGAAGAGGGAAGATATATATAATTTCCATGAGGCTCGAGTGAAAATCTACTAATTCATGTGAAAGCTTCAAGCTAGAGAGCAGAGAGCTACATGGATTTCAAGGTACATCTATATATTCTCCGTGATACTCTAAAATGCCTCGCATTGCAGAGTGTTTCCTCCTCATGGTTCTTCATTATCGCCTAGTTTCACGCTTTATCTCCATCCCATATATGGTTGATCATCGTTGAGATTTTATTTTGTAACTTCATCATGGGAGAGATTGCCTAGTGTAAGCTTATCTTCTTTGTACTTGAGCAATGCCTCAAATTCATGCTGTATCTTTTCCTGCTTCTTATGTGGTTTTTTCCCCCTGATGCATTGCAGGGATAGATTTTCACATCAACATATAAGAATCATCATCCTAGTAGAAGTTTGTTTTATGTCATCTATATAGTTTGCTGATTTTTCTTCCCCATAGCATAACTATGTATCATCTCATCTGCTGTCCTAAATCAATATGAGATATGGTTCAACTAGGAACACATACACTCAATGGCAGGAGGATTCATTTGTATGCTCGAAATTTCTGCACTATTAAAATCCTGTAATAAACGAACTATGTTTTAATGGAATTTCATCACACTCTCCCTCCATGAATTGAGATGGCCTCGAGTCTTGTTCTTGCAAGCAGCTTTTTTAATTCTGTTGTCTCATGTAAGCTTAAATTACACGGTCGGTCTATGTTTGCTGCTTCTGAAGAGAAAACTTATGAGCTCATCTAATATAACAACTCATATTCATATCATAGGAAGACGAGAAACATCTCAAACGGCATTTGAAGCTTATGCCGATATCAATCATCTTTGTCACTTCGCGGTGACGACGAATCTTCTATACGTATTTAGATGCTGCTTCTTCTGTAAGTTGGAGTTATAGCCTTTGCTATGAAATTTGAGTCCCACTCCCAATATTTCAGAAGTAGAAGTTTTCTCTAAAACATAAGTCTCAAGTCTATAGTTGCTTATATTGGTGGATCTAAGTCTCTCCCTCTCTTTCTAGGGTTCTTCATTTCAAAGGTGATTCGATGCACTTGCAATGCTTATCAGATCCAACTTACCTATTTCGCTGTCGCAAATAGAATGCCAAACATGCAACACACAAAGTATGTATAGATTTAAAAGAGTTTATTACCATAACTTCAGAAGAGGGATTCGCCAGACGATAAAGATAATGCTCCTCTTTGAGTTTGTTGTATCTCTCAATCACGGATTTCATGCTGATCATAGAAACAAGAAAATAAAAAGACATGACATAGCACTTTCACATATATCCATACAGATATTCATGTGCGTACGATTATATATTATCAAATACATTATTACACACAGTTCGACGAGTTCATGTGACTCAGGTATTAGTTAGTTAAAGAGTAGGTCTTATGATCAGATCCACCTAATTAGTACACATATCTTGCAAAAAAGTTCATAACAGTATATCATCAGTACATGAACTTAGCATCAAGACTAGTATTATCATCTTGATCAACAAAAATTCAGAGATAACTCAGGATCTTACAGGTTCTTTAGAGGAACTTACAATCTTCTTTGGTATTTGTGATGTCTATATCCTTACCGAAAGAGATCTCAGATATCTAGGGCAAAATATATACAAGAAGGCAGGTAAAAGCTGCTCTATATATGACTGAGAACACATCAATCAAATACGTGTAACCTTGTTACATCTCATAGGTAAAAATGTTATCCATCAAAGATCATATAGACAAACCTGGTACTTGCGAAATCGTAGAGCTTCCCTGTGCTAGAGAAGATAACCAATCCAACCTCAGCATCGCAAAGGATTGATAGTTCCTTAGCCTTCTTAAGCAACCCATTTCTTCTCTTCGAGAAAGTAACCTGTCTGCTAGTCGAGTTGTCGATCCTACGGATCACGATCTTCCCTCTACCCATTTTTCTCTGAGGAAAGGAAAAAACAAAAACAAGATTAAATTAGGGTTTCTTCACTGTTTTCTGTAAGTTGTTGAGCTGGAGTGTAGTAAGATCCGAAAAAGGGTTTCTAGAATTCGAAGTATGACAAAGGACAAAGAAGAACATAAACTTCCTAATGAGTCCATTTGAAGACATAGATAATGGCATGTTGGATGTTTTTCAAATGAATGAATCTATAAACAGAAAGGGTTGACGAGGAAAGAAAAAAGGGAGACAACAAAAGTAGAGTGGCCCTTACTAATTTCAGCACAGGAATCTAATCTTAACTTCAAGAAAGAAATGGCTTTGAAGGAACTCACCCCAGTGGTTTGGTTTTAAAGAAAGGCCAAACAGCTTTACAACAACAAGTGGTTTTAATAACTCATGTGAATACAAGAACAAAGAGTGGCATGTGGGGTTTTCAGTTTCAGATTAAAAAAACGAAAAACTATAAAGAAAGAAAGCTTCAACTTCAGATTACTTCTCTATTTGGTAAAGGACTCGGCATCAAACCACACAAATGATTCACAAGCCATGTTCTTGATATATGACTTCAGAAGAATTATACTAAAAGAATCCGCACGTTATCATCATCGTTTATCAATAAATCAACATACAGATGTCAAGACCTTATAGAGATAGTTCTCCATCAAGGGCTAAAATTACACGTTGGACTCTTCCTCGTACATAGAAATAGCTATAGTTAAATGAAATAAAGGTGTCTTTTTCTTTGACTGGTGGGATGGTTCTGCGAAAGCTGTCGAATGATTGATATTTTTTAGGTAGTTGTCTATCCTATAGATCACTGACAGGTGGATGAACACTGTTCAAGAACCTGCATTTTTTACTACATTAATAAAGTGGAAGACTTTCTTAAATTAGCTCGATATGGCAACACGTGTGCTTCAATTTAACCATCTTTATGACAATTCTTAGGTTATGCTCATTGGCTCCAGCCATATGCAAAGGGAATCTCTTCTTTTCTTTTTTTCCTTCTTAGGGTAACTCACAATCACAACTGACAAACAATGAGCATCACTTATACTATTAGATAAAAAGAGCGAATAATAAGATTCCAAACGGCCTTTGGAGGAGTGAAGATGTGTGATTACTAATTTGTGTCCCGCAGAAAAATATTTAAAAAAGAAAAATAATACAGAGAGCAATATAATGAAGGAAAATATGTTTATTCATACAAGCTTTTGCCAATCTCAACCCTTCACAGATAGTACATTAAAGCTGCTGTAAACTAGCATATATAGCACAGATTTTCTTGTTTATTACACTGACTTTCTTTTCTTCAACTGTCTTTATTTCTTCCTCAGCAGCAAAGGATCAGAAACCACTTGTGGTTCGAAATCTGGCCTCACATAATCAGCAAGCAAATCAGCATAAAGTTCATACCTAGCCGTCATTCGAAAGCCCCACTTATCCTTCACTTGTCTGCACAGATTAAGATCCAAATCAGCCACTAACAGCCCATCCCTATACCTCGACAGCGATGGAGTGCACGAAGCATCGGGCGCTGATACGTAGCTCGACCCATAAAAATGCCCAAAATCAGAATGCTGTGGCCTTCCATCGCCAGACGTAAATGGGTTTGGGAAAACCTCAGTACCCACGCGGTTTATCGCACAAACATAGTAACTGTTTGCTATCGCAGCATTACGAGCCTGCATTCAAGGCCAATGGAGATTAAATGAGAGTTTAATGCTCTTTATAGCTTAAAGAAAGATCGAGCCATCGATGGTTTTGATTCGATACCTCAATGGGCCACATTGGTTCGCTGAGCTCACCGACTGTAGCCGAAGGGTTGAAGACGATCTCAGCACCGTTTAGGCCGAAAGCCAACCAATTGAGAGGATGGTGTCTGCCATAACATATATTGACTGCAATCTTACCGTAAGCTGTTTCAAAGACAGGGTGGCCAGTGTTTCCTTCCATGTAATAAGTGCTTTCGTTGAAGTCTCCAACTCTAGGAATATGATTCTGCAGAGTAAAGCATGCTATATAGAGCAGAGAGATATGCCACGAAAAATTTTAAAGTTTTTTTTTTTTTTTGGCTGGTGATGTTTTGTGTACCTTTCTGTGTTTCCCTATAATGTTACCGTGGTTTCCTATTATTACAGCGGTGTTCCAAATTGTCTCCCCGTGATTCGTGTCTCTTTCGAGGATGGGACTAACTATGACCATGTTGTACTTCTTTGCGAATTCTTGGAGAAACTGAGTCGATTCTCCATTCAAGGGTTCGGCGAATTCGCACCACTTCTTCTCGCGCGTGCAGAACGCAAATGGCATCATCCAAGCCTCCTGCGATCGAACATTTATTCGGTGAATTTCCAACGAGTAATCTTTAGTTTCGTAAAAAGAAAAATGAAAGTTTTATACCTGTAAGCAGAGTACGTTGACGCCAGAATCTCCAGCTGCTTCGATGATTGGGGTCAATTTCTGAAAGATGGCCCTTTTCTGCTCCGTTAATGACGATGTAGTTTCCATGGCTATTGAGTTTTGAATTAGACCAACCCTCACAATCCTAGGTTCTCTGAGAGACTCTTTCTCAGCGTGGAATGCATATGCCTGAAGTAGATGAAAAACACTACTGTTCTGTTAATCTCCACAAATAGCTCCTTCATTATGATATATACAAATAGAAGACCAGAAGAATGGGAGCTTTCTTCTCCAGCTGATTAGGAAACTCTCAAAGCACAAAAAGGAAAAAGGAAAAAGGGAATTACCTGAAGATCAAAGTTATATTTAGAGGAAGCAGAATTTGCTGGCTCAGCTAAAGTAATGGCATCGAGCGATCTTCCACAGTTCAGTCCGACAAGCAAACGGCTCACTTCCTGCCCAGACCAAAAACTTCATTACAACACTCATAAGAAAAAGCACACAACAAAAATCATTGTATTTGCCTTAAATATCTGCGGGCTGAGTGAAGATTGAAGGAGCTCGCGAAGAGAATCAAACCCACAAATTGATCCATCTTTCTTAGCAGCTTCCGAGCTTCCGTTCTCCGCTACAATCTCATCTTCTCTGCTATCCATTTTTTTCCTCTTTTGCTCTTCTTGTTCGATCTTGCCAATCGAGGCAACAAAGGTTATGGAGATTAAATTAGGCTACCGTGAGTTGATGGTGATTAGGACATGAGGTGGCCGATCTTGGCGTTTACCTCGGTTTTTCTTACACTTGGGGGATTTTGCAGAAAAATACTCATATATATAAAAAATTCGCAAGTCAGACCTTATCAGGTTTTTTTATATGTAGGTACATGTCAGGATAAAATTTTTGCACATTGATACCCGTTCCACCGCAAGTACGTCATAGAACATATTTAACTACCATAGGAAAACATATTGTGGTACATTATACCGTGAGAAAAATGGTACACATATAACACCCATTAAGGTACTATATATAAGTACCATATGTGGGTACCATATAAACGCGTGACATGGTACGTCAAGAATGTCGAACGAGTACTTATATGAAAATTTTTCTGAGAGGGGGTCTGACTTGCAAATTTTTTATATAAGTGGGTATTAGATACACCATTTTTTAATCAAAAAGATTCCTTATTATAGATAATAATACTAAGTGTAATGTCTTCACGTTGCATATTCTATTTATTATTTCGCTTATTTCGAATATTTAATGTATAAAGGTAACGTAATGGGACGAGACTTGACTAAAAGAAACCCCATATTAATTTGTTAAAACTCCTATATAATTGTACCATACCATTACCATTACAGGAGAACATAAGAAGAAACAGACGAACTTATTGCAAAGTACAATACAACACAACACATAAGTAACACAACGCTCTTTATTAGTCACGACTCACGACAATGGAAGTATAGACATAAAAAAAAAAGGAAATAATAAAGAAACCACAGACGACGACGACGACGAATCAATTCCCCCACCATTGATGTACAGCAATCCCTTGATCTCTAACCTTACCATACAACTCCAAACACTGCCAATACGCTCTCTTACTCTCATCTCCATCGCTCCATTTATTCTCACACTCGAGGAAAAGCTCGTCGACGAGGCAAAGGCTCTTATCCTTTATCATCTCCTCCACCACACGCGCCTCCGCCTTCATCACCACGTAGTCCTCCCTCCTCACCTTGTTCTCCGCCACCAGCCAGTTCGACACAGACGGCGAACCCTCCGCCGCCGCATCCAATAAGCTCAACACCTCAAATTCCTGACCCTTCGTGGGATACCTCTTCTTGAACCAGTCAAGCGAGCTCGAATCGTCGGAGATGAAAACCCTTCTTGGGTACTCGTCGAGCGAGTCTTTCAGCAGATTGGGAAGGAACTTTATCTTCCTAGAAGTAAACGGCCTCTGCTTCTTATTGCTGGCCAGTGGGGCCCGCCTGGGCGGCTCGAGGTAGACGTCCTCCAATCTCTTCAGCGCCGCCTTCTTCTTCTCCGCCGTGACGCCGCACAGCACTCTTTTGGGCGCCGCAGCCATCAGTTCTCCGCCCGTCGCTTTCTTCATTGCGACGACCGTGTGTTCGAATCGCCTTAGGTAGACGATCTTGTAAGAAGTCAGAAACTTCAAGTCTTTCGTGGGGTCGTTGCCCAACGGTGTAATAACCAGCCCATTTTCTTTGAGGATGGCGTCGGCACTGTGAATCCCTTTAAACCCTATTGCGACGACGAAGTCAAAGACTCGTTTTTTCTCGTCGAGGAGATTATCATGATCATATTCTCCGCCAATTTGCAGATCGACGCCAGCATCTTTCAAGAACTCCAAATCATCCTCTGATATCTCGTAGGAAGAATCGGGCTGCAAAACATAGCCGTTGTGGCCCTTGTTGACGAGCCCTTCGTCGAGCAAATCGCGGAGGAGAATGGGCAAGATTTTGAAGATATCTTTGCCTACCATGTTCGTGTCTTGCAGAGAAGTTGTCGAGCTTGCAGATATGCTCATCAGTGTAGTGAAAAGAGAGGGCAATGAGAAGAAGAACATCGCCAAGAGAAGTGACCTTGACATGACGCGAAGGGCACGAGAATCTGGGAGCTTTATGACCAATAGGGTTGTTTGATAGTTAGGATTCAACCCTATTCCATAGTTGTTGTCCAAATCGTACACAGCTTCCTTCGATAGGCACGCACGCCCCATTTTTTCAGAGAAAAAAAAGGAAACCTTTTTAACGAGATCAAGAAAAAGCTATACTTAAGCCTAATTTTCGAGAAAGAAATCAATTGTAAAATGACAGACAGAAAGCTGAAGAGATGCAGAAAAAGAAACGATGATTATGAAAAAGACACGAGGGCGAGAACGACGAACGGTAATGAAAAAAGGGAAGGAATTTCTAGCGAGTGCAAAATCTCGAAGCCGTGTGATTTCCACCCACGAGACCAACACGAAAGCTACGTATTCTGCACCACATTATTATGAGCTCAGTGATTCTCGCAAGTTCCATGCTTTCTCAATCTTTGATAATAATAATAAGATCTCTTTCCTACATGTTATGATCATCTAAGTGCTATCGATATATTATGTCTGTTTAATGCAAGAAAACTCAACCACCACCGCAAAGAAAACGAGATGATGGAAGAGAAGAGAAGTATAATGTAATGACCAGAATGAATTGCAGTAAACTAATTTTTTTTTTTGGGGGAGCGATGAGATTTACGAGGGAGTTTGTTGATTGCGTTGATTTATATATTAGAAACGAAGGGTTGAATGGACGAACGGTCTTGCACGCGTGGATGAAGACAAAGCGTTTGTTTGGCTGAGGACAATCAAATTAGTACGAGAATTAAGGGTAATGGAGAATCATCTTCTTGCATTTGTTTAGCTTAGCTATTTTTAAGGATTGCCATTTATTCTAATTTTCATCTTAGGCTTCTCAAAATCATCAAATTATTCATGGAACAAAAATGGGCTATCATAGCAGCCCCATATACGTCATCTTTGTCTTATTGAGCGTCAATAATATAATGACACGTGTCAGATGAAAGCGTTCAAGGCGGCTTTACTAGTCGTATGAGCCGCTTGCGCTCCGAAGAAACTGAGGGCAATCTCGTCCTTTAACTTCCTTCACGTATATAAGTCTAACGCCACGTCATCTCAGCATAGCCAACCAAACACACACACACCGGCTTTTCAACTTCCGATCATCAGATATGAACTTCTCAGTCGCCAGAACTGTTTTCAGGCGCGCGATCGCCGGCCGACGCGTGTCGGTGACTTCCGCGCGCGAACAGGTGGTCAACAACTCTGCGGCGTCGGTTCGCTTGAGGTGGATGACGACGATCTCGCCGGAGGCTTCCGATAAGGATAAAAAGGGTTCAGGCGGGGAGTCGAACGAGCCGCCGCGTAAGGATGAGAAGGCGGTGGTGTCAAGCTATTGGGGAGTTTCGCGGCAGAAAATCGTCAGAGATGACGGTACGGAGTGGCCGTGGAACTGCTTCATGGTAACAATAACCACAGATATCGATTATCCTTGTGTTTATGGCCGTAGTCTTCACCTGAACTTCGCTTTTTGTGCAGCCTTGGGAAACTTATACATCAGATCTATCAATCGATCTCGGCAAGCACCACGTTCCGAAGACATTCATCGACAAATTTGCTTTGCGAACAGTGAAACTGCTTAGGATGCCAACAGATCTGTTCTTCAAGGTAAACATAATTCAAAAAATCTGATTTGTGCGTATAAAATGCAAAATTGGGCGTTTGATGCTGAAATAAACACATTACAGAGACGCTATGGATGCCGTGCGATGATGCTTGAGACCGTAGCAGCAGTACCAGGTATGGTGGGAGGAATGCTATTACACCTCAGATCTCTGCGCAAATTTCAACAAAGTGGAGGATGGATCAAAGCGCTGCTCGAAGAGGCGGAGAACGAGAGAATGCACCTCATGACAATGGTGGAACTCGTACAGCCCAAATGGTACGAAAGGATGCTTGTACTCGTCGTCCAGGGAATATTCTTCAACGCCTACTTCGTACTCTACCTCACGTCCCCCAAGCTAGCCCACAGAGTCGTCGGCTACTTGGAAGAAGAGGCAATTCATTCGTATACAGAGTACTTGAAAGACATCGATAATGGCTCGATCGAAAATGTTCCTGCACCGGCCATTTCGATCGATTATTGGAGGCTTCCTAAAGATGCGACTCTCAAGGATGTTATTATGGTCATTCGAGCCGATGAAGCTCACCACCGAGACGTCAATCACTTTGCTTCGGTGAGTTTATATTTAACCCTCTCTCCTTTTCTTGTATAGAGTTGACGTGCTTTGTTTTTTTAAACTTTCCTTATTGTCATTCAGGATGTACATTACGAGGGCAAGGAACTAAGGGAGTCACCTGCGCCTGTGGGCTACCATTAAAGCAGAGGTCGAATACGGTGTGATATTGGTGTAGGGTTTCAAATAATGTGTGTACCATGGTGTTCCCTTTTGTCTTCAGTATATGATATGTAGTTGAAACCATGCTTTTGTAATATCGTTACAGTGTTGCGTCAGATCTCATCCAAACTATATAAAAGATTACATTGCAAATACGTGCAGTCATCAGTGATACACAATATACTGACCAGAAACCTCGCTCAAAATCAACAATAAATAGCTTTTTATTTTAAAACATGGTCATGTCTAGAAACTACAACCCACAAACTGCACTCATAAAATACCTCTAGGAAGCCAAAACTGGTGAAGAGTTATTAACGCTACAGCAACAGATTTAGACCATGTACGTCATGCTCACCTGTATTCGATGAGAGTGAGGAACACTTAAATTTGCAGTGCCCCGCCTGCAATTTCGCCTCAAGAAGGAGTAGAAGTAGTTGATAATCAATTTCTTTATAAACCATGAATTCTTCCTCGCCCTGATATCTCCGTGGCCGAAGAGATACACAAGTCCCGACTCTTTTGCCTTTTGTATGAAGGAAAGCTCGGTGTCGAGGCTGTCCTGAGAGTCGGTACTTGTCTTGTTGCCCGAGGGACCTGGCTTGTCGGGCTTGCTTGCTTTTGAGGTTGGATTGCGTGTACTTTTGTACTCGGCCAAGAGTGGGGCCCCGAGAGAAAAGAGGCTTCCACTTGGCGCCATGGGAGTTTGTGGAGGAGAAGGCTCTTCTTCAAAATCAGAGTCATAATCTCCATCGCTCTCCAGCGATCGTTCTTGAGCTTCCTTGCGAATGAACTTCTCGAGGCTCTCGACTAGTAACTGCTCAAAGGCCTGTGGGTTTTCTTTGCTAACGTCTTTGTAGCCGTATCTGCATGAGTAGAGTTGTCAGGTCTAATTAGATGCATGGTCAATCCAATGCAGATTATAATATAACTTTTGTGTTTAGTAGTGGACGATGAAACAAAATTTGGCAAGAAAAGCAACAGGCATGTCACAATCTGACTGGATATGGTCGGATGAACCTAGCTTCGTAGCTAAGAATGAAATAAATCAGACCATTAAACTAACCTGGCTACGCAACGAAATATATGGTAGCTTCTGGGGCCAACACGCTTGAACATAAACCTTTCGCTCGGAGGCACGAGAGATACAGAGAGATGCCTTACACATACGAATACGATCATTGAGTGGATGGCAGGCAAAGTGATAAGGAAACGTCCGAATATTGCAGGTACGCCCTTTGCTAGGTCGCTGTAAAGCAAACCGATGCCGGGAGTCCGAGCAGTTCCAAGCTCGGGACCCAGCGTGCGAAGCAATTCGATTGACATCTTTTGTTTTTCCTCTGTCTCGTGCTTCAGCTTGCTTCCGTAGTTCCATATTGACATTATCAAGAAAATGATAGCAGCGAATACAAGTATGATCCAGCTTCCATCCCCTACACTCCTCAAAGCTGAAGAAAAGAAGGTCAACTCCAGCCCCAAGGAGATGAAGACAAAACTCAGCACAATAAAGATATTTGTCTTCCATATAAGAAGCATCACAAGAGTTGTTAAGACAGTGGTCATCATCATTACACCAAGTTCGGCAATGCCTGTCAAAATTGATGTAAAATTAGAGGATGCATAAACCTGGAAATTTAACCGAAATATAGCCGTTATGTTAAAAGATAAAAATGGGAAAAAAATCAAGCTACATAAATGAAGAATCCTACAACAAAAGCTTATTACCATATGCATTTCCAATCTCGTAAATGTTTGAGATAGTGCAGACCAGAACCAGTGCTAAAGCCAGCAGCATCCAGTTCATGGCAGGAATATAAATCTGACCCATAAATTTTCTCGAGGTATGTATTATTTTAAGACGTGGAAAGCAACCGAGCGTAGTCGACTTATTAATACAAGAGAACGTCGCTGTAATCATGGTCCTACTGGCAATCAGTGCTGCTAAATTGGCTATGATAAAGACAGGCCAGAAAGCTCCATCTGCAGGAGACAGAAAGGATGGAGGGATCATAGGTTATTCATCTCAAACTAAAACATAGTTCATTATGAAAACACAACATAGAAACTTTGAGACCAAATACAAAAGGAGAAAAAAGAAACTTTTGACGCATATAAGCAATCAATTTTCCTTGATTTGAACAAGAAATCAGGAAAAGTAACGACAACGAATATGTCTTACTTGGAACAGAGGAGAAGAATGCCTGTGTTGTATCAGCATGATTTTCCATAAGATAAGCAGCTTGGCCCATGTAACCCAACAAAAGGCAGGGTAATACGATAAGGACAAATATCAGCTGCCCAGATAAAATTCATTCTTGGTGAGAAAAGATCACGATAGTCTTACCTTCCTGCGTTAAATATCTAAAGCAGAAAAGGACAAAAATCTATATATAGCTTACCTGCACTGACCTCACAGGAAAATAGCAAAGATCCGCAAACATTGCTTCAGAGCCTAAGAGAAGGTACATTAATCAGAAATCACGCAGTACACAAGCCCATCCAACCAAATAAAATGTCAAAGACGGACATCTGGAAAGTTCAGCTTACAGCTCTTCCATTAGGCATTACCTGTAGCACAAAGAATGCAGCCGCCAAGAGAGTACCAAGCCTTGGTTGAATTGCGCTTGAAATAATAATATATGTGAACCGGGTTGAATGCCCGCACAACACTAGAATCATATTTTACAAGGTTGTAAATGCCTATGCCAGCAAGAGAACAAAACCATACAAACAAGGCTGGACCAACTACAAGCCCAACCTTACTTGTCCCGTATCTCTGTACACTGAATAGGACTACAAGACAAGCAACAGAGATTTCCGCAACATGACCTGCAAAAGAAGCAAAAAGAAAACACAACTTCAACTAATTCTTATGGATACTGATATAATAATAGGACTATTATTGGTGACGTATCATTTTACTAAAAGAAATATCCATGTAACATAGAAGTGCAATTGCTATGTAGCTAGGGAAGTGCAACTGTGGGGGCTAACTCATACTTGAGCTGTAACAAAGTAACCCCCGATTCTAACATGAAAGTAATTAATTGCCTCTCTATCAGTCTACCATACTAGCTAACGATGAAAAAGGGTTTCCCCGAGGAATGAGAAACAGTTATACAGTTAGTTAGAATCAAAGTTCCAATAACCTTGTCTTATTCCCGAAACTCCAATTTTTAAGCCAGAAACAGCCGATACAACTGCACAAGAAAAAAAGCAAGAATTTTCAAGTGATAAATCAATATAAAAACAAGATATTGACAAGTCCGGACTCAATTTTCAGGTCCAGCAGAGGTATCCTCTTCGAATAAAACATCTAGAAAAGAAAAGAACCTGACATAGCGGGAGTAACGACACCATCAGCTATCACCATTGAAGTACCCGCAAGGACTAACATCAGAAGAAGCTTCTTCAATGTCAGAGAAGTTTCAAGTTTCTCTTTTATTTTCAGTGACCTCTCCAATTCTGGTGAAGGTACCTTCAGTTGAAAGCTTGACATGCGGACGTCTGATGGAATTTGGTTAGGAAGGAGATTTACTTTGGCATGCCTAGAAATCAACGAATACAAAGCAAAAGTCCCTCCTGCAGCAACATATCAAACAAATCTAAGCCATACAACTACAAAATTGTTGATCACAAACAAATAGATTAATGCATACCTTCACCGTCATCATTCGCCCAAAGGACGATAAGGACATATTTGATAAGCGGTATGAGAATTAAAGTGTACAAAACTAGAGACAGTGCACCAAGAACGTCTTCGTTCCCATTACATGGTGCTTTGCTAAACATCACGCTGAAGGTATATAATGGACTGGTCCCAACATCACCGAAGACAAACCCAAGTGTCAAAAATGTCAACGTGATCCTCCTGCCCAAAGAAGGATCCTGCAATTAATTTTCAATTAGCATTAGTAGGTGAGAAACAACACGCTCACGCATCAAACAGATACAACTAAAGCGTGCGCGCGTGTATCATACCTCCGCAAAATCATTTCTGGGAGCATTTGGAACTTCCAGCGCCTCAACATCGAAAGGATCGATACGAGGAGCAGTGCGAATCAATCTCTGCTCGGCATCGTCTTCATCTTCATCGTCGGTATCCACGTGCGGAGGCGAACCCACGCCATTCATGAGATCGCGATCGATCTCCGCCACGTCATCTGGCTGGTATACCCAGCGAGAGTCGAGCGAATCCACCGACGACAGCCTCGCGCTCGATCGATGCTCCTCCGTCATCTTCTCCAAGTCTGCCAACGCGAACGCGACGTAAACCTATCCTCCCGCTATCGACGATCGGTTTCTAATAATTCTACCAAAAAAAAAGCTTGAGCTATCCAACCTAACGACCTACCTAGAATTTTCGGGAAATCATTCGAAAACATATATTTGCAACATAACGATTGGTTTGTAAGTCGAATAATCTATCTGGTGCAGCAACAATGCCCAACAAGAGATGATTGAATCCGACGGCGACAAGTAGCAGCAGAGCAGCCGAGATCGGCGAGTGGATTGTGAAGTAGATATTCAATTGTTTTCCCTTTTCCTTTTTTTTTTATTTCTATTTTCTTCTTATTTAGCTGAGATTGGATTGGCACGTCAAATTTATCCGACTAATAACATCTCCACCCCCTTTACTTCCATAAACTACCCTCAGACCCCTACATTTAATAATAATCTCCATTTTCCACCCCTTTTACTTTCATTTGTCCAAGTAATACATGTCTCTGTTATTATAGGATCTGTGTATGCTGTCCATGTATTTTCATTAAACCTGTAATACTTCCCCGAAGCATATGATCATTGATCCATCTTACTAAATTCGACAAAATGAAAAGAGCCCGCAACAAATGCAATTACAAGAAAGCCCGAGTATTTATTACAAGGAAACTTGAGCCTAATAATGAAACGACACAGACACTTTAAAAAACCATGGTTCAATACCTCTACCAAACACCTACCTTTGTGTGTTGTGTGTGAATCTCCGTCTCAGTAATAAGATGGACGAGGAGATCGTTCATTTGGGAAGCATAAGATCGACGGCGAAAAAGTAACTACCAATGATGACAGACGAAGCGAGCCCACAACGAGCCATTCTAAGCCACAAGCCATTGTACAATAAGCTCCTATCGGCGGGATGTATCCCAACTAGCCTCTCAAATC
Source organism: Craterostigma plantagineum (assembly GCA_027422505.1). Lineage (NCBI taxonomy): Eukaryota > Viridiplantae > Streptophyta > Magnoliopsida > Lamiales > Linderniaceae > Craterostigma > Craterostigma plantagineum. The sequence continues at coordinate 7,058,317 of JAPQWV010000044.1, read as the reverse complement.
TCTTCCCTGGTCTGCTCCACTTTAGAAATTTCCTCTCCATCGAAACATACTGCCATACCCATTATTCACCACAGACAAATCAAAGACTATTTATTACATACATTACAGTTGGGAAAAAAGGATATAATCAAAGACAGTATTGTATTGTACCTTTGGGATGATGGTGCATTGTGATCTGCTTCTAGAAGTATCAAAACCGTGAGAAGCCACTGCAGCAACTGAGCCAGACACACCAGCAGCAACGCTCACAGCTATAGGAGAAAGTGGGCCAATTTCACTATTCAGTCTGCAAAAAATGTGCATCTTTTCACTTTACAAGAAACAAAAAACACATATAAACACACACACGGCGGTTCAAAGCCCAGGTTAAGAAAAGGACCTTGGAATGGGGTCCATGCCTGCAGCTTTCCAGCTCAGCATAGCTTGGTGTAGAAACTGCCACGTTGAGAAAAAAATGCCTCCAAAAATAGAATCTCGAACTAAACCAGGCCTAAGGCCTCGCCACATAGCACCCCATCCTTCAAGAACTGCGACTTCGCTGGGCGTTTTGACGTAGCTTACGGCTGGTGGCTTCCCAGAACCTGTCATGGTCCATGGGTATTCTTTCAAAGCATGGAACATGGTTGATTGCTTAGTAGTGGACAGCGTCGAAAGTAGGCCTATTGAACTGTTCATTGCAGTCATTTCGAGAGGATATCTTGGGAGTAATCTTGTTACTAATGGACGATCGATTGCTGGGATTGCTATTGATGAAGGTTGAGGGCGACGTGAAGCAGAGGCAACTTGGGCTCGAACCTTGAGGAGTTCGAATGGAGAGAATAGAAGAGACTCAGCCGCGCCGGCGGCGGCTCCTGCGATTAGGGCTTCTGAGACGTATACGTATTGTTCATCCTCACGTCCATCTGACGAATATATATGACGTAGGGAAAAAAATCGATTGAACAATCTTATGAATTCACTCAATCATTTGTCGAAAACGACGTTAATTAAGATTCATGAATGGTTCAAAACGAAACCAAAGGCGGGAAAGAAAAGCATAAATCTTTTACCTTTGTAAAATGCTGTCAGTATCTCATAGACACCGAAGCGACATCCGAGACCTAATGTGCTTCCAAGGGTCAACCATCCAACACCACTGTAAAGACCTAATTGTGCATTATGCTCTACCATAGCTCAATTTCTCTCAATGAATCATGATTAGAAGAAATAAGATCCAGCTACAGAAAGTTACCAGAATATCCTGAAAAAACTCGAACTCTGTTGAGGATCTCAGCCACTGAAAGGGCCTTTTTCGCACTCGAGCCAACCTGAGATTGTCCAAGATCAACACGAGTTAGCATAAATGAACTTAAATCGCGAATAAAAATGAGAAACCTTGAACCCAAAACCTGTGAGAGAACTTTGAGAGTGTCGAGTGGGTGCGTGATAGCCGTGCCCACCGCCACGGAGGACGCCGCCGCAGCAAAATGTATCGCGTATATGTTGTTCTTCGACAATTGATCCATTTGATTTCCAATCTAAATTTTCTGATTTCGGATTGGAAGACCTAAATTGAAGGAATTGCAAATTTCTTTTTTTTTTTTATAAATAATAATTAAACCTCGTATATTGTAAAACTTTACAATAAAAAAGAACAGAAAAGAAAAACACCGTTTTTTTTTTTCATTCATTTCATACATATTGCATCGTATTTCATTGCATCCTCGTAAAACCTCCGTAGTTATTCTGGCGATGATGATTCTCTTCATGTTGTTGCCACGCAAACTGTTCTTGCGCCAACCTCAACCTCTGCTTCTCCAAATCCGACACTTGATGAGCATACGGCGAAGACGCAATGGCAAGAGAAGCATAAAAAGGATCGCCACCAACGTTATTACCACCACCACCACCATAGCCCCCCGCCGTCTGCCGACGCTGATGAGCCACCATAGCACCGCCGTGATGGTACGTCCCATTTCCGGCCAGCTCAAACGATGGGCTTGGGCTCGGCGAATGTCCGCCCACAGATCTCAGCAAGGCAGCCTCCCATTCCCTCGGAGAAGACGACTCTTTAAAAGCCACCCACGGCTTACTCTCGGGCTGGTGGTGGCCTGCGTCGAAAAAGGCCAGCGCGAGTTTATCTTCTTCTCTTTCATGCACGGCGGAAGGTACAGAAATATCTCCGCCGAAGTTCAATAAATCGTCAGTAACTTCTTTTCCTTTGATTATCGCTTCGTCGTGGGGAGGCAAAGCCTTCGTAGTCTTATTGATCGCATCTTCTTTACTTGTAACAGATTCTTTAACCGCCGGCGGTTTAGGGTCTGTGGGCTCGATAATGGCCTTCTTATTCGGGTCCTTACTGTTATCTCTTTTCTGGGACGACAGTAAGGCGGCCTTTTGGTGGATGAAATCGTCCATGGCGTCGTGTTTTTTCTCGGGGATTTTCTGAACTTCGGGGTACTCCGAGAATCGGCCTATCCCTACGCTCTTGCACCAGCAGTAGAAGGAATCGAGCTCGTCGTGCTGCTTCGAAACTCGGCAGAAGATTTCGTACACCTTTGCCATCTCGGGCGGGTCGAGCTGCATGAACCGATCCGTTAGGGTTCCTAACACCTCCGTCATTTCTTGGTGGAGCTGAAAGCTCTCCTTCACGATTGGGTAGAGCGCAGCCGCCACGAGACGATTAAGCTTTGCAGCACCTGCAGATTCAAATTCGATCATACTATGGCCGACGAATTGAATTTACGACGTGTCATTATACGGACAATAACTCTCAAAATTATGCAATTTAAATTTAGGGACATTTTACGTTGGAGCCCCTAGATCTTGTACCCTAACCATAACCTTAATTTATACAACCTAACAACCCTAGAATTTGGTGCAAAATCTAGGGTTCGACGTATAAAGTCCTTAATTTTCTTATTATGAAAGTTATTTTCCATAAATGCCAAAAACCTTATCCCCAACTTGAGCGCATTATACGTCGGTACCAAAGATGTTATCCTAAAGTTACTTAATTTTGAAAGTTATTGTCCGTCTAACGTCGCCCCCTAATTCATATCGAAACCTTAAATTACATGCCAAACCCTAGATTTCGAGCAGAATCTGCGTTTCAACGAATAATTTCCCTAAATCATCAACTTTATAAGTTATTGTCCGTATACTTTCACTTTAAAAGTTATTGTCCGTATAATTTCACTACCTATAATACTAGGTTAAAAGTTTACCCGTCGGCCTGCAAGCCAGAAACCTCTCGAGTATCTGCATCAAGTGATGAGCCCTATTTCTAACGCCGTCGACGCTCATCTCCCTCACCGGAGTAGTCGCTGCCGCCGCCGCCACCTTACAGCTCAGCGCTCCGCCGTCGTCCCCATCGGAAAACCCGCCTCCGCCGCCCCTCCTCCGTCGGTTCCCCTGCTGCATCCTGAACTCGAGCTGCTCGTCCAAGTAGAGGGCGTACGTCCTCACGAACGCGGAGTAATCCCAGGCGTCGACGTTCTTCGAGGCGTCCCTGAAGTCTGACATGTTGAGCAGGCGGGTCCCGCGTCTCGTGGCGAAGAATATCTCCTGCTCGTAGCTCGCCCTGTCGCCCTCGGAGAGGAGGCGCTGGACGAGGACGAGCGTCTTGAGCGCCACGGCCCAGTTCTTCGTCTTGTTGAGGCGCTTTGCGATCTTCTCGACGCACGCGTTGACGTGGATCCTCGAGAAGGACGTCAGGGATACGACTTCGTGGAGGTGGCGCTCGTTGGGCGGGTATTCCTCGTGGCGAGTGGCTTTTACGATGGCCACGTCGAGGCTCGACAGGGAGGCTTTCGACGAGCCCACTCTGGCCAGGCCTATGCTCGTGCGGTCTTTTACCGCGCCGATGGCTTTTCTTAGCTTGCTTCCGCCCATTGTTCGACGAGGGGATCACAACTCTTCTTCTTTTTTTTTTTTTATCTTTCTTTGGCAATGAGCGTACAAAAATAATTATAGAGTTAATGTTGAAGAAAAGGAGTAATTTTTATTATATATGCGTGGATGGAATCTTGAAATTCATGCCATCGATTTAGCTACAACGAAGGGGGGTCCAGTAAATTTGTCATGTAGCGAAGAGAATATTATTATATTTGATCCGACAGTTAAGAATAAAAATGGCCCAAATGGAATGGCGTAAATATTATTTCTGGCATTAAAACACAAAGAAGAAAGAAAGAGATGGTCTGAAATTGCGAGGAAGGAGAGTTGTGACCAAGCATAACCTTTGATTATCAGGGACTTCTGAAATCAAGAATTGTCCTTGTAAAGAGAAAATAGTGAGTGAAAATGCTGAATAAGCATACGCATTTATCGACACGGCGCCAGTAATCAAAGTACTGTGCCTGAATGATAACGTAATTACTCGTCGAAATTGCGACATACAAAGCATTTTTAAGTAAAGATAGATATGTTTGAGTAATACTATATTTAGACTCCCTACATAATGTAACACGTATTCATGCTTATTGTTCAGAATATACCTTGATCAACGACATGCATTTCATTTCATGGTCATCTTTTTCCGAGGGTGAAAGAGATCATCGGCGTAACTCCAAAAGAGTCGCCGTCGATCAATAATATCAGGGTTTTGAGATATATAGAATACAGAAAGAAAGAAGAGCAGCAAATAAAGAATATATAATTAAGCAAATGATGGGTTCGACGTGCGAAACTTTGAAGCCTACCCTTGTAATGATAATGGTACAAGCCACATTTGCAATCGTAAACATTGGATACAAATTGGCTTCAAATGATGGAATGAGCCCTACCGTCATGGTGGCCTACAGATTCATGTTTGCTGCTGCTTTCATTGTTCCTGTCGCATTATATATCGAAAGGTTTCTCCTTTTCTTTTTCTCTTATTATTTTATCTTTGGTTTCCATGCATGCATGCTTTCGTTTTTTAATTCCTGTTCTGTGCTGCTTTTATTAATTGCTGAGCTCTAACTTGGTATATTTATTGAAAGGGAAAAGAGACCAAAGTTAACTTGGACGGTCGCCTTCTACGGGTTTCTTTGTGGTTTGTTCGGGTAAGTTTTTCCATGCATGAACATGCAAATCTATATAAAAGCTTCAAGATTCTGTGTATTAGATATTGTATGATCATGATCTCATTACATTATTATGTGTATATTCAACTGATGATCATAATATCAGGGGAGCACTGGCACAGAACCTGTATCTGAAAAGCTTGGTCCTAACATCTGCTACTTTTGTTGCCGCCATGACCAATCTCATGCCTGCTATGACCTTCGTCGTGGCGATTTTCTTGGGGTGATTTTGTAGTATCCAAGGAACAAAAATTCTCCCTTTCGATTAAAGCTTGCATCTTTGTCTCTAATTAATCAGTTTTTTCGATCCTCAGGTTAGAGAAATTAGGGTGGAAGACAGCAGCAGGCAAAGCAAAAGTATTAGGAACCTTAATGGGAATTGGCGGCGCAATGCTCCTCACCTTCTACAAGGGGCCCGTCCTAAATCTATGGCGCACAAACATAAATCTCCTCGAAATCACTTCCACTCATCGTCATCTTCCCACGGAGCATTATGGTGGAGAAAATCTTGTCTCGGGCACTCTTTTAGCGCTGTGTAGTTGTGTTGCTTACGCACTATGGTTAATAGTTCAGGTAAAAACCATCAATGTAACATCTGAAAAGGATCAAAAGAAAGAGACTTCTTGTAATAACATAAGCACTGTTCGCCAGGCTAAAGCAGCGGAGAAATATCCATGTCCTTACTCCATTACTGCGATGATGGCCGTGTGGGCTTCGATCCTCAGCGCTGCTTTTGCTATGTGCAGTGAAAGAGATTGGAGCCAATGGAAGCTTGAATGGAACATAAGGCTCCTTACCGTCTCATTTGCTGTATGTACGTTTTCCACAGCTTTTTCGATGATACCCAGGAATAAAGATTTACACTTTTCCTCTTTCGAATTAAAAAAATAAAATAGGGAATCGTGGGGTCTGGGGCGATGTTTAGCTTCATGGCTTGGTGCATTAAAATGAGAGGTCCTCTTTTCGTGTCTGTGTTCAACCCTTTGCTCCTCGTGATGGTGGCTATCGTGGGATCTCTGTTCTTGGAAGAGAAGATCTACTTGGGAATGTAATGAATGTGTCCTTTCCCGATATAATATTTCCCCTGCTTTTTTAGTACCGTAAGTTGGAGTTCTTCTCTGTTGAATAGGTTGCTTGGAGCTGTCTTAATCGTGGGAGGCTTGTACGTTGTCTTGTGGGGGAAAGGCCACGAATTGAGGAGGTCAAGCCAGGTGGTGCCGGCGGACGACGACGGCGACGAGGAGTTGCCGGAGATGGGCTCGTTGAGATGTCCGAAGATTAGTGATGAGGTGGATGAAGAAGCTGATCAGAGTGGAAGAGATTCTCAGGATAGTTCGGAAGTTCTTGAGTGTGCTTCTGTATATACGCCCTTGAAATGCTGACAGCAACATTACAAAGATGATTTGTTCACTTCAAGATTAACCTTACTTTTTAAGAATTGCTTATGAATAAATATATTCAGTTCACAATTGAGCTGTGGAGCATAGCACTACCATTTCCACCATGTCTGCGTCAAAATGAATTCTTTGAATCGGTGCGCAAGTCAAACATTGCCGGCGCCAACCTTTTCTTTTCCCACTCTTACTTTTTAGCCGTATAAGTGGAAGACGACACAGACACCACAATACCCATCATCAAATTGTCAAATTGGGTAAATCACAGAGAGAGAGAGAGAGAGGAAAACCACGACGGATATGAAGATTTTGGTAGCGATGACGGTGGCTATTTTCATAATCTCAGCCAGCTTCGACGGCGTCGAGTCCGAAATCGTCGACTGTTACGATTCTTGCTCTACGGCATGCGTCACTGTCAATCCTGATCGTACGTCATTCAATTTCTGGCAAAAGCCCTAATTTTGACCCAACCTTTTTCTTCAAGATTTTTTGCATCACTGTTTTTTCAGCTAGAGTTTATGTTCGGTGTGATCGCAAGTGCAAAACAAGGTGCGGCCCAGGTACTTTACACTACTTCCCTCTGTTCCAATTTCATCAGCAGTATCAATCAAGTTTAATGGACATTTGAATTCAATTATTTTTATTGTTCAATCAAGCTTCCTTTTTTATCCCATGTATGATTTATGTATGTTGGAACAGGGATGTGTGTGCGCGTGTGTTTTATTTCTACTGAAAAATCTGAAGCTTAACTGATAATATTCAATCTTGGTTATGAGGAAGTAAAGAGCCACCATCTTTTAGTTCTTGTGAGATTGCTTATTCTGTCTCGTGGATTTCAACGTGAATTTTCAGGAGGTGAAGCGAACGGTCACGTCGCTGAAATCGAATCTTAGGATGAAATTCAGCAACGCAATGATGAAAGCACAAACAGTAATGGATTGGATCAAACTTTTCTTCGATCTCTGAAGCTAATTATGGTTGTATGGCATCATCAGTTATTTGCTTGTGTTAGGCAATGTGAGGGTAATCTATTTGTCGTGATGTTTTTTTCTTCTTGCATCCATCCTTTTTATTATTTCCCAACGAAAATCACAATCCACAGTGGTAAAAGAAAAAACCTAAACTTGCAACGACAACAAACATGGTAATTTATGATATGCATGAAATCTGAATCACGCCTGAAAAAGGATTTAGCAAAGGTTCAACATATATTATTTTCAGACATAATAGCTACAAAGAGGGATAGAACATACAACAGTGTAGATAAGTCGGGCAATCACACATAAAACTACAAACCACATAGATTCTTCGCTTATTCGATTCCAACAAACCAATAACAAAAAAAACGGAACTTTTGGTCGGTTTTGGTTCGTAAAATCCGAAGACTTGCTGGCAAAGGACAGATTAAAAAGCCTGGTTTTTGAGCTCCATCCATCGTCAAGGTGTGGTGAAAGCTCCGTTAATTCCTTCAGTGCAAGAAAAATACATGTAAAAATAACCCACAAAAAGAAAGGAAATTTAACTAAGCAGAAGGATTGGTTATTACCGAAAACAGCTGACATAACCCGAGATGAGATGCTGTGGATTTCAAGATTATGAGCTTCACTGGACATAACTGTAAGATCCTCCCTCTCTAGCATTAGGTTGGCCATGACTTATGTGTATAGCCACACTGTGAGCGAAGCTTCCCCAAATGTTCCTGCAAACATGAAAATCAAATCCTACCATCGCCAATCTACTACTGTAATACTCAACCACATACCACCACCATCATCACACGTCACACCATTGAGAGGAAAAGTAACACTGCCTTACGTCTACATTCAGCCCCTATAAACCATACATCCACCACACACGCCTCACTATCACCACCTCCACCCTTCGCATTTACTCATCACCCCCTATCTCCACTCTAGTTGTAATCAAGCCAACCGCTACCAAAAATCACATCATCTTCCCCACCAAAAAATGCATATACAACTCCATCACCATCACCAACACCATCATTACTACCACCAAGTCCAACACCTAGAAATATACTCATCGCCCTACCATCCCTACTATACCTCCACCATGTGTGTGCGCTCATTACCACCAACATCAACACCATTACTACCACCAACACTAACACCAACCATTACTAACACATCTATTCACCACCCTACCATCTCTAATATGTTTATTCAGGCCCACCACCCCTAACATCACACCATCTCCACCACCACAATACGCCTATACAAGTCCCACACCACCATCTCAGCCACCAAAAAAATGCCTATAAGAATCCATCACCGCCATCATCCTTCATCTCCTCCACCACATGCACACGTCGTCATCATAGCCACCACCACCAGAATACGCCTATACAAGTCCAACACCACCATCCCAGCCACCAAAAAACGTCTATGCAAGTCCACAACCACCTCCACCACCATCATCGCACCATTGAGAGGAAAAGTACCATTGTTATAAATCTAAGTACCATTGTCATAAATCTACATTCAGCATCTACCTACATTCACATTTCAGCCTCTATAAGCCATACACCTCCACCACACGCCTCACCGTCATCACCTCCACCCACTCATCAACCCCTACCATCTCCACTCTATTTGTACTCCAGGCCACCACCGCCGACATCACACCATCTACGCCACCAGAATACGCCTAAAGTCCCACACCACCATCTCATCCACCCAAAAACGCCTATACGAATCCATCACCACCATCATCCTTCACCTCTTCCACCACATGCACACTTCGTCATAATCGGCGCCACCACCATTCACTTGACAATCACCTCCATCACATGCAATTCCTGAATGCTCACCACCCCGGCACCACCTACAACTCCTATTCACAATAACCACCACCACACCATCACCATTGAATCACTGCCTTAAATTTACTTCATCGCCTCCATCATCTCCCCTTCACCACCTCACCATCACCTCCACCACTCACTTCACCATCACAACCACCTCCACCATACATCTCTCTTGTCCTAGCCTATAACCACCAACACCATCACCATCTCTGCCACCACACTACGCCTACACAATTCCATCACCACCACCACATTCACGTCCAGCATATGCGTACTCATCACAACACAACCCTAGAACAATCGCTATACATGACATCCACCATCGTCCCCATGCCCCAACACCAACACCACCAACATCATTGAAAACACAGCCTACCTACCGCTCTCCACCACCTCTATCAAATACCCTCGGTGCATCCACAAACACTGCAAGACTTTAAGTATAGGAAGCTATAAGATGTGGAAATACATGCAACATACCTCTTACTGAAGTTGGTCGTGAATCTTCCGATACTATATGCTGGTCTTGGTATCCCCAAACGACCATGTAGCTCGTACCTGCCCTACTTCATTTCCTGCATTATTATATGAAACTCGATGAGTGCACTAATTAGTAGATGAAAAAGAAGATTGAACACACAAAACTTCTAACAATGCTGCAGCTCATCACAGATTTAAGATTCCCAAACCTGCTCTTACCACTATGTCTCTGTATATGATATTGGCTCCCCGTGCTGCCCTTTTGTACCTCGTCCTTGATCAATGATGTCGCTGGATCGTTTGAATCGTCAAATACTTGTGTGTGAGAATCTTACCCTTCCACCGATCCAACTTGCACATATAGGCGATTGATTGTTGATAAACCTGTCATGATCGAGACTAAATAATTGATTGAGAAATCTTAATTCATTACCAATCATGATCAGGATGGGACGAGACTTTTTCTCACCAGGTGGCATTCAGAATTCGGGACAGCCTTATATCGAACCTTTGTAATGGGGACGAGACGGGATTTTTGCTCACCATTGGTGGCATTCAGAACCTTTAGGACTTGTAATTCGGGCCAGCAATTTGTAATACGTGACAGGACTTTTGCTCACCATTGGTGGCATTTAGAATTCGGGACAACCTTATATCGAACCTTTTAGTGGAGATGAGACGGGACTTTTGCTCACCATTGGTGGCATTTAGAATCTTTGAAACTTGTACTTCGGGACAGCCGTCTATCAACCTTTTTAATGGGAACGGGACATGACTTTTGCTCACCCATTGGTGGCATTTAGAATTTAAAACTTGCGGGACAACTATATATTAAACCTTCGTAATGGAGACGGGACATGACTTTTGCTCACCATTTGGTGGCATTTAAAATCTTTAGAACTTGTAATTTGGGACAGCCGTATATTGAACCTTTGTAGTCGGGTCGGGACGGGACATATGCTCACCACCATTGGAGACCATTTGACCACAGTTACACAGAAAAGGTGAGCACAAGTGATCGATATTCCAATCATCCATCATTCACTGGACCATTTCAAACTCCTTCAGAATTCACTAACTTCGGAAGCAGATAGACGTGAGAATAATGAAATTGCAGAATAAGCCTACCAAGAATCACGACTCTCAATTCATACGTAGTTCATTTCCCTCACCGACCCAATAAGTCCACCAATAAAGAAAGGCAAACAATAACGAATAATCAGATAAACTTGATGATCAATCTGATTATACTTTTCGTTATTACAGCAGATAATCGATTAACCAACCCATTGCAGATAATTAAGACATTAACAACGTACGCGTTCACAAGCATAGGGCTTCTCATCATTCTCCGGCAAATAGCATAGGACTCATTGAATCAGGCTCGCTGTGCAACGAACTGAGGCGACGCGCATGGCAGTCCACAGACCAAGGATGCGATTAATTCTGGAAATGAGAAGAGGGGTCTTGTAAGAGATCTGAATTACAAGTCACATTGAATCAATCGGACAACGACAGGTCAGAGAGTATGCCGATTCATAATCCCTCTAGGGTTCTTCACGACGATGACATTTTCAGATTGGGCACTCTCAAACTCTGATGCTAGATTAGAAGTGATATATACATAAAGGTTTTGGTAATTTTTACCGTTGGCTGCTAAACGTTCATTTTCTACTGTTAATTGGAAAACTCTGTCCAATTGGCCTTTTACCGTTGGATTCAATATCAAAGATTTTATGAGCTGGCCTTTGGACCGTTGGATGCTACTTACCATCTTTAATTCTTTCCTACCATTATTTTCATGAATAAAGAAAAAATAAACACAAGTATCGGTTCGGGCCGGGCCATCCAAGATCATTGCCGCGAAGAAAGGGACTGCGATGACGAAAATGCCCTCGAAAGCTCGGATGTTTACGATGATAAACAATGACAAACGACGTATAAACGTTTATGAAAAATACGCTGGACTTCTTAGAGAACCATATTATAATCAGTTGGGATTAAATACATTACAGAGAGATTAAAAAAAATATATTCAGATCTACAGTTTCGTCTTGGAAATCTGAACTAGACAATCCTTTTCCAATGTTCAAGAAGTCCTTGAGAGTTAATATAACAACAATCAAGGCCGCTTCACATGCATTCCTGATATCTTTTGTGATCATATATACCTAATCAACTGAGCAAAAAATATTATATAGATATCCCATGAAAATAATCCACATTTAGTCGTAAAATCTCTGAGACAAAGGCGAAAAAACAATGGTTTTTAATCTGAATTTTTCAGATCTGATCCTCCATGAGAAGAATTCTTAACTGGCTTATTATTATTACCTGCAGATGATTCAAGAACCCAAGCAGCAGTATTATCCTTATTACTAGCAGATGGATCATTACTACTGCTGATGATATCTCCATGATTACCATTGCTCATCATAGTCTGATTATTATTCAGCTGATCTTTACTCATGTACGAGGATATAGCTGCTGCAACAGCAACCCTGAACTTAGGATCGGAAGCAAGTGCGCTAACATTCTCAGCCAACAATAACGACGATTGATTAGCATCATCATCATTTCCTTGTAGCTTATTCATCCAAGAATATCCCAACTGATTAGTCCAAGTAGAGCGACTAGCACTGCTCGTAACAGTAGGGTTATTAAGGGCTCTTAGGTTATTAATATTATTACCAGGCATGTAAGAATTATTAGCAGTGGAGGAAGGAGATGGGTTCATCATCAAATTGTAGTTGCTGAAGTAATAGGCGGGTTGGTTTACGGTATGTTCGGGTATTAATGGGTTACCGATATTGACCATCGAATGATCTAAAAGCATAAACGATGCGTTTGAGGCCGAAGCTGTTGAGGCCATGGCAGTTGCTCCCACTGGGAGTGGATGGTTGTGTGTTCCTTCGTACGTTGTGATCAAAATCGACATGTCTTCTAAGCATCTTTGGACCTATATATACATTACATCATATGAGTGACCATATGCCTTAGTGTTTCACTTTTGATTTGTTGTAAGTAATAAAAAGACATGATCAATACTAGGTAAAATAGAAATAATCAGTATGTAAATATTATTACCTGTTTTCTCACGGGACATCCCGGGGCTACAGTGCAGCGATAATAGGCTCGGGGACAAGGGTTTCCTTTAGCGACTTTTTGACCGTATTTTCGCCATTGGCATCCATCGTTCATCTAATTATTATAGGTCAAAAGCGAGCATCTATCGATCAATTTATTGAATTCTTTTTATATCGATGATGATCATCTTGTTAATAAAGATTAATGGGACTTACAGTGGCTGATTCACATCTTGCCCTAACAGAAACCCTAGCTCTTTTGTTAGGTGGAGAAGTGATATTATTACTCATAATCATCCCCTTCAAGTTACTACTGCTTCTATGTAGCTGCTGCTGATTATTCTGCTGTGAGGTTGATGTTGTTCTAGACGACAAACGGTTGTCTTCTTCGAGGAATTTCTCCTTTCTAATTCGATCATCGCCATCTAATTCTTCTTTGTCATAACTCGATTCCAACCTCAGAGATAACCCTAATTCATCTTCTTGCTGTAATGATGGCGAGACATCGATCGGGCCATGATTCTTCTGAATTTCCGTAGGGCCATCGATGTAATTTCCGTTTAACGAAAAAACTGTACTTGGCTCCTATAATCAATATGACAAATAGACATAAAATTTATATCCATCGGTTAATTATAACTAGTTCATTTACAAGCTTTTGTTTATCAAGCTATATATACAAACCTGCTTATTGTCATGATCGTTATTCCTCTCTGTAACAGAAATCTTCGCCTGCAAATCGCTGTAATCTTTCATGGTTCTCTCATAAGCGTTCCTCAACATTTCGTTCTCTTCCTTCATGAGATTCATTTGCATCTGAAGGACAGATAGCTGATACACACAGCTTTCTCAGCCTTAGAATTATATGTAAAATGATTCATTACATAAACTGTAGTCATTTTCTAGCATCAGATCAACGTAATAAAACAATACCTCATCCTCGTTCTTGAATCCCATGCCAAAAGTTTTCACCTTGACACCAATACGATGATTCACTTCAAGATTCGTATTCTTATTATCGTCGTCGCCAGAAAGATCGTTTTTTGGATTCTCGAGTCGTTCTTGAGGATCGAGCTTGAGTGAAAGATCTATACTTTCCATCTCTTTACCATCTCTTTCGTCTTGTTTTTCTTCTCTATCCATGGAGATAATGCTCGCAATATGGTACAAGTCTTGTTTCTCTATGATATTTTTTCTTGTCCTATCGATATATCTAAAGCTATGAGTCGACAAAGTCAATTCCCTCGTCTGAAATTAAACGAAGGGATTCATAGTGTATGGAAAGCAGCAGAAGGTGTATGCATAGCAGTGGAAGTTATTTAATATAGAGAGGCGATTAAGTACGCATCTACATTTGACTTTACTTGTTTAGATATTTAATTACCCTTCACTAGTTAATATAGTCTCATATATTTTCTCTTAATACACAGTGAATCTCCTCAATAATGTGTATTTTATTTTCCAGTTAATTGTAACATCTAGATCGCTGATAATATATGAACAATCATGTTATATGAGCCGAGTACGAAATCCCATAAACTAAAAAGAGTTGAACATTGGGATCGGATCTTGAAATAGTCAACTCGGAGACCTCTGATCCACACCTTAGTTTTCTGATTTTCTTGTTTATTAATTCATATTCGAGCTGGTTATTTTTAATTTATTTTACTTTATTTCACTAAATTTTCTTATTAAAAAACCTGAATATGTGTATTTCTTCACGCAATAGCTAGCTTACCAGTTTTTCATTATAAAAATGTATTGATGGCCTAAACAAAAGTTCAAGATTCACCTAAACTGGCTTATTAGTCATAAATGGAATTCTTCTAATAATATTCAAAGAGAGGGCATATGAGTTTGATTGGTTGGATCTAATGTTGACTTTTATTTTCAAGAACGAGAGGAGTTGACTTGTGGAGGAGCAAGCGTCGCCGTAGCTAATTCCTCTCATTATTAATACCTTATTATTTTAAAAACCTACTTGTTGCAACTAAAAAAATCATAGGAGTAACTTACGGATCATTCCATATGATTTCTATATTACATGAGATTTGATTCTTACTTTTATATATGTCTTCGTGACATAGTTGCTTTGAAGTTTGTATTGATCCCATCGGATTGACCAAGGTCTGATACTTGATAATTTCCTCCCAACACAGCTTTGCTACAATAATATTCTATTACTAAAGATTATGGGCTAGCTGGATTTAACATGGAAATGAAAAATTTCAACTAACGAGCTATTATTACTAAAAAATGAACATAAAGGAAGCTAAAATACGAGATTGTATATCGATTGATAGTGTCCTTTTGTTTTGTAGCTTAACGTGGGTAATATTTCAAGCATGCAATTGAATTGACTTGTGTTTTGCGGCCTAATATGACAAAAATTCAAGTATATTCACATAATACGTATTGAAATTTTCGTGATATGGGATAAGATTATATGACAAATTATTACTTCTGTTTGTTTTGCTATGTATATTATAATATAAATCTATATTTACATGCATATATGGTGGGTATTCTGGTCAACTTGTATGAACACTATAAATTAATAATTTAAGACAACAGTTCCTATTTTATCGGTAGTACATGTATTGTATTGGTGTACATTTCTTTGGTCATCACATATGAACACACACGTTGTGCATTTAATAAATATTAATCAAAGAGGAGTTAAGTTAAACTCTCTACATATTTAGACTAAAGTAGAAGTGCATCTCTATCATCCTAGCAATGGCCTACGCTAAGTTTATAATTAATTTAATAGGTCGTTAATTAGAGGTACATTAATAATACATTTAATTAAAGTCTAATCAATTATTTAATTAGTGAGGAGTCATTTACAATCTACATATAGCTAGGTTTTGAAAACGGTATTTAAGCTCATAATTGGGCCTTTACAATCCAACTGGGCCGAGCTAGAGAGCCCAAATTGGGCATCGACAGGCCCATTTTCACATAGCCTTCATAAGAAACCGTATCATACACAAACAATTCCCTCCATTTTCTTCTCTCTCCCTCTGAAAAGAGAGAGACCATTCAGAGAATGGGAGACGATGAGGAAAGGAGGGATGAGATGGAGGAAAGCTTGATCAACGAAGAGTACAAGATATGGAAGAAGAACTCGCCTTTCTATTACGATCTTATTGTAACTCACGTGCTTGAGTGGCCTTCACTGACCGTGGAGTGGCTGCCTGATCGTTCGGAGCCGCCGGGAAAGGACTATTCCGTTCAGAAGTTGATTCTCGGCACGCACACTTTTGGAAACGATCCGAATCATTTGATTCTCGCTCAGGTTCGGTTTCCGCAGGAGGACGTAGAGAAAGACTTCGAGAAATACGATCATGAGACGGCGGAGTCTGGTATGTTGGGTTGGGCTAACAGTGAAAAGGTCGACTCCTATCTATCTCTATCTAATTAACAAGTTCTTATCAGATTTTTCCCCTTTTTGTTGGCGGTGGAATGTGGATGTTGTTTCATACTGAACTCCCTTGTAATTGGGGTGCAAGAACATCTATTCGAAGTGGTGTTACTTGAAATTGTCTCAGGTTTTCTCCTGGCGTGCAACTGATGCGTCCTTCTCTGTATCAAAATTACTTTTCAGGTCTAAAATCTTGTAGTTATTGAATCTCAGGTGCAAGTTATCCAGAAAATAAGTCACGACGGCGAGGTTCATAGGGCTCGTTACATGCCGCAAAATCAGTTCATAATCGCTACCAAGACGGTGAATGCTGAGGTTTATGTTTTCGATTGTAGCAAGCATCCATCTAAGCCTCCGCTAGATGGTGCTTGCAAACCTGATCTGAAGCTGAAGGGCCATAGGTCTGAAGGTTATGGTTTATCATGGAGCCACTTTAAGCATGGGCATCTATTGAGCGGTTCTGACGATCACCAGATATGTTTATGGGACATAAATGCGACGCCTATGAACAAAACTCTCGATGCACTGCAAATAATTAAGGTGTGGTGCTCTGTTTTGCCGAAGAATTTCACTCGTCCCTTGTTTTGTAGTTACATGAGATTGAGAAAACCTTTTTTTCACGACGAGATCGGATATGAATTAAAATTCAGATTCATGAAGCTGGTGTTGAAGACGTGGCGTGGCATCGCAGGCATGAGTACTTGTTTGGTTCCGTCGGGGATGATCGATATCTGCATCTGTGTGATTTGCGTACTCCATCAATTAGCAAACCTATACAATCTGTATTAGCTCATGAAAGGGAGGTTAGCTTTGCTATTTCATTTCTTAGTCAACTAAGCAGTATAATTGTAGGATTGAATCGATCTTTACCAACTGTGTAACTTGAATCTGTAGACTGTTGTATGTTTTTATAATTCGTCTTGCAATGATATGACACGTAGATACGATATCACTAGCGAACACACAAAGTCATTTTCTGCAGGTGAATTGCTTAGATTTCAATCCGTTCAACGAGTGGGTTATAGCGACGGGTTCAACTGACAAAACCATTAGACTGTGGGATATGCGGAAAATCTCTACTCCTCTCCACACCTTTGATTGTCACAAGTAAGGCATACATTTACTCTTATACCATTAGCTAATTTCGAGTTTGTAACTGCTAACTTCCTCACACAACTGTTGAACAGAGAAGCGGTTTTCCAAGTTGGTTGGAGTCCAAAGGATGAGTCCGTGTTAGCTTCTTCTTGTCTGGGCCGGAGATTAATGGTTTGGGACTTTAGCAGGTAATCTTGACACACACTCACACACACACACAGGCACAACACACCTCGATATGTATGTGTTCTTTTCGTAAGCATTCGTATATATCGTGCATTACTCGCCAGGATTGGTGAAGCACAATCACCAAAATCTGCTTTGGATGGACCGCCAGAGTTACTATTCATCCACGGTGGTCATACGAGTAAAATACCAGATTTTTCGTGGAATCCATTTGAGGACTGGGTTATTGCAAGTGTGGCCGAGGATAACATATTACAGATTTGGCAGATGGCTGATAGTATTTACCTTGACGACGGTGATCTATCTCCTTCCAAATGATGATAAATCCACCAAGAAGATTTCCCTGGTTTTTTGAATATTCTTTCTTCTTTTTCGGGTATCAGATTTATGCTTGAAAGAATTGTAATAATGTTTGTTTTTTTCTAAAAGAAATGGATAGTTATACATACACAATCTCTATTTCAAAGTACATTCTTTACTACTTTACTTGCGTAGCTATTGTAAACACAATCACAAAATCCGAAAAAGAAAATCAAATGTTCCTAATAAGTAAAAATAATTAACATAATTTTTCTATGAGTATAGGCATTTATTTTCATTTAAAAATCAATAAAAAGATTCGGGGAAAGGAAAAAGAACAGAATCAATTGAGACACGGCGAAATAAATGGGACGCACCTAATAAACGAAATAGAGAGGAAAAAAAACAAGGAAAAATTGCCAATTCAGCTTCATCAGCAGCTCATTTGACTGCAATTCTTCACCGAGGTTGTCTTAACACGCAGAGATTCGAAGAAACCGCGATATATATTTCTTAAAAATTCTCTTTGATTTTTACCATTCTTTCATATTTCTTCAGGCTACAGCAAATTTGGTCCCCCTGAGTGCTAAAAGAGTAGCTGTGAAGTTCGACAAATTCAAGATAGCTGCTTTGGTAAATCGAATCGCACTAATGAACTTTCGAGCCTACTCCTCCCCTCTTCGATCGTCATCTTTTGCTCGACTCATTTCAGACTTTATTCTTCTTCCACGGATACCCATTAAATCACGTGGAAGTGGCCGTGGCCAGCTTGAAATCACGTATTTGGACGATGAGCTGAGGTAAGAAACGGAAACACAAACTACATTGTTTTTTCCTTGCATGCTCCGAACTCGAAAAGCTTTCGGTATTTTCGTGACAATATGTAGCAGCTGTATTGATCGTCTTCTCTGCTGTTGGCAGAATATCAAGAGGGAATCAAGGGAACTTGTTTGTGCTAAAAATGGTCGATCCAACGTATAGAGTACCTCGTTAAGTGTAATAAACGTCGTGATGTACTTGATCATTGTGGTTTTTGTATAGTAATCTCTGAAGGATTGGTTTCATCTTTATTGAAATGCAAAATCCGAATTATTATAAAAAATATTAAATAAAAACTCTTTTTTTTGGTTGTTGGGGTTTTTGAGTAGGAAGAAACCTCGTCGATCACGCCATGCATTTATTCTCGGACGGAATCAAGAAAATGCAGAGAGAAACGACAGAGGATTAAAGAAGAATGCTCGCTCTTGAACAAATTCCGAACAAGAGTAACGAAAAGCTTTGCTAATCACGATGCAAATGCCCTCCCACACACTCTCCTTGCCCTTGCCCACCACCGTCGCCGTCCTCCCCACCCACAATTTCTCCACCAGAGCCACGTCATCGCCGCCACCGCCACAAAATCCACCCCAGGAAAGAAAGTCTTTCGCTGCAGCTACGGGGGAGATCTTCGCCGGCTTGGCGTCACGCGTGCTGATGAACGGCGGCGGCGCGTCTAAATCGGTGGAGATATTTGGGGAGGATGAAAGCCGATCGTGGTGGTTTCAGGGCCCCAGAAAAGAGAGGATTTCCGCCGTCATCGTGGAGGAGGAGGAAGTGGTGGCGTGGGAGCAAAGGGCGGAGGATGTAGAATCCGTCGAGCAGAGAAGTAGCCCAGGATTTAGTTTCTCTGCGGCGGGTCTTCTGTTCCCATACCATGTTGGAGCAGCACAACTGCTGATCGAAAAGGGTTATATCAAGGTCGGCGTTCACTTCTTACATAGCCTACCTATCCTTAGTTTGTTCTTAACTTCATATATAATTCTTTGTCCAATAACAAAACGTGCGGCGAACATATTACTGAGGCAGGAAACAACACCATTGGCCGGTGCATCAGCTGGTGCTATAGTGTGCGCCGTGATTGCCTCTGGCGCCGCCATGCTTGAAGCCTTGGAAGCTACAAAAATGCTCGCTTATGATTGTAGGCTTCGCGGAACTGCATTTCGTCTAGGGGTATTTTATCACCATTACGAACCTTCATGCCGTTTGAAAAGATGGGATTTTGATTGGTGAAATTTATCCTCCTCACTCAGTTTGTGCTCAGGGATGTTCTAGACAAGTTTTTGCCTCATGATGTCCATATTCAGTCGAGTGGAAGAGTTCGCGGTGGGTTCAGTTTCTTCGTGCGGTGTGTCTGATATTTTTATTATTTCTTGAACTTCCATTTTTTATGTACGCAGAGATTACGTCGTTTTTATTGTCTTTTTTTTCCATCTCAGTTGCCATAACGGAGATTATGTGGAGACCGAGAGGCTTACTCGTGGACCAATTCGATTCTAAAGAAGACCTTATCAATGCTGTCATCACCTCCTCTTTCATACCTGGGTAACATTAACACTTCCATCTCGAACTTTCGTAGAACGTTATTTTCGGTCTCACTTTTAGCTTGGAAAATGAGTCGAGAATAGCAAATTCTAGTTATCTAAACTAGGATGGGTTTTCTTTTTTTTTTAGACGGGGTTTCCATTTGTTCTTTTCTTTTTGGGAATGGGTTTCCATTTGTTTTGTTTGTTTGCGTAGGTGTGATTCTTACTCGACTAAAATCAGTTGAAATTTGTAGTCGAATGACCATTCCAAGTATTTCTACCCACTTATATTTCAGGTAAGGTCGTTAAGATGATAGGGTCCATTCCATTACATACCGATAGCCCGCCAAAGTCCGCCACTAGCGAGCAAGCCTGCCTACTGGCAGGCCTGGGAAATGAAGGCCCGTCCCACCTGCAGGGGGTAACGGGCCTGGCGGGTTTATCCCGTCAGTTATTAAAAAAAATAAAATAAGAAAAAATTATTAAAATAGGAAAAAGTAAAAAATTTAATAATAATAAAAATAGAAAAAAGTAATATAAAAATAGGAAAAAAATAAGAAAATGAAGTAAGATATATATAATTTAATAAACTTTTTAATATTTATCTATTTATGTTATTAAGTACTATTATTATTGTATATTTGTAATTTTTATATATTATAAATAATATATATATGTATTTTTAATTATTCTAGCGGGCCACCTGTGGGCTAACTCGCTCCGCCCCGCCAAAGCCCGCACCCGCTGCGGGCTTGCCCGAGGCGGGCCTAAAATTTAGAGTCCGGGGCGGGGCGGGCCTGCCCGCAGGTCCAAGCCGGTTCTGACGGCTCTACATAAGGAAAATAAAATTATTTCTAGATCGATCTCAAATTTCCAGTAAATCTTATAACAAAACTTATCGATAGTCCAACGTCCTGCCAAAAAATCATCGTTCAATTGCATTCCATCAATCGTCCTACAGTCTATCTCTCTCTCAACTACGTGTACTTTTTCCTCGTTGACGTCTATATGTATCGAATTACTGGAGCAATTTGTCACATCCTAAGGCAAAAGAAGGATGGCGGTGAAATCACATCACTTTTGTAGGTGTAATGAATGGATACTGCAGCAAGTTATAGGCGAGTTTATATCTTCAAATATGATAGGATCGGCCCTACACAAATAACATAAATATTATGGTAGAAAATGGATATAGACAGCACGAAAAAAAGCAGCGAAATAGAAAGAATACGGGCGATATAACGTGGAAAATTCTCTCAAATCGAAGACGCAAAAACCACGAGATCAAACGGTTTAAAATCCACTAACCACCAAATCTTATACACAAATTATACCCCAACACACCACAAGAATGCTAAGACACAAGAACAACAGTCTCAAACCACCATTACGGGTGTTTATTCGCTAATAACCGTAATCGAAAGTTCGGTTTGAGGATTTTATAAATCGAAAATTGAAATCAAAATATTTTGTTTCGGTTTTGATTTTATAGAATTTTTCTCGTTTCTGTTCGGCTTACCGACCAAAAAAATCGTGTTTTAATAAGAAGAAATAAAACAATAAATATTAATATTAGTTCTATTATAAATATACACTATCATATTATTTGTATAAAATTTTAATTTACCTCATATTTTTCATATTTTATTAAGTATTTTATATTATAAATATATATTATCATATATAGGTTTGCTATGTGTCTACCTACCGTGAACAACCATCGTGAGCACCATAAACAAATCTCTCAATTTTTTGCTTTATTTCGATTACCAACGAGCCAATATCTTCGTAGACCCTCTCATATCATTGCTAACCTAAATAGTCATCTCCAACACGTTAATTTTTAAGAGAATCAGCTAAGTCGTCCACATGTGAATAATAGATTTACCAAATATTTATCTTATTGTGTTGGTGGATATAGTATTAATATATTTCTTGATATAATAATGATTATATATTTTATATAATAATATATATATGTATATAAAAAATTAGAATTCGATTTCTCGGTTCGGTTCGATTTACCGTACGGAATTTTTCGGTTCATTCGACTCCGTTTCCGTTCGGTTCGGTCGGTTAACCGACATTTGAAGTCCCCTAACCATAACACAAAGATAAGATCAAATCGATCAAGCCTGCCACAGAAACAGCAGTCAACTTTGAGAGAAATCGTAACTCACATACCAGACCTTGAAATCCAAAATGCTCCGAAAAGAATGAAGATCCACAGAGTCTTCTATGTTCGGTTAAATTTCAGGTCGAACGGATGTCGTTTGCCCCTCCAAATGAGCTTCATGGATCTTTTTCTTTGCATTAGGTGGAGTTCACCAATATATGTGATGCCGCTGCTAACTTATTTGATGCTAATTAGGCAGAGAATAAATCTCAAAATATGGGTTTGTCAGAATTATTGACTTAGAAAGGAACTACAAAATCGTTTTTTTCTTCTTCACATGTCGAAGTGGGAGCCGTAGTCAAAGGTGTACATCACGATAATTATTTTCTTATCCTCATATTTTTATGCTATGCATTCATGCTTTGGGGATTTGTCCATTAAAGGCCATCGAGCGATCAGATGAATAGTGATGCCGCCGAAAATGGATCTACCGCGTTGGATGGCTAACGGACTTCTTCCCGCCTTAAATTCGCCGCGGGCACTACCTAGAAACTCGAAAACCGATTAAGGTTTGGGGGTTGTTCGCCCTCTTGCCTAGGTCAAGAGGGTATATTCCGTGTTCCAGGTGTATGGTAGCATAAAAAGATAAAGTGTTCAAGTGTGTGCGTGAGTAGTAAAAATGGCAAAGTAACGGTAGGATACGTAAGAAATCGATCCTGACTTTAACGCACTTTATGGTATTTATAGGATCTTCAACTCGAGTGGTTTCTAAGCGGTTTTACCCGCTTTCCGTCTTTCTCGGGCACGGGTTTCCCCTACCCACGATGGCATGCCCATGTGATCGTTCAAGTTATGGGCAGTTACTCGTCGCACGTCCTGTTAGTGCCGCCAAGCGAAGATCGTGGCGGTTTCTTGTATGGAGGGTCGAATTCTACGTGATGCACATCTGGCTCGGGTGTCGGGGTATGAATCCGAGGCGGCTGTGTCCCTTAGGGCAGGCGGCCTCGGTCAATTGTCCTGAAGGTCAGGAGGTTCTTCAGAGTTTCTGACGCGTCGGTCCTACTAGTTCGGGTCCCTCCTTCCAGGTGTCATCCCCGCCGGCCCGAGGCCGTGCTGTGGGTGGGGGTTGTTTTCCCCGTGAAGTGGTTATGTTAGTTGAGGCGGATCGGATATTTTTCCGCGGGGTCTGTAGGACCCGAGGTAACAAATATTAACCCATTGAAGAGAAGAGAAAGAGAGATTGAGAAGGGAAAAATAATAGGGAGTTTGTCGAATGTTTCTCCGACTATAAAAGAAAGCTATTAATGGTTTTCGTCTTTATAGTTCGAGGCTCTGTGGTTGCCACTAACATGGATCCTCCACATTGAAAATAAGATTTTATAAAGTCCTTATAACGGTGATGAAAATATGTCAGTACGAGTTCAATAATTATCTGTTGCAATCTCGTCGGAAGTATCGTTCACGACTGAACAGAATTATGACGGCAAAGTTTGATATTGAAAAATTCAACGAGAGAAATTTCTCACTGGAGAAATTTAAGATTAAGACGATCTTGCGGAAAGACGACTGTCTGGATGCTGTCGATGCAAAATCAGCCACAGTGACAGACGAAAAGAAATGTAACGAGATGACGAGCGATGAGATATTGTCCATGTGGTAAATATCGGAAACCATTTTGGGGACCGACTCTTCATCCCAGCCGATTTCCATCGGACCAGTCATAAATCAGGCTCGGTTCCGTCCGTCTAAATTTTTTATTAAATAAAAAATAGAAATAGGATTCCTAATATATGGATTGCGAAATATTGATGTTGTCTTTAAAATAATATTTTTATTAAAAAGGAAAAAATAGAAATTATTAGACAATTAAATTCTTTTATCTTACTATTATTTTTGTTTAGTTTTTTATTCTCATACATTAACTCATTTTTAACATTTCATTTTATAATTAATATTTATTGCCAAACATTTTAATTGATTAATTCTTTCATAAAATATATACGTGTTTAAAGATACGGAATTGATTCCAATTAGATCACTAAATTTTTAACCATTAAAATTTTCAGAAAGATTAAAAAATCCGGTTTCACCAACTTGCTCTTCTTTTTGCTCACCTCGAAAACCCAAATGACTTTTGCTATTCCTCCTTAAATTGCCCCAATACAAAGCTCCTTACGTGAACTACTAAAACATTATATCCGTATCGAGTAAACTACTAAGCAAGTTGGAGTATAATCATCGATTATGTCTGGGCAATTAAGTAATGAATGCACGGCGATTGGAATCGATTTGGGAACGACTTATTCTTGCGTAGCTGTTTGGCGTCACGATCGTGTTGAGGTCATACCCAACGATCAGGGAAATCGAATTACGCCTTCTTACGTTTCTTTCACTGAAAGCGAACGTCTCGTAGGCGATGCTGCCAAGAATATTGCGCCCCTAAACCCAGCTAACACTGTTTATGGTGCTGCTGCTATTAAGTTTACCTTTTTCAAACAATATATCATATATGTTATTTTCTTCTCGTCGTTGTTATGCGTAGTTGCCATCTGATATATTCGTATGGAAGATATTTATGCTGAAGCTTTAACCATATATAATGCCTTTATAGTATAACATACTTATGCGTTGCAGATGCAAAGAGGTTGATAGGTCGAAGATTCAGCGACTCTATTGTCAAGAAAGATGTTATGCTTTGGCCATTTAAAGTGGACGCTCAAGATGATGATAAGCCAATGATTGGGGTTACCTACAGAGGCCAAGAGAAGCGATTTGCTGCTGAAGAGATTTCTTCGATGGTCCTCACAAAGATGAAGGAGATTGCAGAAGCCTATATTGGTTCTACAGTAAGGAAGGCAGTTATCACTGTTCCAGCCTACTTCAACGATTCCCAGAGGAGGGCGACTAGAGATGCTGGAAGAATTGCTGGGCTCGAAGTGTTGCGTATAATCGTTGAACCAACTGCTGCGGCCGTTGCCTATGGCCTTGACAAAAAGATGTCATCTGCTGAAAAGAATGTGCTTATTTTCGACCTTGGCGGTGGCACTTTTGATGTATCTGTTCTCACGATGACTGATAGTGTCTTTAAGGTTAAGGCTACAGCCGGCGACACCCACCTTGGAGGAGAGGATTTCGACAGCAGAATGGTCAATCATTTCGTGGAAGAACTGAAGAGGAAGCACAAAAGAGACATAGGCGAAAACCCTCGGGCGTTGAGAAGGTTGAGGACAGCATGCGAGACAGCTAAGAGGAATCTGTCTTTTATGGCACGCACAATTATCGCAATCGATAGTTTGTGTCCAGGACTCGATTTTCACTCAACCATAACACGTGCCAAATTCGAGGAGCTCAATGGGGACTTGTTTGAGGAATGCATTGTGCACGTGGAGAAGTGTTTGAATGATGCCAAGATGGACAAGAAGAACATAGAGGAAGTGGTGCTTGTCGGTGGTTCGACTCGAATCCCAAAGGTGCAGAAATTACTCGAAGATTTCTTCTATGGAAAGAAGCTTTGCAAGAGCATTCACGCCGACGAAGCAGTAGCCTGCGGTGCTGCTGTTCAAGCAGCTATTCTTAGTGGACACGGCGGTCCTATGATTAGAGACGTTGCGTTGTGGGATGTCACCCCACTAGCTCTTGGTGTTTCGACTAGAGGTGATCAAATGCTTGTAATAATTCCAAGGAACACAGCAGTTCCCACTAAAAAGGTGCATGGTTTCACAACTAGCATTGATTACCAGACTAGTGCGCAGTTCCCAGTATATGAGGGTGAAAGGGCTAAAGCAAGCGACAACATTCTTTTGGGCGTACTCGCTTTGTATGGTATTCGTCCTGCTTTGAGGCGTATTCCGAAGCTCGCAGTCTGCTTTGATATCGATGCGAATGGAATTGTAAACGTGTCTGCCCAAGAAGAGGGAACTGGCGTGGAGAGTGGGATAACCATCAGCAATGTTAAAGGCAAATTGACCAATGATGAGATCGATAGGATGTTGGAGGAAGCTGATAAGTTCAAGGCAGATGATGAGGAGCTTAAGAAGAGATTCGATGCCAAGAATTCGCTTGAGAATTACGTATACAGGACCAGAGCTTCTTTCTTTACCAAAAGGCCTGCTACGAATATCTACTCTGCAGACGTTGAGAAAATAGACGCTGAGATCAAAGCCGCCGTAGAGTGGTTGGATGAGCACCAAAATGCTGAAGCACATGTTTTCAAAGCCAAAAGGAAGAAGCTGACGAGTGTCTGGGATCCAATTGTTGGCAAGTTGGTATGATTTTTAAAATTTAGCAAGAAATTAACAACGGAGCATGTCGTTGCTATATAATATATATTTTTGTTCAGGTTTTTGGTTTTGTTCAGGTCGTTGCTATATATAGTGTATGCTTCAAACTAAATCCAGTTATCAAAAGTTGATGTTATCGCTTTGATTTTCAAGTTACCCATTCTTTTATTAAGTGGTTGCATTCTAAATCTGGCAAGAAATTAACAACGGAAAATGTTATGAAGGCTGGGCCGGCGGGTTCAGACCGGAAATAGGCGAACTTGTCAGAGTTCGGTTGCGGTCTCTTCAGATTTTAATTAAAAAAAATTAAAACAATAGTACAATAAATTGTTATTGCCCAATGTGTTTTCATGAGGCTTACATTTTATTTGATTGGTATAAAATATAGTCTTAATATATTTAGGAATCCCGGTTTTAGTGATTTGATTTTGGGTTTAGACCGATTAGACCACTAAATGTTAACGGACGACTAAACTTTTCGATTTGATTTGCAAACCCGATTTTAAAACCATGTAGCCGAGAGTAAAGTTGATCTTATTGATAGTCCAAGAGGTTTAAAATTTAACCGGCGTACAAAAACTGTCCAAAAACCGGGATTTATATTTTAAGTTTAATTTTCTTATTAAGGTAGCCATTAACCAACATTTATTTATTAACCATCGGTTTTTTCTTAGTTTCTTCAATGATAACAACATTGATCCTTAATTGTAGGACTTAACGATCGAGCAATAAAATTAAGCATTAGAAGGAGATCCTTACGACGAGTGTTCTTCGAATATTATAAAAGATGACCATATTTTTTTATTATTCAAGGTGCAATATTTTTTCCAAATAGTGAAGTTCTATTTTTTTTTTATAAATTTTTAAGCTTCAATAATTTTTTTAGTATTACTAAAATTCCAATTTATTTCAAATTTTTACACGAAAAAAATTATATATAAAAGAAAATGTTGAACCGTAAACCGGCGGTTTCAAATCGTAATCGTAACTGGCTCGGGCGGTTCAAAACCGTAACCGTAACCGTGATTACCACGGTTCGGTTACGGTTAAAGATTTTACTAACCGTAAATCGGCGGTTTATAACCGTGGACCGTAACCGTAACCGGATGAACACGTCTACACTTAAGCGTTTTCCATTACCACTTCATGGACCAGTAGTACCACGTCATGATTTTGCAGCACAAATTCATCGTTCTGCAGTACCACTTCATCGTTCTGCAGTACAACTTCATTGTTATGTAATAACACAAAACGATAATCCGAAACCAGTTCATATACACTATATAACACTTGCATAAATTTTATAAAAATCGAGTCCATAACCCTAAAAATTTTCTGACAATAGCTTGAAACCTAACTTAAAACATCATTAATGGCCTAAAACTTAATTATACCTATATTATATCAAACCAATCATATTTCATAGCATAGCAGCAAAGCAAAAACAAGTTAGGTTTTATTCAGTAATTTATGGATCTGCTTCATCAGCCAACCCACATCTTCATCCTCTCCGGCCAAAGCAACATGGCGGGCCGAGGCGGAGTGGAGCGCCACCACTGGGACGGCGTCGTCCCCCCTGAGTGCTCGCCGGATCCGGCAAAGATACACCGCCTCGACGCCCACCTCCGATGGATACCTGCCCACGAGCCCCTCCACCGCGACATCGACACCAAGAAGACGTGCGGCGTGGGTCCAGGAATGCCGTTCGCCAACGCCGTCAAGGGACACGCCGCCGCCGACGATGTGACGACGATCGGTCTCGTCCCCTGCGCCGTGGGCGGGACGGCGATCAGAGAATGGGCTCGCGGGGAACACCTGTACGACAACATGGTGAAGCGCGCGAAGCACGCCGGCGGCGTAATCAAGGAGGTGCTGTGGTACCAAGGGGAGAGCGACACGTCGTCGGCGGCCGACGTAGATGCGTACAAGGAGAGAATGGAGGCCCTTGTGCACAACCTCCGACAAGACCTTGGCTTGCCTGATCTTCCCTTCATTCAGGTGAATCTGAATCTGAATCTGATCATTTTCTTAATTGCTTATTTCCAGCAAGTCAAGAACATATCATATCTGTAAGAGAGAGCTGAAAATCCATTTTGTTGTATAATTTCTATTTGGCCACTTAGCATAGCTAAGTGGCTCGTTCTGATTCGTCCACGTAATATAGCTACACGGCTGGTTCTGATTCGTCCACGTATACAGCTACGCGGCTCATTCTGGTTCGTCCGAGCTCTGATTCGTCCACGTGTCATGATACACGGCTACGTCTGATTCGTCCGAGCCTAAAACCTTCAGCTATAAATAGGCTAGCTCTAAGTCATTGTAAATCATCGAAAACAATAACTTCTTCTTATATTCAGTATATACAAGTGTTGTAAGGAAAAATATTTAGAGAGTTGGTGAGTCTCCTATTGTAAGAGAGATATAGCTAGTGTTCTCCTTACGGTAGAGAGTTGTAACTCCTAAATTACCCACAGTAAAATTTCCTTACCTTGCCCGTGATTTTTCACCCCGACTTTGGGGTTTTCCACGTAAATTCCTGGTGTCCCCTTTATTTTATACTGTCCTTTTTACAACAAGGGGTATCAGAGCTTTGGCTGGGTGTTTATAATATCTACTTACCGTATGCTCTGTGGTTGCCAATGATATTGGATCCTCCACATCAGAAAGTTTGTTAGATTATTACTATTCATCCATTAAAGTTTCTGGGGAGAGAAAAAAAAAGGAGAGAAAAAAAAAATGGCAGCTAAGCATGAGATTGAGAAATTCAACGGGAAAAATTACTCCCTGTGGAAGGTAAAAGTCAAGGCAATTTTGCTCAAAGAAAATTGTCTGGAAGCTATCACTGGCAGGCCGGAAAGAATTACAAGTGATGCCAAATGGAAGAAGATTGATGGAAAGGCTACTGCCAATATTCATCTCGCATTAGCAGATGATATATTGTCGAGCGTCGTGGAGAAAACTAGTGCAAAGGAAATCTGGGATCACCTTGATAAGCTATATCAAGCCAAGTCGCTTCATAGCCGGATTTTCTTGAAGAAGAAATTATATGCTCTAAAGATGGATGAATCTTCTTCAGCAACAGAGCACATCAACAAAATGGTTACTCTGTTTGGCCAACTCAAAGACTTGGACTGCAACATAGAGTCAAGCGATCGTGCTGAACTCCTACTCGCAAGTCTGCCAGATTCTTATGCTCATCTCGTCATCAGTCTAACCAACAACCAAACTGCAGAGCAACTTGTCTATGATGACGTTGCTGCTGCTATTCTGGAAGAAGAAAACCGGCGCAATAACACGGAGAAAAAGGTGATTACACCCCATCAAGCAGAGGCACTGACTGTGACGAAGGCAAGATCTGGAGAACGTGGTCCAAGTGGGAGCCGAAAGCGGATCAGATATGAAGAACGTGGTCCTAGTGGGAGTCAAAAATCGGTCCCGCAAAATAAGAAGGCTATCAAATGTTATCACTGTGGCAAGAAGGGTCATATGAAGAAAGATTGTTGGGGTCTAAACAGAAACCCCAATGCTCAAGGAAACGTGGCCAACGCTCCAGACAACGGATTTGTTCTAGTATGTGAAGCTGCATCCACCATCGGAGAAAAAGAAAGATTTGACGATATGTGGCTTCTCGACTCCGCAGCTACTTTCCACATGACCTCAAGAAGGGAATGGTTCCATCAGTACAAACCAACCTCTGGAGGGTTCGTGTATAGCTGTAATGATCAACCTCTGAAGATTGTCGGGATCGGTAGCATCAAATTAAAGATGTATGATGGCACCATCCGTACCATTCAAGCTGTGAGACATGTTGAGAGTCTGAAGAAAAATCTATTGTCTGTGGGGCAGCTAGATGATCTTGGTCTTACAATTAAACTGGAGAACAAGGTCATGGAAATCTTTCAAGGAGCACAAATGATAATGAAGGGGGAAAAGATCGCTGCAAACTTATACATGCTGAAGGGGGAAACTCTGCAGGAAGGGCAAGCTTCTGTGGCCACTACAAGTTCAATCGAGAAGTCTTCGATGACTTGAGTAACATCCCGTCCCATACCGGGTGTCACTGTAGCATCCGTCCCTACCGGGACCTGTGGGGTTGGGCCCACCACACTCCGACTGATAGTCTGGCCCCACTGTACCACCATTTAACCTTTCAGCGTGCTTCGTCCTCGCTCACACGCACCCTGGGCAAACTTCCCAGGGGGTCACCCATCCTAAGATTGCTTCAAGTCAAGCACGCTTAACTTCGAAGTTCTTTCGGATGGACTCCCGAAAAGGTAGGTCGACCTTGGTGATATGAGTAGTACTATCAATTCTATTATACGATTCTTAGCCTGACACGCCCATACATTGTCAGTCTCAGGATCCCCTCTCATTCGGGTGTCGGATCGGTTCGTTCATGTACCCCTTCGCCTAGAAGCCTTGCCAGGAGCCGCTCCTTGTCCGTGCACCCTGGCACCGGCGATCACTCCCCGCCCTCTTCGGCCCCGGGCGTCACAACTTGGCACAAGAAGCTTGGTCATATGTCTAAGCAAGGCATGCAAATTCTTGTCCAGAAGAATCTACTTCCTGGTCTCACAATCGTGTCACTACCATTTTGTGAGAACTGCATTGTAAGTAAGCAGCATCGCCCGAAGTTTAGCTCGTCAAAATTCAGAAGTAAAGAAATTCTGGAACTGCTGCACTCTGACGTCTGGTAAGCACCGGTTACATCTCTGGGGGGAGCAAACTACTTCGTGTCATTCATCGACGACTATTCCAGAAGATGCTGGGTGTATCCAATCAAGAAGAAGGACGATGTGTTTCCTACCTTCAAAACATACAAAGCGCGGGTCGAACTTGAATCCAGTAAGAAGATCAAATGTCTGCGGTCCGACAATGGAGGAGAATATATTGGCAGGGAATTCAATGAATTCTGCAAAGGTGCGGGTATTAAAAGACAGTTCACAACGGCATATACTCCACAACAAAATGGGGTGGCAGAGCGGCTGAATAGGACCTTGTTGGAAAGAACGAGGGCTATGCTGAGAACTGCAAGCCTAGACAAGGAATTTTGGGCGGAAGCGGTCTGCACTGCCTGCTATGTGGTGAATCGGTCCCCATCTACTGCTATAGAGATGAGGACACCGATGGAAATGTGGACTGGCAAACCTGCTGATTATTCAAACCTCCATATATTTGGAAGCCCTGCATATGTGATGTACCACAATCAAGAAACGACGAAGTTGGATCCAAAGTCCAGAAGATGTCTATTTCTGGGGTACGCAGAAGGAGTAAAGGGTTATCGTTTGTGGGATCTCACTGACCACAAAGTTGTTATCAGCAGAGATGTTAATTTTCTCGAAGATAGCGACCAGGAGCAAGTCAACCATGATGGCAATATGACAAAGACTACACCAACACCGGCGAAGAGAAAATTGGAGCAAGATGATTCTTCTGAAGCCGAACCAGCGCACGAAGAGCTCAACCCAGTCGAAACTGAAGTACCGGACCTCGGGCGATCAAAACGAATTCGTAAGACGCCTATTTGGTACTCAGATTATGATACTGAGAGCAACATTGCATACTGTTTTCTAACTGAGGATGGAGAGCCAACGACTTTCCAAGAAGCACTGAAGAGTTCAGATGCGAGTCAGTGGACTTCAGCAATGCAAGAAGAAATGGAAGCTCTCAGTAAAAATAAGACATGGGAATTGGTGCCATTACCGCAAGGAAGGAGACCTATTGGAAACAAATGGGTGTACAAGATCAAGCGGAACGGTGATGACCAGATAGAGCGATATCGTGCAAGACTGGTTGTAAAGGGATACGCTCAGAAAGAAGGAATCGACTTCAATGAGATATTCTCACCGGTGGTTCGACTTACAACAGTCAGGGTTGTCTTGTCAATGTGTGCCACATTTGACCTGCATCTTGATCAACTTGACGTCAAAACGGCCTTTCTCCATGGCGACCTGAAGGAAGAAATATATATGCTTCAACCAGAAGGCTTTCAAGAAAAAGGGAAAGAAGATCTGGTTTGCAAGCTAATCAAATCTCTTTACGGGCTCAAGCAAGCACCACGATGCTGGTACAAGAGATTTGATTCATTCATATTGAGTCTCGGCTACACCAGGCTTTATTCAGATCCTTGCGCGTATTTCAAGAGATTTCACTCTGAAGATTATATCATGCTGCTGTTGTACGTTGACGATATGCTGGTAGCAGGACCCAACAAAGATCGTATCAATGATCTGAAGATTCAACTCGCTGGTGAATTCGATATGAAGGACTTGGGACAAGCAAATAAAATTCTTGGCGTACAAATCTCTCGAGACAGAAGCAATAGGAAGATTTGGCTTTCTCAAAAGAACTACTTGAAGAAAGTCTTGCGAAGGTTCAACATGCAAGACAGCAAGCCAATATCCACTCCTCTTGCTGCTAACTTCAAGTTATCTGTCGATATGTGTCCGTCCAATGAAGATGAGAAAATGGAGATGTCTCGAGTGCCGTACGCATCCGCGATTGGAAGTTTGATGTTTGCCATGGTGTGTACAAGACCGGACATTGCCCATGCAGTGGGAGTGGTGAGCCGATACATGTCCAACCCCGGTCGGGAGCACTGAAGTGCTGTTAAGAGGATTCTCAGATACATAAAAGAAACCTCTGATTATGCGTTATGTTATGGAGGTACGGATTTTATTGTCCACGGTTATGTTGATGCTGATTATGCAGGTGAACTTGATAAAAGCAGATCCACAACCGGATATGTGTTTAATCTTGCTGGCGGTGCGGTAAGCTGGGTCTCAAAACTGCAGTCGATTGTTGTGACATCAACGACGGAAGCAGAATATGTAGCAGCTACGCAAGCCAGTAAAGAGGCAATATGGTTGAAGAGATTGCTGGAAGAACTCGGCCACAAACAAGAGAATATTGTTCTCTATTGTGATAGCCAGAGTGCATTGCATCTTGCAAGGAATCCAGCATTTCATTCAAGAACCAAACACATCCGGGTCCAATACCACTTCGTTCGTGAACAAGTGGAAGAGGAAACAGTGGATATGCAAAAAGTTCACACTGTGGATAATCTGGCCGACTTCATGACCAAATCAATCAACGTGGACAAATTCATGTGGTGCCGTTCCTCTTGTGGTTTGACAGAACATATGTGAAGATTGATCGAGTCTCGATCAAATCTTCAAGTGGGAGAAATGTTGTATAATTTCTATTTGGCCACTTAGCATAGCTAAGTGGCTCGTTCTGATTCGTCCACGTAATATAGCTACACGGCTGGTTCTGATTCGTCCACGTATACAGCTACGCGGCTCATTCTGGTTCGTCCGAGCTCTGATTCGTCCACGTGTCATGATACACGGCTACGTCTGATTCGTCCGAGCCTAAAACCTTCAGCTATAAATAGGCTAGCTCTAAGTCATTGTAAATCATCGAAAACAATAACTTCTTCTTATATTCAGTATATACAAGTGTTGTAAGGAAAAATATTTAGAGAGTTGGTGAGTCTCCTATTGTAAGAGAGATATAGCTAGTGTTCTCCTTACGGTAGAGAGTTGTAACTCCTAAATTACCCACAGTAAAATTTCCTTACCTTGCCCGTGGTTTTTCACCCCGACTTTGGGGTTTTCCACGTAAATTCCTGGTGTCCCCTTTATTTTATACTGTCCTTTTTACAACACATTTTAGGTTGCAATTGCATCTGGGGACAAAAATCACCTAGAGAAGATTAGGGAGATTCAAATGGGAATCGATCTGCCGAACGTTGTCTGCGTCGACGCCATGGGTTTGCAGCTCAAAGAAGACAATCTTCATCTCACCACCGCCGCTCAAGTCACACTGGGCCAAATGTTAGCCGATGCTTACCTCAAGACTTTTCTTTGTTAGCCCTCAATTTGTACTATCAACAATCCCATGTTGTATGAGGAAAGATTCGATCTTGAGATTGTGAACCTTGTCTGAAGTTATGCCGAAAATAAAAGAAAAAAGAAAAAATTGAATTTGCAGTTATTGGGCCAACCCAATTATGTATGAGATGGGCGATACAGATATCGAGCCAACCCAAGATGACAAATGGGCCTAAAGACTAGCCCGGCCCAGCCCACCTCTAATTAAAACATTTTTAGTTGTACCTTGACGTACAATCCGTATATTCCTCCTCATATAGAATGGAATGGAGGGCTCTGTGTATTTGAAGTTGAACGCCAGCTTAACAAAGCTAGGCTCGCTGAAAATGGAAGGCGCGATGTCGTACCAGCGATTCCCCAAGATCAAAATCCGCACCGTGAGGGATGATTTCATGAAGTTCGTGTTGCGAAATGGACAGCTTAACGAAATTGGAAATGACTGTAAGGATAAATGGAACACGGGAATTTACGTGGAAAACCCCTTTTTAACTTGGGGTAAAAACCACGGGCGAGGTAGAAATATTATTACTGGGGTAAAAACAGGGGTTACAACCTCTCAATCTATAAAGGAGAAAACACTCACTATCTCTCTTTATAGTCGGAGCAAATACCGAACAAACCCTCTATTTCTCTCTACCCTCTATTTCTCTCTCTTTCTTATTTCTCTCTCTACTGCTTTGCTCGTTTGGTGTTGGTGTGTTTTTAATAGCATCTAAGCTATGCTATTTATAGGCAAAAGCCTATCTAATAACAATATAATATTATTATATATATTATATATGTTGAAACTCATGCTTGGGCGGTGGTCTTGGGCGGTGCCCAATTCTTGGAGTAGGTGAGCACGTTTTGTACCAAACCATATGACAATCTCCCACTTGAAGATTTGATTGAAGCGCAATCAGATCTTCACACCATTCTCCTAGCTCGCCTTTACACGTCACATATGTTCGATCAATCCACAGGATGAACGACACCATATAAACTTGTCCACAGGAATTGCTTTGGTCATGTAGTCTGCCAGATTATCCGCAGTGTGAACTTTTTGCATGTCCACAGTCCCCTCTTCGACTTGTTTACGAACAAAGTGGAATTGGACCCGTATGTGTTTGGTTCTTGAATGATATGCTGGATTCCTTGCAAGATGCAACGCACTCTGGCTATCACAATAGAGAACAATATTCTCCTGTTTGTGGCCGAGTTCTTCCAGCAACATCTTCAACCATATTGCCTCTTTACTGGCTTGCGTAGCTGCGACATATTCTGCTTCCGTTGTTGACGTTACAACAATGGACTGCAGTTTTGAAACCCAGCTTACAGCACCGCCAGCAAGATTAAACACATATCCGGTTGTGGATCTACTTTTATCAAGTTCACCTGCATAATCTGCATCAACAAAACCATGGACAGTAAAATCTGTACCTCCGTAACATAAGGCAAGATCAGAGGTTCCCTTGATGTATCTGAGAATCCTCTTAACAGCACTCCAGTGCTCCCGGCCAGGGTTGGACATGTATCGGCTAACAACTCCCACTGCATGGGCAATGTCTGGTCTGGTGCAGATCATTGCGAACATTAGACTTCCTACTGCCGATGCATATGGCAGTCGAGACATCTCTATCCTCTCGTCTTCATCAGTAAGACACATATCGGAGGATAGCTTGAAATTTGCAGCAAGAGGGGTAGATATTGGCTTACTATCTTGCATGTTGAACCTTCGCAAGATTTTCTT
The DNA here is from genome assembly GCA_027422505.1 of Craterostigma plantagineum. Taxonomy (NCBI): domain Eukaryota; kingdom Viridiplantae; phylum Streptophyta; class Magnoliopsida; order Lamiales; family Linderniaceae; genus Craterostigma; species Craterostigma plantagineum. The sequence continues at coordinate 7,022,112 of JAPQWV010000044.1, read as the reverse complement.
CAAATAATTCTTCTGGGAAAGCCAAATCTTCCGCTTGCTTCTGTCTCGAGATATTTGCACGCCGAGAATTTTGTTTGCTGGTCCCAAGTCCTTCATTTCGAATTCACTGGCCAGTTGAGTCTTTAAGTCGGCGATACGACCTTTGTTGGGTCCTGCTACCAGCATATCGTCGACGTACAACAGCAACATGATGAAATCGTCATCGCCAAATCTCTTGAAATACGCACAAGGATCTGAATATAGCCTGTTGTAGCCAAGACTCATTATGAAGGAATCAAATCTCTTATACCAGCATCGAGGTGCTTGTTTGAGCCCGTAGAGAGATTTGATCAATCTGCAAACCAGATCTTCTTTTCCTTGTTCCTCGAAACCTTCTGGTTGAAGCATATATATTTCTTCATCCAGGTCACCATGGAGAAAGGCCGTTTTAACGTCTAACTGCTCAAGATGCAAGTCGAATGTAGCACACATTGACAAGACCACCCTGACTGTTGTAAGTCGAACCACCGGTGAGAAAATTTCGTTGAAGTCAATCCCTTCTTTCTGAGCATATCCCTTTACAACCAGTCTAGCACGGTAGCGCTCTATCTGGTCATCACCATTCCACTTGACTTTGTACACCCATTTGTTGCCAATGGGTTTCCTTCCTTGCGGCAATGGCACCAACTCCCATGTCTTATTTTTATAGAGAGCTTCCATTTCCTCTTGCATCGCTGAAATCCACAGACTCGCATCTGAATTATTCAGTGCTTCTTGAAAAGTGGTTGGCTCTCCATCCTCCGTTAGAAAACAGTATGCAAGATTGCTCTCTATCTCATAATCTGAGTGCCAACTTGGCGGCCTACGCTCGCGTGATGACCGCCAGAGATCCGGTACTTCAGATTCCACTGGGTTGAGCTCTTCGTGCGCCGGTTCAGCTTCAGAAGAATTATATTGCTCCAATTTTCTTTTCATCGGTGTAGTCTCTGTCACACCTTTTGAACTGCTATCATTTTCGACTTGCTCCTCATCACTATCTTCCAGGAAGATAACATCTCTGCTGATAATCACTTTGTGGTCAGTGAGATCCCACAAGCGATACCCCTTTACTCCATCAGCGTACTCCAAGAATAGACATTTCCTGGACTTTGGATCCAGTTTCGTCGTTTCTTGGTTGTGGTACATCGCGTACGTTGAACTTCCAAATATATGGAGGTTTGAATAGTCTGCAGGTGCACCAGTCCACATTTCCATCGGTGTCCGCATCTCTATAGCAGTAGATGGGGCCCGATTCACCACATAACAGGCAGTACAGACTGCTTCCGCCCAGAATTTCTTTTCCAGGCCCGCAGTTCTCAACATAGCCCTTGTTCTTTCCAACAGGGTCCTATTCAACCGCTCTGCCACTCCATTCTGTTGTGGAGTGTATGCCGTGGTGAACTGTCTTCTGATGCCCGCACCTTTGCAGAATTCAGTGAATTCTCTGCCAATATATTCCCCTCCATTATCGGACCGGAGACACTTGATTTTTCTGCCGGTTTCAAGTTCAACTCGCGCCTTGTATGTTTTGAAGTTAGGAAACACGTCGTCCTTCTTCTTGATTGGGTACACCCAACATCTCCTGGAGTAGTCGTCTATGAATGATACGAAGTAGCTAGCTCCTCCCAGGGACGCAACCGGTGCTTGCCATACATCAGAGTGGATCAATTCTAGAATTTCTTTGCTTCTAGAATTTGAAGTGGAGAACTTCAGGCGATGCTGCTTGCTCACAATACAATGCTCGCAGAATGGGAGCGTCACCGTCGTGAGACCAGGAAGTAGATTCTTTTGCGCAAGAATTTTCATGCCTTGTTCAGACATATGACCAAGTTTCTTGTGCCAAGTCATCGTAGACTTTTCATTTGAACTTGTCGTGGCAACGGATGCCTGCCCTTCTTGCAGAGTCTCTCCCTTCAGCATGTATAGATTTGCAGCTATCTTTTCTCCCTTCATCACCACTAGCGCTCCTTTGGAAACCTTCATGATCTTGTTCTCCAATTCAATTTTGAGACCAAGATCATCGAGTTGCCCCACGGACAAAAGATTTTTCTTCAAGCCCTCCACATGTCGCACAGCATGGATGGTACGCACAGTGCCGTCGTACATCTTTATTTGAATTGTACCCACCCCGACAATCTTCAGCGCTTGGTCATTACAGCTGTAGACATACCCTCCAAAGGTTGGCTCGTATTGATGAAACCATTCCCTTCGAGAGGTCATGTGGAAAGTAGCTGCCTGTTGGGACGTTATCAACTTGTCTTCTTTGTTATTGCGCCGACTTTCTTCTTCGAGAACCGCAGCTGCAATATTGTCGAACATAAGTTTTCCCGCAGCTTGGTTGTTGCTCAGATTGATGACAAGTTGATCGTAGGAGTCTGGCAGGCTTTGCAGTAGAAGCTCGGCACGTTCACTTGGCTCTATTTTGTAGTCCAAGTCTTTAAGTTGAGAGAACAGAGTATTCAACTTATTGATGTGCTCGGTCACTGAAGAAGATTCTTCCATTCGTAGATGGTATAATTTTCTTTTCAGGAAAATTCGGCTGTGGAGTGACTTGACTTGATATAACTTTTCAAGATGATCCCATATTTCTTTCGCACTAGTCTTCTCTTCTACACTTGATAATATGTCATCTGCTAATGTCAGATGAATATTGGCGATGGCTCTCCCGTCTATCTTCCTCCATTTGGCATCACTAACAATAGTTGTTGGTCTGCCAGTGAGCGCCTCCAGACAATTTTCTTTGAGTAAAATTGCCTTTATCCTCATTTTCCACAGTGAGTAGTTTCTCCCGTTGAATTTCTCAATTTCATTTTTAGCTGCCATTTTTCCCACGTCGCTATCGTCAGAGAAATTCGACAGTCCAGCCAAATAGTACTGATCAGATAATTTGCAGAAAGGGTAGCGACCAGCTTTCAAGACAAAATTACCCTTCTAAGTAAATTCCCAGATGAGATCTGGTGGGGTCACTATGTGTCCCGCTTGGCACCAGCCACCTAGACAGAACTTACTTACACAGTCTATTACTACGACTTGCCAAAAAACTCTTCCGTAACGATAAACCTTTTCGATATCCTTTCTGATGTGGAAGATCAGACAAAGCTGCAACCACAGAGCATAATTGGAATATCAATCAGGGTTGGCTCTGATACCACTTGTTGCGAAATGGACAGCTTAACGAAATTGGAAATGACTGTAAGGATAAATGGAACACGGGAATTTACGTGGAAAACCCCTTTTTAACTTGGGGTAAAAACCACGGGCGAGGTAGAAATATTATTACTGGGGTAAAAACAGGGGTTACAACCTCTCAATCTATAAAGGAGAAAACACTCACTATCTCTCTTTATAGTCGGAGCAAATACCGAACAAACCCTCTATTTCTCTCTACCCTCTATTTCTCTCTCTTTCTTATTTCTCTCTCTACTGCTTTGCTCGTTTGGTGTTGGTGTGTTTTTAATAGCATCTAAGCTATGCTATTTATAGGCAAAAGCCTATCTAATAACAATATAATATTATTATATATATTATATATGTTGAAACTCATGCTTGGGCGGTGGTCTTGGGCGGTGCCCAATTCTTGGAGTAGGTGAGCACGTTTTGTACCAAACCATATGACAGTTCGAGCTCCGGGAGACTGACGCGAGCATAGCCAACGCGCTCCGGCGCGTGATGATAGCCGAGGTGCCGACCGTCGCCATCGATTTAGTCGAAATCGAGGTCAACTCGTCGGTCCTGAACGACGAGTTCGTAGCTCACAGGCTCGGGCTCATCCCGCTCACCAGTGATCGAGCCATGTCCATGAGGTACTCGCGCGACTGCGACGCGTGCGATGGTGATGGTCGGTGCGAGTATTGTTCTGTGGAGTTTCATTTGACCGCCAAGTAATTGGGTGATCAAACGATGGATGTGTCGTCCAAGGATTTGTATACCCCCGACCATACGGTTGTGCCTGTGGATTTCTCGGATTCGTCTGGTCATAGCTCGGAAAATAAGTAAGTTTTTACCTTCTTTTTGCGTTTTCACTGCTTAATCTATTGCTGACTTCTTTTCCCCAGCTATTGGGGCTACGATGCATGTTTTAGGGTTTATGAGATGCTTATATACCTATACTCTGTTCATCTTGAGCTTGTTTGGAAGATTTCCTAATGACTTGAACGTTTGGCTATGATGCGATGCAGGGGAATCATTATAGCAAAGCTACGCCGTGGTCAAGAGCTCAATTTAAGAGCCATAGCTCGTAAAGGCACTGGGAACGATCATGCTAAATGGTCGCCTGCAGCTACTGTTATACGAGCCCGAGATCTATATCAATGAAGAGATGATGGAAACCTTAACTTTCGACGAGAAAAAGGAGTTTATCGAAAACAGCCCCACAAAAGTCTTCGAAATTAACCCACATACACATCAGGTTTCTCATAAACATCTTGTTGGGTCGTTTTAGTCTGTTGTATACGCACACATTATTAGCTGCATTGCATCTCAATCCAATCTGGTCTACGGTTTTGTGTCATCAGGTTTATGTTTGTGACGCTGAACTTATACCTACGACGACGAAATACTTAAAAAAGCTGAGGCGATGGAAAACCAGGCCTTGTGGAGATCCATGCCAAGGAAGACAGCTTCATTTTCACTGTTGAGACGACCGGCGCCATGAATGCTTCTACTCTGTTTCTCAATGCAACAGCGGTTTTGAAGCAGAAGTTGGATTCAGTTCGCTTATCTGCTGACACCGTGGAAGCTGACGAACAGTTCGGTGAGTTGGGTTCTCACCTGCGTGGAGGTTGATTTGTGTTTGTGATCAAACTAACTCTTACCTCTCTTCTTTTTTGTCCTTTCGAATCAAGGCGTTGATTGTCAACTGCTGCTAACAGTGATTGTGGATTCTAATATTGAATTTTTATGATACATCAGAATGATATTGTAGAGGACTAACAAGCAAAGCACAGCCCTTCAATGGCGTTTCAACTCACTCAACTCGTCAATCAAAGCTGCCAAATCATTACAAGACGACCCACCTTCGACCACAGCCTTTCTCGCCATTTCTTTGTAATGACTCGCTCTAGCCCTCATCTCCGAAGCATCTTTGCCAACCATGACTTGTCGAACTACCTTATCAACAGCCTCGCTCGACACTCCTTCACTCTTTGCTCTTTGCCACTTTTTATTACCCACTGAAATCCCAATCCTTAACACCTCAATGACAAGCTTCTCATTGTAGAACTGTTCTGCAAACATCGGCCAAGTCACCATAGGCAAGCCCGAACAGACTCCTTCAAGAACCGAGTTCCAACCACAGTGAGTGACAAAGGCCCCTATCGCTCGGTGATCAAGAATCAACAACTGAGGAGCCCATCCTCGTACTATAAACCCCTTGCCTTTTACTTTCTCCAAGAATCCTCGAGGCATCCACGAATCGATGGAGCTTCCTTCATCATCTTCTTTACTGGTTTTCCTCACAACCCATATGAAATCTTGGCCAGACGAATCGAGCCCTATTGCTATTTCCCGCAGCTGAGCTGGCGTGAAGTCTACCATGCTTCCGAAGCAGATGTAAATGACCGATTTGGCCTTCTTGGTATCGAGCCAGGCAAGACACTCGTGTGCATCCATGTCTGATTTTCTCCCTCTCTCTGCTTTCTCTTCGTAGTTCATGTCGTTGTGTAAGGAAAGAGGGCCTATGTTCCAAGCTTTCCTCCCCAGAACATTCCTGTAGAAATCTGCATAATCATGTTCGAGCTCGTAAATGGTGTTCATTACCACTCCGTAGCTTCTGTGATCGGCTTCCTTCACTAGCTTCATGTATCCATTGAGTGGATGCCCACTTTCCTCTTTATCAAACTCTGGGATTTGCGTTCTGACAAACTCTAACCGATGAGGAAGATTAGGAACTACAAACGGCCCAGAATCTGAATCCACCTTCTCGAAAGGCTTATGGCGCCTAACTTGTTCTTGAGCACAGAGGGATAGGTAGCATGTCCCATGGAAGATCAACCTTGGGATGCCGAATTTTGCAGCAGAATCCGCCGTCCAATGGAAGAACATGTCTGAAACGAGACAATCTGGGCTCTGTTCTTCGATGAGCTTCTCCACTTGGAATTGTAGTAATTCGAGGGCTGTAATAAACTTGGCCACCATTTCCTCCTCTGTTACCTGGTCCAAGCTCACTATATGATGGGGCAAACCTGATTCTTTTGGTGGGAAATCGATCATCTCTAACCCGATGCTGAATCCTGATTCTTGGGCCTTCTTCACTGGCTCGGCAAATGAAGGAGTTGATAGTATTGTCGTTTTCAAGCCGTGAGAAGCGAAGAGCTTGGCCATGTCCAGCGCTGGGATCATATGACCATGAGCTACCATAGGAAGAAAGAATATATGCAGATCATTTCCAATTGACTCCACCATCTAAGAAGTATAATCTATCAAAACAAACTAAAAGGAACTAGAGTCCAGTTGTAGGGAAATTTTCGGGGTTTATTCTTGATTTATGTTCTTGTTATCTTATAACCAGATTGATACCGTAAGACCACCAAGTCTGAGACACGTTACCTTACCTCCTCCAAGGGATTCCATGGAAGTGCTTACGGTGGTTTTCTAGCCCAGCTTGTGGTTTGATGTGCGCGTCTTGTATTGGGCTTTAATAGGAAAGCCCATTCATATGGCGTAGCCCATTGGGCTTCATTTTTCGTCATATTTCTTAAAATAGCTATCCTTTAAGGTAATTTTAGTTAATAAAAATCATATATAGTAGGGAATAAAATCATACATAATAAGAAACATGATATGAGGTTGGGAAGAAATCACAACACAAAGATGTAGGATATAGGATATGAAAATCGCAGTTAATGATTGAGCCGCACTGTGTTCTTTTCTCATTTATACTAATTGGGTCACGAATCAACTTTTTCATCACGGAAATGGCCCACTCTAATGGGCCTCTAGGCCCAATATATGCGATGAGAAAAATTCCCCCCATCAGTAGTTTCCGCCGTACGCTACGCCGAACGATATTAAAATTTTAAAAAACACAAAGATTGCTAATTGGGCCGTAAATCAGTTTTTCATCACGGATGAGGCCCATGATAATGGGCCTTGTGGCCCAAATTCGGCAAAAACGAACAATAGTAAATTTGGATGACGTCGAATTGAAATTTTCAAACAAACAACATGATACGAGCTTCGGAAGAAAATCAATCCACAAAGATATATGTTATTAGTACATAACATGAAAATCGCAGTCAATTAAATGCCTTTCATTATGAAACTTCCATACAATTCCACTCAAAGTGAAACTAAATCAGGTGAGGCGGCGGCACAGGGTAACGCCATCCCCGACGGGGAGCTGACAAATCTCAATCCTCGGATCAGCGGCGAGAGCCTTGTTGAGCTCCAACACGAAGTCCCTGTAGTACCTCACGTACTTCCTCATCGGCGCGTCCGGCGCCGCCGCGACGGAGCCGTTCCAAAGGGTGTTGTCGTAGGCGATCACGCCTCCGATTTTGACCAAGTCGATTAGCCTCTTGTGGTAGTTGATGTAGTTGTCCTTATCGGCGTCCACGAATATGAAATCGAATGCGCCGTGGTGCTTTCCCTGTTTGTCGTCATAATAATTGTTTTCTGTCATACATTTGATTTGGGTGTGTTGCTGTCTGAAATTATTGAAAGAGTTGCTTATGAGGTGAGGCTTACGTCGGCGATCATCTGATCAAGGACGGGCAACGCAGGGCCTTCTTTGAAGTCGATCTTGTGTTCGACTCCAGCCTTCTTTATTACAGGCAAGCCCAGTTCGTAGTTTTCTCTGTTGATGTCCATCGCCAATATCTGCAATCATTTCTGATGTGTAATAATCTGTCTCGAATTTGCTTATGAGTAAATAAAAATGATACCTTCCCATCTTCTGGGAGTGCCAGGGCTGTGGCAAGGAGAGAATAGCCAGTGTAGACGCCAATCTCCATGGTGTTCTTTGCGTTGATGAGCTTCAGAAGCATGTTCAAGAACTGTCCCTCATCAGCTGATGTAGTCATCAGATTCCATGGATGCTTTGCTGTGATATCCCTTAGCTCTTTCATGGGTTCTGGCTCCCTTGGATACACACTTGTTTCAAGTATATACTGTGTAATAATTCATTTCATGGATATAATAAGATTACAACTCTTCTATATACAACCACAGAGAGATAGAGAGAGGGAGAGAGACAAGAACCTGGTAAAGGGCATCGCTTTGCAAGAGACTCTTGTGACCAACCTCTTGATGCTTAGATTCGCCATTCTCAGCCATCTTCGATCAGTTTTGTTTCTTCTCTGTTTGCTTAGTTTGCTGTGTCTGTGAGAGATGATGATGATGATGATGATGAATGATGCTGTGATATATATAATGGACAGATGGAGAATCAAGGCGCCGGTTTAGAATCATGGCTGTTGAAGAAAAGGCCAAACTCTTGCGGTGGTTAGAGTGCTGAACCGGTCACCGAACCCGGTCGGGAGTTGGTGAGGTGTGGAGCCCACTTGAAAGTTGGTGAAGTGTTAGGAGGCGATCCGAAAGAATCCTTATTTTGCCCATTACTACGGTCTACGCTAAAGAAACCAATTTATATTTGTTTGTATTGAGATGTAAAATTGGATAAATTATTATTATTCCAAGTTGGATATAAAGTGGGTGAGGATTAGGCATGAATGGGGTTGTTGGCTGGTTTATGTAACAAGGAAAGTTACTTTTTATTCTTAGGATTTTAATTTTTGGAGATTTTACATAAAAATACCCATTAATATAAGAAAATTAGGAAGTAAGTACCATGTTATTATTTTTTTATATACAAGTACTTGTCACAATAAATTTTTTGCACATTGTTACCTTCGCGCGCAACGTACATCATATCGAACATTTAGGTACCATAAAGAAACGTATTGTGGTACGTAATACATCTAGAAAATGGTATCATCATATAGTCAGCTGCAATATATGGAACGCATATAGGTGCTATATATGGGTACAATATAATGAGTGATGTGGTACGTAATACACTTATAAAAAAGTACGTCAAGACCGGTGGTACGCACAGTCAAACGAATATTTATTTAAAATAATTTCTGACATGGGCACCGACTAGCAAATTTTTTATATAATTGGGTATTCTTCTAATATTCACCTTTAATTTTCTTGTTTTTGTTTTTCTTTTTTTTTTCTGGAATAGAAAATGGGCTTTTTTCCGCAGTCTATTGGGCTTATATCCTCACTATTTTCAGAATATTGGGCTTTTGAGCCCATTAACCCAAAACTTGCTTTCTCTTTTATGGTAATTTTTTAATTATTTTGCTTCCGTAAACATGATAAGAGTCCACGTCATCTTCTTCCTCCCCTGCCTTGTTGTAATGATAGATATAGAATCAGCTAAAACCACGAGCTAAAACCCTCAAGCTAAGAATCCAAGTCATTGTTACTGTTAAAAACTGCACAAAAAAGATGTTGACGAACTCGTTATCGTTGCTAGTCTCCATGCCCAATCCCAAGACACATTCACCTATCATTTTCCAGAGATTCTCAATCAAGAACTGCACAACACAGATCGAAGAGAAGGAGAAGAAGAAGAAGAAGAAGACTGTTCATGGAAAGAGCTCTCCAAAACCCCACAAAATTCAGGTTCCAGCTCCAAATATGGAACCATCTTCAGTTCCCACCAAAAAGGTCACTTTTTGTCCCCCTCAAGCGTAAAATCTGAGTTAGGCCGTTTCTTTTTCCTGTTGATTCCTGGTAACGTTTTTCTTTACATTCTTATAGGTTTTGGTGCCGATTGGTTTCGGGACAGAAGAGATCGAAACAGTGACCGTGACCGATATTTTGCGGCGCGCCGGCGCCGTTGTCACGGTGGCTTCCGTGGAGGATCAGCTCCAAGTAGAGGCCTTTGGGGGCACGAGGCTCATGGCTGATGAGCTCATTGCTTCTTGTTCCAATGAAGTTTTCGACCTAGTCGTCTTGCCCGTATCTTTCCGAATCATAAACGAGTACCAATTTCATTTCTTTTTTTGATCTATTCAACAATGGATGACTTGTTCTTAGGGAGGAATGCCAGGCTCCACACGTTTAAGGGACTGCAAAGTTCTTCAAGAAATCACCAGAAAACAGGCCGAGGAGAAAAGGTTGTACGCTGCTATCTGTGCTGCCCCAGCAGTTACGCTTTTACCTTGGGGACTTACTAAGAGAAAACAGGTGAATGGTTATGGGTATTCTGATGTATGTTTCTGCTATGGGAATCGAATAATAAACGCCTTTTAGTGTAAATGCTAGACAACTTGCCACCCAGCTTTTATGGACAAGCTCCCCACTTTCTGGGCTGTGAAATCGAACTTGCAAGTGTCGGGCGAGCTTACGACGAGCCGTGGCCCTGGGACTTGTTTCGAGTTTGCTTTGTCTTTGGTACAGCAGCTTTTCGGGGAGTCCATGGCCAAGACAATCTGCGAAGATATGGTAATGGTATCTATCATGAGAAGCAACTTTGAAAGCTCATGTCTGAAAATTCGTTGCTCTGAGATTATTTCGATGCCTTTGCTCAGCTGTTTGATGAAGATCGAACGATGGAAGAATGTAATGAGTCATCGTCATGGTCCCTCGATCATGCTCCTCGAGTAAGTCCCTTGCGAATTCTTACCTTAAAAACCGAGGATTGAGCAACTCCTTGAGATTGTATGGGTGGGTTTTATTTGTAGGTTCTTGTTACAGTAGCCAATGGCTCTGAAGAAGTCGAATTAGTGACGGTGATCGATATTTTGAGACGAGCAAAAGCAAACGTCACCGTCGCCTCGCTGGAGAAATCTCTGCAGATTTTGGCTGCCAATGGCACGAAAATAATCGCCGATAGAACAATAAACGACGCCGCGGATTCGATTTATGATCTAATCATTCTGCCAGTAAGATTTTTTCTTTTTTCGTCTATCTATCACTTCTCTTTGGTATCTGCTGAATTTTACCCGAAAAAATCTGAAGGGACAGAAACTCGGTTCCGAACGGCTGCAAAAGTCGAGGATTCTTAAAAATCTGCTCAAAGAACAAATCTCAGCTGAGAGAATGATTGGTGCCATGTCTTCATCGCCAGCAATCCTCCATAAACATGGATTGCTTAAGGTAGTACTGATCTATTATACCGTTCAAGCAGATGCAGTGTGTGTTTGTGTGTGTGTTAGTCTGAGCATCTCAACTCATGCTCTATGCTTTTTACTCAGGGTAAGCAATTCACAGCCCATCCATCCTTTTCTAGCACTCTGCATGACAGTAACAATAATGCTAGGATAGTCATAGACGGGAAATTGATCACTGGTAAGGGACGTTCTTCTTCGATGGACTTTGCACTAGCCATAGTCGGCAAGCTTTTCGGCGAAGGTAGAGCAAGGAGTGTAGCAGGTGGTCTCGTCTTCGAATACCCTTAGCTCGGTAGGTGATAGTTAATAAAGAGCTTCACACAAAGGTTGTCCCCAAATCTTGGATTGATCTCTTACAGACAGAAGATAAAGAGGTGAATCTCTTACAAAGGGACAGCACAACATATTCATCTTCTCAGGGTATAGAGATATTGGTAGGATTTTACGGGTTTCAGACGATATTAGAAAGCGTAGTACCCTTCTGTATATACATGTAAGGAAACCATTCTATACTCTCCTTTCACAATGGAAAGGAAGATGGATACATATATCAAGAGTTTACATGCTTATACCCTGCTCGGTAGTAAGAATACTCGAAGATCATGCAAGCCCATACGAATTAAGAGTCGACCCATGTTGTCTAAACTCATACTAAGTGCAACAAGTTGCATAAACTAGCAATTAATAGCAGTAGTAAACGAACGCATAACGCTCGGTTGATATACGCCCTGCAGAAAATCAGATGCTGCGAAGGAGAACGAACTACCATGGTCCCGTGACTGTCCTCCTTAGGCATACTCTTTTATTCCCCAAAGGTATGTTCTTTTTCTCCGAAATCTGTAGACAAAAGAATGTAATCGCTCATCTGTCGTTTAAGGAATAGTCGAGCTATATGATGAGTTAAGGATGTCTCTAAATAGTTAGTAACCTGGTTCTTTTGCATCTCCTCAAACTGCTCCTGTGTGTCCAAGAGATTAACAGTATCTCATCAGTGTAATATATGCCAAGCTAATGTCAGAACTTTTAGTGTTTTGAAGATGGGTTTTATTACCTGTTTTCTCCTAAGACCTTGGTTCAGTTCTTTGAGCTTTGCTATTTCTGCCTCCAATTCGAGCATGTAAGCCTGCATTAATATAACGAATGATGTGATAAAAAGAGCATACTCATGTTTCTTCCTAGGTAGAAGAACTAAACATCGCCAGCCACTTTCTATGTTCCTGAAAATTCGAAGATATCGAAAAAACAGAGAATCACTGAGGTTTACAAACTAACCTGCTTTCTTGCCCGTGACCTCGAGGCAGATTCTCTGTTCTTAATCATTCTCTTCCTCCTTCGCTCCACCACTTTCTCCAGCGAAGCAGACGATCTCCTCCTTCCTCTTCCAACGTCTCCACTGATATTATACGGCGAAGGAGAAGGCGAAGACGCATTTAAATTCCTATGACTGTTAGGAGGCACGCCAGAAACCGAGGAATCATTTCCTAACCCCCCAATGACAACCTTTGTCCTAGGATTAAACAACCCTTCGTTGTTCGACCCTTTTGCAGCAGCAGCAGATGAGAAATTCATGTTCGTCTGTTTGGGAAGTAAAGGCTGTCTTTTCGTCTGCTGAGAACTCAAGACGCCATTCATATTCATAACCTCAGCGCTACTGATTCCTAATCTCGGTGAATTCAGAGCAGGGTTGAGCTGATTGCCCAAAGGTTGTTGAAATCCTAAACCCAAACTGCTGTTATTACCATTCGACATAGGCAAACTACCATACATTCCACTGGCGTTTTCTCTAACGACGCCCGCCCTACACAGAAACTCCTCCAACGTCGTCTCTCCGAAGGTGGGCTGCCTTTGTCCTAAACTTGAACCAACGTGTCCAACTCCATCTCTTACACCACCACTAGCATTAGCTGTAGTTTCTTTGAAGGCATCCTTCCAAACTTGGTCGACCGTTTTCTGGCTAAGCGTTCTTGGCAGTGTCAGAGAACCCTGCCTCTGCAAATTCCCAGGTGGCACAGCAACTTGACTGTCTCCACCATTGGAAGATTCCATTAAAGCTTGGCTTCCCTCTTCAGCTGTCCAAATGCTCTTCAAAAGGTCCTCCATGTTCATCGATCCAAAGTCCTTCACGGGCACGGTGTTCTGAAACTCGTCGAATGTCATGGCGAATATCGAAGACTGCCTTGCCAATGGATTCATAATGGGAAGATCTTCATCGCCATTGTCGGGCGCAGCAGCAGACATGTTCCCGTAGTTCTTGAAGTTCATGTATGATCCCATGACTGCAAAAAAGAGGTAGTCAAGTAAAATACTTAAGCCTTGAAAACTTTCAGCTCGTCAGAAATGGATAAAATCAGTTACTGGGCTTCACTTGCTTCGATTTTTATGTCCATATTTGAAAGAAAAATATAAATTTCAAGAAGACGTCAGCAACCTGAATTCATCTCGTCATATTATAGAACGAGCTTAAAATACTTTGTGAAGGAAAAATCTCCATAGCACACGTAACACGTTCTCTACATGAGGATTTGTTCACCTCCATAGTTTGCACAAGATTTTCCTTTGGAATCCGATGTTAGTTTAAAGCTTAGACGAGGAGAAATTTCGCAAAAATACTACTTGATGGATACTCAAAAGATGTATATAAATGAAAAATAAATGGAAGTTGAGCAATATACCGTTAAAGAGTGAGTGTGATCGAGCTGTTTTCGTCTTTGTTTGCAGGATTGACTCCGATGGAGGCGACAAGTGTCTCGCAGGACAACAAATGACTGTTTTTCTCGTTATAAAGATATTATAGGTATATCTACACTAACGCATCATATTCTATTACATTTCAATGCTCTCTTAATTCTGGTAATTACATATTAGGCCCCAAATGTTTTTTGTTTCACACACTAGGTGTAGTCTACAATAGTATTGGAGAATTTGGTGCAATTTCCCTCAACTATTCTTGTGATGAACATACAACAACCATCGTTCTCACTCTTTATCTTTTCTCGTAGATATTTTTATTATCATGTTGCGCGATGACTGAGATCAGATTATCATCTGATTGTTCTTCATTTTTCAAGTTCGACATTTTCCGTTTGATTTTCGATATATTGCTCTTATATTATATTTTCTTCGTCCAATGAGAGTGCGTTACGCGTCCATGGTCGGTCCCTTTTAAATTGGATAAGATTTTTGTTGGTTAAGTGCCATCTGACGGCTCAGATGACTCAACGTGTACATTCAACTAAGATGCGCATTTTCGAAGGATCCTTCCACCATGTGGGCCCCATGTCTCCAATGGGCCAAACCCATATTATGTCTAATTGGGCCACAAGATGCAGCCCATGAAAACGGAAAGAGATCCTCCTAATTCATTTTTTAGTTGCATTTTATACAATAGATTTTGAATACTTGTTGGCTCGATCAAGGTGTGAAGCAACTAACAAAATTTTTCACATAATTTACATTCGCAAGAGTAGTTAGCTAGAAATGGCTGGTACCAAACTTGTAGCTCTTAACATGCCTACAACACCATTATTACACATATATATGCACAATCAGCATCACCTTCGGCTCGGCCAAGATAGTCTTTTTAAGGAACCATAACCACGTCAGACTTACAGGGCATTGGAATGATAAAGACTCTCATAACCTCGAACGGTGTTTGAACGGCAATCTTCTGCGAACCGAAGCGAATGGTTCCCCATTCAAAGAACCTGCGAACTTTATGTCCCAACCCTCAACATTCTTAGGAACGCACGCATCGAAAAGAATCTCGCCAAGAATGGTGTTTGCGCTTAAACATGGGCTCGAGTGATGATTGGCTGATTTTTCATTCTTTTCGTTGCTGGCGTTCTCTGACGAACTTGGGAAGCAAAGGTGATCGTCGGGCTCAAGTGCTACTCTTCTGAAGCTCTGATTTGAGTCCGCCGATGCGTTGTGCAAGTCGCAGATTAACTCGGAGACTTCACATTGAGCGCTGTTGGCGCAAGGTTTCTCTCTAAGTTTCTTGATTTTCCCAGAGAAAACTAGAAAAGCTTCTTCGAGCAACTCGGTTACAGCTAGTTTGTATTGTTCTGGTAGATACTCGCAATGCCCTGTAATAACAAGTGAAAGTTATCGAAGGAGAAATTGATTGTGAAAATGAAACCAGTCAACATAACAAGTCGGGGACTAACCTAGACGGGAAGAGATACTCCACTTCACAACTTTAACATTACCTCCTGCATTAAGCACACGCTGGGCAAAGCTGCACCGATTTGTGAATGGTGTGGTATCATCATGATCTGAGAGTAAAATGAGAAAAGGGGCACCCAAGTTCTGTACCAGAGAAAGAGAAAAGGATTAACGGTTAGAAACTGGAACAGAACTTCTTGTTATCCCAGTTCGGCAAAAAGACTTACAACTGAAGAACAAAGGGTTTTCCAGTGCTCTGCATTTTCGGATCCAAACCTCGTGAGGAATAAAGCATCAAGACTCGAAGTAACTCCTTTGGCAAACAACGATGCGAGTGTGGACACACCAGGCACTTTGAGGATGGTTTGATGCAGAGCAAATCGTGCACCCAAGTCAGCAGCAAAATCTATGGGATCAGTTTCATATATCTGAGCAGAGATGCAACTAGTAACCAATCTACAGTCCTCCTGCATGAAACCAGAACCTAAAAATTAGGAGAAGGTTTATTTACCAATTCATCAGAAAGTTACTCTTATAATGCCAACGCCGAAATATACCTTATTGAGCTCCAAGTCAGACGAGCCTCTAATGATCTGCACCATTCAGAAAGCATAAGAAAGACAATCATCAACCGACCATCATAAATATAAGTTAAAACAGTATCTGGAGATAATAGATTATATCAATATTTTCAAGTGATGGAATTAAACAAGTTCCAAGAAAGACAAAACTAATCTAACATATTAAGGTTGAACGATGAAACAAATAGGATCTAAAATCCAGAAGATTAGCCTTCGTGCACTCGCGTCTATGTCTCCGTGCATCAAATTATTGCAACTTAAATCAATGTTACCTGGAAAAACTTGTACATGCAAGCCTTAGAACCACCCGCACAAGCTGATAAGACCACAGGCCGTAGTCCAAACCTAAGCTCCTGAACAAGCAGAAAACAGTGTAACCAACTGCTCGTGCATAACACGTTCATGCACGATGGCAAAGAGGACCGACACCACACACACACACATTTAATTGAAGTATTGAAGTAGAATACATGGTTCGCAAACTCATATTAAAAGAGGAATACAAATGCTTTCCCAGAAAAATTTTGATTTAGTTTTGCCTTTTGAGCAGCCTAGAGTTACAGGAATTAAGAAGTATGACTAGGATAGGAAGATGCTAAAAGTACGCGGTTATCACTCAGATGTTTCTTTCATAATGCAAAGTTTTGAGCACTGACCTTGATCAGCTCATCAAGCACAGCGAAAGCCAATGATGTAGCCCTTTCAGGAAAGAATCTGCAAAAAAAGGGAGCAGTCTACCAGTAATTTGAGGAGAAGGTAAGATGAAAATGCCAGGCATCGTTAAGATCCAAATCACTTCACTAGATACGACAGCACATGTGTAAACTCGCCTAAGTACTAAGATGATGTAGACTATTCATCTCTATGTCAATTTCATATATTCAAGCAGAAAGCATTTCTAGCGATAGAACGAAACAAGAGCTTACATGTTGAGGTAATCAGATCGGCAGACAAGAGAAATCCATCCGAGCGAAGAGTAAAGGGCAATTAAGCCATCTAATTGAGCTTCCGTCGCCGAAACCCACGCGAAAACGATGACTATGCCCTTCTCCTCAGATTCTATACCTCGATTTCGCACCCAAGACACTCTTCCATAGCTGCTTCTACTCATCTTCTTATAAATATGAACCTGATTCTCTAGAATCGAATCCTATTCTCTCCTGAGAGCTAAATAATTCTTATTAGGTTTCAAGTTCTGTGAACCAATTGGCTCGATAGTTAAGTTCATGAGAAAGGACAAGTAACGTAGTTCTTGGTGGTGGATAGGCGAGTAGGATTGCGTTGTGTGCCACGTAGGACCGTGCGCACGTTAGAAATATCAGGCAACCTGCATCTAACGTGTGCCGCTTACTATCTGGGCCATAAGCTCCCGCTTGTATTTATTTGGGCATTTAACCCATTTATGTTTCTCAAGGCCCAATTGCCCAAAGTAGTTGGAAATGGGAAAATTATTTCAAGTTCAAAGAACAAAAGAAGGGTTAAAAACACCAATACCTGCATGCAAATAGTAATAATCAAGAACACGATAAAATACAGCAGAGCATAGGGCAGAAAATGAGTGGACTGTGTCCCTCTTCTTTCTTCATTTTCTTTGTCTAAGCTTGACCTCAAGGTATAGAACGTCATCGATAAAATCAAGACTGGTTTGTGCCAATGATCCATTAAATGGTGTCTCAAACACATCACAGAGACTAATATGGACCAAAATCCTGTGGTTGTTAGTTCCGCCCTTGTGAGTGGTATACATCTTCTCCAGGTACTAGCGAATCTCGAGTAATCCTCCTAAATTTTTAAATTCGTTGTCCAGGGTCATTTATGTATCTTACAAATTTGCAGACTAATATGGATATAGTCAAAAGATGGAGTAATGAAGTACAAGAAGCTGTTCAGTCTCGGGATGCACTTATACGATTCCATGCACTTGCTTTACTACACCAGGTAACATTTATTATATCTGTAGGTAATATTGGTAGTCGTAAATAGTATTACTTCCTCTACAAGTACAAACTACTACTATTTGAGCTTAAAATGCATTTTCTGCTGCTACACCAAATTTTAAGTAGATATTCCACACATGTTATCTGTTTCGTGAGCTCAACCCAGTTGTTGATTGAAGGCATATTTCTCAGATACGGCAAAATGATCGATTGGCTGTGAGCAAGTTGGTTAACCAGCTTGACAAAGGGAACTGTTCGTTCTCCTCTGGCTCAGGGCCTTGTTATCCGCTACATCAGCCAGGTTAGTAGTTTCTTGTTCATTCGGTGCTTGAAATACGGACAGAGTATTGCCAATTGGGTCACGTGTAGGCTATCTGAGTATCAGGTGTAAATACACAAATTGGAGAACATCTTTATGACTATCTTGAGAGCTGCCTCCACCACAAAGCGGAAATGGAGGCAGCTATACTTCACTTTCTTGGAAATGAAGGGCCAAAGGCCTCAGGTGCCGGTAAATACATCCGCCATATTTACAACCGAGTGATACTTGAAGATGATTGTTCGTGCCAGTGCGGTTAGCACGCTTGCAAGCTGCTGTGGATTCACTGAAAGTAAGACCACTACTGACTATGCTAGTCTTTTACTGAATTTCTGAATAGCTACCTAGAAATGCCGTCTTTCTTGCAGCCTCGTATATTTGTTCTGTTGAGGCGTTGCCCATTAAACAGTTCAAGTACAATTGGAATTATTTGAATCAGAATATTCAGAAACTAATATGATGCGATGTTGGTGTTTACATGAATTGCGCAGAAAATGAAAAGAAAAAACTCAGTTAAAAGGAGCATAGGTGAGCTCGCCTTCTATCTAAATTTGTCGCTGGTCCGTTTGGTTTTGAGCTCGGTAAACTTTGCCTCTAGTTTCTCCATCGATCTTTTCCTCGACTTCGTTTTCAGTCCATTTGCCTTGACTTCGAGGCGATTGCACCTATTTAATTCTATCTTTCCAAGGTAGCATGAATCCCATAGAGACGCAGCTCGGTTTTCCAAAAACTTTACGTCCATCCCGAAGGAGGATAGAGATTGTTGGCCGGGAAAAGAAAAAAAAAATATTCGAAGATTGTGCGAACACAATTTCCTTAAAACAGATTCGCTCCCTCACGTATGTGCTAGAGGTTTTGACGAGCGTCTGTTTCCCAGGATACTTCGAAATCTCGGCGTTCGTTTAGCACAAACGACACCGACAGCGAACGGAACAAGAGCGATATAGCAGAACCAATTTTGAGAGATCTTTGTATTTTCTTTTCTTTCTATTTCTTGTGTTTAATTCTTATGCTTAATCACCTATTTATAGAACCCAAAATTTATTAAAGAAATAATTTTTTTTTTAATAAGATGACATAATGTTTGAGTGGTTTTTAACCAACTCAAACATTTAATCAAAGCCATTAACTTGAGGAGTGGTTTTTAACCATTCCATCACTCAATTTGAGCCATGGACTTGAGTAGTGGTTAGCTACTACATGGGCCTTCTAGAAGTTGGGCCTTCTAGAAGTTGGGCCTTCTAGAAGTCGGGCCGTTATTGGGCCATTTCGAAGCCCAATAATATTTAATTTCGAAGCCCCATTCCTCATTCACATAAAATTTATAAAATCAACTATAATATAAATTTTCTAACAATCCCCCACATGAATGAGAATTGTTTGGTTAAACTTTCTGCTAATCTAATGATACTCTGCATAGAGGATAGTATGTTTTACCATTTGAATGCACGCTTAGTTTACTGCAGTCCAGTAGAACACGATGTCTTTGAACTGTCCCGCTTTTCGTGTAAACGAATCCACGTACAATACACAGAGACCATTTTTCTCTTGTTCTGTTCTCATGGTTTTGTCCAGTACGGCCATGGACACGTCCTGATTCTGCGAGGGTTTCTAAAGAACTAAGCCTTCAGTTCTCCTTTGAAGCGGCCCCACTTCTCCCTAACATAGGTGACTTTTCACGTCGCGAGTATTTTCTATCAATACTCTATGATAGTCATTAAAGCATCATAATGCTAGCCTTTTCCGTCATCACTGTTTCTTGACAGGAATGAGCAGGGTTATCCCCCACAGTGATACCAAGTCCTAAGATTAGGTTGTCCCTTTGAACCTAGATCTTGGGATCTCCAGTCACATAGGTAGGGTTTTCCTTCTTAGCACTTCTATACTTTAAGGCTTTAAGCCCATTCCTTTCGCCAACCTTTCAACTGCATCTCTATTTAACCCTTTGGTTAGCGGATCCGCAATGTTATCCGTCGATTTCACATAATCAATCGAGATAACTCCAGTTGAGAGCAGTTGTCTAATGGTATTATGTCGACGACGTATGTGTCTCGACTTACCATTATACATAGTACTCTGTGCTCGTCCAATAGCCGATTGGCTATCGCAGTGTATGCATATAGGCGGCACAGGTTTTTCCCACTTTGGAATATCCTTCAAGAAATGGCGTAGCCATTCAGCTTCTTCTCCACATTTATCCAAGGCAAAGAACTCGGATTCCATAGTGGATCTCGCTATAACCGTTTGTTTCGAGGATTTCCACGACACAGCAGCTCCAGCGAGTGTAAACACATAGCCGCTTGTGCTCTTAGAGTCCTTCATGTCAGATATCCAGTTCGCATCTGTGTAGCCTTCTAACACAGCCGGATATCGACCATAATGTAATCCATAGTCTCGAGTATACCGTAAGTATCTCAAAACCCGTATTATAGCGGTCCAATGATCCGCACTCGATTGCGCGTGTACGAACTCAGTTTGCTTATAGCATAAGCAATATCTGGCCTAGTACAGCTCATTAGATACATCAAGCTTCCGATAATCCGGGAGTATTCTACTTGAGAAATAGCCTCCCCGCGATTTTTCGACAAATGAACGCTTCGATCTAATGGCGTTCTAGCAACACCAGAATCACCCTTGCAGAATTTGTCGAGAATTTTGTCTACGTAATGAGCTTGACTCAAAACAAGACCGTTACTCGTTCGTTTGATTTTAATTCCTAAAATCACGTCCGCAAGTCTCATATCTTTCATGTCAAATTTCGAATTTAACATATCCTTGGTAGACTTGACCATTTTGTCGTTACTACCAACAATGAGTATGTCGTCTACATACAGACATAAAATGACGTAGTCATCACCTGTTTCCTTTGAGTAAACGCATTTATCGCTCTCATTGATTTTAAACCCATAGTTGATCATCGCATGATCAAACTTTTCGTGCCACTTCTTAGGGGCTTGTTTCAAACCATACAAAGATTTGATCAATCTATAAACTTTCGTTTCGGTTCCCGGAGCACGAAAACCCTCGGGTTGCTCCATATATATTTCTTCGTCTAATTCACCGTTTAAGAAAGCTGTTTTGACATCCATTTGATGTACTTCCAAATTTCTTAAGGACGCGATAGCAAGTATCATCCTTATCGAATTTATTCTCGTCACAGGAGAATATGTGTCAAAATAGTCTAAGCCTTCGCGTTGCTTGTATCCTTTGATAACAAGTCTGGCTTTATACTTTTCTACAGACCCGTCTGGTCTCATTTTCCTTTTAAAAATCCATTTTGATCCTAAAGGTTTACATCCCTTTGGAAGATCAACTAACTCCCAAGTATGATTCTGCAAAATAGAATCAATCTCGCTCTTTATGGCTTCTTTCCATAAAGGCCCGTCCACGGAGCTCACTGCTTCGTTATAAGTCAGCGGTTCCTTTACAATCAAATATGTAACAAAGTCGTCACCAAAAGATTTCTCTATTCGGGCACGCTTGCTTCGTCTCGGTTCAATCTCATGAACCGTACTAGGAATCTCGGTTTCTATATCATCTCGTTTAGATGTACCAGATCTATCATCGGTTTTACAAGGAAATACATTTTTAAAGAAACATGCATTCCTCGATTCCATTACCGTGTTCTTGTGTATATCCGAAATTTTCGAATCATAGACAAGAAACCGATATGCCGTACTATTGTGTGCATATCCTATGAAAATACAGTCCACCGTTTTAGGACCAATTTTCACCGCTTTAGGCGTAGGTACGGCTACCTTCGCCAAACACCCCCACATTCGCAAATGTTGGTACGAAGGCGTCTTACCTTTCCATAACTCATATGGAGTTTTATTCATTTTCTTTCGAGGTATCCTATTTAATAGGTAATTACTCGTCAAGATAGCTTCGCCCCACATATTAGGTGGTAGACCTGAACTCAGTAACATCGCATTCATCATCTCTTTTAATGTGCGATTCTTTCGTTCGGCCACTCCGTTTGATTGAGGTGAATACGGGGCGGTCAATTCATGGACGATACCATGTTCCACACAGAAGCTCCCAATTGGCGCTTCGTATTCTCTGCCTCGATCACTTCTCAATCTTTTAATTTTCTTGCCGAGTTGCGTTTCAACTTCGGTTTTGTAGAGAACGAATTTCTCTAATGCTTCGTCTTTGCTCTTAAGCAAATAAACATAGCAATATTTGGTGCAATCGTCAATAAATGTTATAACTATTTATTGCCACCACGTGTTTGAACGTATTTCAAATCACATAAATCGCTATGAATCAATTCAAGCGGTTCGGTACTTCTTGCTACCGAAGGAAAAGACGATCTCGTCATTTTTGCTTCTACGCAAATTTCACATTTATGTTTCGAATTAATTTCGAATGTTGGAATATGGTCCATGTTAATTAATCGACGTATCGATTCAAAATTAACGTGACCTAATCTACCGTGCCACAAATTGGAAGATTCAAGCAAGTAAACGGAAGAACGTTTTTCATTCTCATTTACAATAGTCATTACATTGAGCTTGAACAAACCATCACAGGCGTAGCCTTTACCAACAAACACACCCGACTTAGACAATATCACTTTTCGGATTCAATAACAATACGAAAACCATGCTTGTTCAACAAGAATCCCGAAATCAGATTTTTTCGTATCTTCGGAACGTATAACACATCTTTCAGCGTCAATATTTTCCCGGAAATCATTTTGAGCAGTACATTTCCTTTTCCCTCGACGGTAGCAGCAGCCGAGTTGCCCATGTAGATCTTTTCTCCTTCAACCGGCTCACAGGTAGAGAAGAGTCTACGGTTCGTGCACACATGACGTGTAGCACCGGTATCGATCCACCATTCTTGTGGATTCGACCCAATTATGTTTACCTCCGAAACCACCGCGACGAGGCTCAAGTCCTCAACTTCTTTGGTGATGTCTTTCACCATATTGACCTCGTGGTGCTTCTTTGGAAGTCGACAGTCCGACGACTTGTGGCCTAGTTTGCCACAATTGAAGCACTTCCCCTTGAACTTATAGTTCGGCTTAGCGACGCCTCCGGTCGCCCCAAATTTCGCTTTGGGTTTAACCGCGCCTTTGCCCTTTTTAGAGCTATGCTCCACCACGTTTACTTTCGGTTCAGATGAGATCGATACTCTCTTTTTCGACCTTTTGTTGTCTTCTTCGATTCGAAGTCTAACAATCAGATCCTCCAAAGACATCTCCTTGCGCTTATGCTTGAGATAGTTTTTGAAGTCTCTCCAGCCCGGCAGCAGCTTTTCAATAATAGCCGCAACTTGGAAAGATTCACTCAGAACCATCCGTTCTGCATGGATCTCGTGCAAGATCAATTGGATTTCTTGCACCTGACTGATCACAGTCTTGGAATCGACCATCTTATAATCAAGGAACCGTCCGACAACAAATTTCTTTGTACCGGCATCCTCAGTTTTATATTTCCGGTCTAACGATTCCCACAATTCCTTAGCCGTAGCGACCGCACCATACACGTTGTACAGAGTATCGCTTAGGGCATTCAGAATATAATTACGACACAGGAAATCAGAGTGTTTCCATGCATCAACAGCGATCACGACCTCAGCGTTCGTCTCGCCGTCGTTCACCTTAGGTTCGACCTCTTTCAGGTATGTTGCCAGGTTCAGCGTGGTGAGGTAGAAGAGCATCTTCTGTTGCCATCTTTTGAACGTCGAGGCTGTCCCCGTAAATTTCTCTGGCTTCTCCAGGTGGTTGACCGGTACGTTTGGCTTCGTAACCACAGGTATGGCAGTGGGGATAAAAGTATTAGGGAGAACGCCAATGTTTCCTTCGTTTCCCGTAGATTCTTGGTTGTTGAGGAAGTCCACATAGTCTGACATCTCTGCGGGATCGTCGATCTGTTTTAAGATTGTTGGCCGGGAAAAGAAAAAAAAAATATTCGAAGATTGTGCGAACACAATTTCCTTAAAACAGATTCGCTCCCTCACGTATGTGCTAGAGGTTTGACGAGCGTCTGTTTCCCAGGATACTTCGAAATCTCGGCGTTCGTTTAGCACAAACGACACCGACAGCGAACGGAACAAGAGCGATATAGCAGAACCAATTTTGAGAGATCTTTGTATTTTCTTTTCTTTCTATTTCTTGTGTTTAATTCTTAGGCTTAATCACCTATTTATAGAACCCAAAATTTATTAAAGAAATAATTTTTTTTTTTAATAAGATGACATAATGTTCGAGTGGTTTTTAACCAACTCAAACATTTAATCAAAGCCATTAACTTGAGGAGTGGTTTTTAACCATTCCATCACTCAATTTGAGCCATGGACTTGAGTAGTGGTTAGCTACTACATGGGCCTTCTAGAAGTTGGGCCTTCTAGAAGTTGGGCCTTCTAGAAGTCGGGCCGTTATTGGGCCATTTCGAAGCCCAATAATATTTAATTTCAAAGCCCAATTCCTCATTCACATAAAATTTATAAAATCAACTATAATATAAATTTTCTAACAGAGATCTTATAATACTTTGTGTTTTTTGATAAGCAGCCTCACTGTACTCTTTTTCTGTTGATGTCCGCAAGGCGATCGAGACTCGTACAGTCTCCCAAATCAATCCCGTTGCCAGCTTGTCCTTCAGGTGCGTTAAACCTTTGTGGAGGTATTTTTCTGATTCAAACACAGCTCCTGGTAAATCTTTTTTTATGTCATTCGGTAATTCGCAGTCGCCTATGGTGAAATTCTCATTCACAGTCGTTGTTAGATAGAAAATGAGTATGACCAGTGGTAAAATAGAAATGAATCTATTTTTTCCGACCTTTTCGAGTGATTAACACTCTTATACTGCATAGTCTCTTTAATGAAATGTTAGCATGTTTCATAAAGTGATGCTATTGGCATAAATGGTGAATTGATTAACACACTTTAGGAGAAATGCTAATATTTCATTTACAGTTACTATGCAGTATAACAGTGTTAATCACTTGAAAAGGTCGGAAAAAATAGATTCGTTTCTATTTTACCACTGCTAATACTCATTTTTAATCTAACAGCGTATACGAATGAGAACTTCACCCTAGGTGACTGCGAATTGCCGGATGACATAGAAAATATTTATCAAGAGCTGTGTTTGAATTAGAAAAAATACCTCCACGAAGGCTTAACACACCTGAATGACAAGTTGGTGGCTGGATTGATTTGGGAGACTGTACGGGTCTCGATCGCCTTACGGATAGCAACAGAAAAAGAGTACAATGAGGCTGCTTATCAAAAAATACAAAGTATTTTAAGGTCTCTATCCTCCTTCGGGATGGACGTAAAGTTTTTGAAAAACCGGGTTGCGTCTCTACGGAATTCATGCTACCTCGGGAAGATGGAATTAAATAGGTGCAAAAAGATTAGCCTCGAAGTCAAGGCAAATGGACTAAAAACGAAGTCAAGGCAAAGATCGATGGAGAAACTAGAGGCAAAGTTTTCCAAGCTCAAAGCCAAACGGGTCAGCGACGAATTTAGACAGAAGGCGAGCTCACCATGGGAAGCAGAGATTCTTCCTTTTAACTGAGTTTTTCTTTTCATTTTCTGCGCAATTCATGTAAACACAAGCATCGAATCATATTAGTTTCTGAACATTCTGATTCATATAATTCCAATCGTATTTGAACGGACCTCATCATCATTGTTTAATGGGTGCGTGTGATACTTGCTGTTCGGGCCAGTGCGTCACACTTGCAATTTGTTGTGGATTCTTCTTCTGTTGCTGTCAAGGCATACAGTCTCCCAAATCAATCCCGCCCCCAGTTTGTCATTCAGGTGCGTTATACCTTTGTGGAGGTATTTTTTCTGATTCACAGTTCTTGATAATCTTTTTTGTGTCATCCGGCAATTCGCAGTCACATATGGTGAATCTCTTCTTCTGTTTCTTCTTCTTCAATCCTACTTCATTCTTCCTCAATATCAATCTGTAAAACAGCAAAAACAATAAAACATCAGTATTAATACTATCCAACCATCAAACTATCGATCACAATCTGCAGGTTTGTTACATATGCGTTCTATTAAAACTGCGTTTTTGAGATTGTGTGTACGCGTGTTTGAAGACTGTGTAAATAAAGCTTCGATTGATTTCAATAAGTGTTTACAGTACAATATATATAAGAGGAAAAGAAGAATTGACCGTTAACCCTAACCGTCACTACAAATTTATAGAAAAGCCTATGGGCTGCTGTCACTGTTAGGAATTGCGAAACCTCCGCTATAGAAATTGCGAAACCTCCGCTGTTACTGTTAGGAATTGCGAAACCCATCTGACTTATAGAAACGTCATTGACAGCAACGCTTTTAAACTCTGAAGAAGGTTCAAAACTTCGCGGGCTGTTCTGTTTCTTTTTCTGAGCTTTTACGAGCCATTTCATCTGTTGAATCCAATACCCCCCCGCAAGATGGATGATACATGTTTCGGACAGCCATCTTGACTAGAACTCGCTGCAATAAAGGGCCGGTGAGGGGTTTAGTAAGGACGTCGGCGACCTGATTCTCGGAGCGGACTGGTAAAAGGCGGATGGTGCCCTTGGCCAAGTGATGGCGGATGAAATGGCAATCGATCTCGATGTGCTTGGAGCGCTCATGGAATTTCGGGTTGGAGGCGAGCTGCAGTGCAGACTGGTTGTCGCAATAGATGACTGGAGTTGGAATGACTGGGATCTTGAGTTCGGCTAAGAGCTGCTTGATCCATAGAACCTCGCTCATGACAGCACCAACAGCACGATATTCGGCTTCTGTGGACGAACGAGAGACAGTTGGTTGCTTCTTAGCCTTCCAAGTAATCAGAGAATCGCCTAGGAATGTACAGTAGCCCGTGACGGACTTGCGCGTGTCTTGACATGTCGCCCAATCAGCATCGAAAAAGGCTTTAATCTGCAAATCAGGGGAAGAGCTCATAAGTATACCTTGGCCCGGGGAACCTTTTAAGTACCTAAGAAGGTGATGAGCGGCCATCAAGTGTCCCGTGCGAGGAGCTGCGATGTATTGACTTAATTTGTGTACGGTGAAAGCGATGTCGGGCCGTGTAAAAGTCAGGTAGAGCAGGCGCCCGATCAACCGCCTATATGTGAAGGGGTCTGGGAGAAGATCGCCATCATCAGCAGTTAACTTTCCAGTAGGGTTCATGGGAGTGGACAGTGGCTTCGAAGCCAAATAACCCGTGTCTTCTAAGAGCTGGATGGTGTATTGTCGTTGGGATATGTATATCCCCTCTTTGCCTCGAGCGACCTCAATGCCGAGGAAGAATTTTAATTCGCCGAGGTCCTTTATCTTGAAGCAGCCATTGAGAAAATCTTTTGCCTTTTGTACTTCTGTGAGGGAGGGCCCTGCAAGTATAATGTCGTCAACATATACTACTAATATGAGCATAAGAGCACCTTCACCCCGTATGAATAGCGTGTGATCTGAACTGGTCTGCTGGAAGCCAAACTTGCCCACAGCTTCGGTGAAGGTTTTGTTCCATTGCCTTGAAGATTGTTTGAGGCCGTAGAGGGATTTCTGCAGCTTGCAAACCATCTTAGGTGATCCTCTTCTCTGGTAATTCAGGTAGAAACCCTGAGGTAGATCCATATATACTTCTTCGTTGAGATCACCATTGAGGAAGGCATTGTCTACATCTAATTGGACAAGGAACCATTTGAGCTTGGCAGCAAGGGCTAGAACTATCTTGATAGTGTTTGGTTTTGCCACCGGGGAAAAGGTCTCAATGTAATCCACCCCTTCTAACTGGTTGTATCCTTTAGCAACGAGGCGAGCCTTGTGCTTTTCTACCTGCCCATTAGAGTTAAATTTTAGTTTATAAACCCATCTACAACCAATGGTGTTCTTTCCTGGTGGGAGGGGAACAATGCTCCACGTGTTGCTGTTTTCCAGGGCTGTGAATTCTGCCCTCATGGCTTCCATCCATCTGTCTGAGCTTGATGCCTCTGAAAAGCTTCTTGGCTCTCTTGCCAGAGCTACATTGCATATTACTGCTCTATAATGATCAGAAAAATTGTCATATGTTAAAACCTGGGATAAAGGATATAAGCTTTTCTTATCCATGATGGTGCTGCAATGGTAATCTTGCAGGTAGGAAGGCTTCTTGTGTGGTCTGCTTGGCCTTCTTTGGATATCTTGAGTACATTGTGGATCAGGTGTCCACTGCTCAGGGGTTGGCTGCTGTTGCAGCTCAGGGGTTGGCTGCGGCTGCTCTTGATGAGGAGAGCTTGTATGGTTTTCCCACTGATCAGAAGAGGAGTGATCTGTGGTTGTTTCTTCTAAGGCTCCCATCTCTTGCACTATGAGGCTGTCATCAAAAGGTCTGGGAAGAACAGTATTGGGAAAAGGATCCACAGGAACAGAAAGATTTCTCCCCTGCCTGAAAGGAAAAACAGATTCTTGGAACTTCACATCCCTAGAGATGAAAATCTCTCTTGTGCTGAGCTCCATGACTTTATATCCTTTCATTCCGTTGGGATAGCCAATGAAAATGCACTCTTTGGCCCGTGGGTCAAACTTTCTTCGACCTGCAACTAAGGTAGAAACGAAGCAAAGAGAGCCAAACACTCTAAAGGAATCATAATTGACTGGTTTTTGGTAGAGCAGTTCGAATGGACTTCTGTTATCTAGGGTCGCAGAGGGAGTTCTGTTAATTAAGAAAGTAGCCGTAAGAACACACTCTGACCAAAATTCAATTGGTATTCCGGATTGGAAATACAAGGATCTAGCAACATTTAGGAGATGTTGATGTTTCCTTTCTACAATCGAATTTTGTTGAGGCGTTTGTACGCATGATAAATGGTGTAAAATTCCCTTTTCCCTGAACAAACTGTCCAGGCAGAACTCCTTACCATTATCTGATCTTACCACTTTCACTCAGAGCCAAACTGATTTTCTATCAGGTTAAGGAAATATGAGATGGCAGTTTGTACTTCAGACTTGAGCTTCATCATAAATACCCACGTAAACCGTGAATAATCATCAACAATTGTTAGAAAATACCTATGCCCTAGGTGAGACGGGACATGAAAGGGCCCCCAAACGTCGCAATGAACAAGATCAAAAGGAGAGCATACGGATTTATTGTTATTTGGGAAAGAGATTCTCTTTTGCTTAGCAAGAGGACAGATTTTGCAATAGGGATCTGTCACTGATTCAAGACTGCCTAGAGAAGGTTTTATTACATCCAGAACC
The DNA here is from genome assembly GCA_027422505.1 of Craterostigma plantagineum. Taxonomy (NCBI): domain Eukaryota; kingdom Viridiplantae; phylum Streptophyta; class Magnoliopsida; order Lamiales; family Linderniaceae; genus Craterostigma; species Craterostigma plantagineum. Next base: position 6,992,779 of record JAPQWV010000044.1, on the reverse strand, counting down.
TTACTTGAAGGGTGCCCTAACCTATGATGCCAAAGTTCTACAGACAATCTATTAAGGAAAACAGACTTGTGATTAGCAGAGTTGATGGCTGTTTCAGCTTGCATGAAGTATAAGCCTTCAGTTCGCTTACCCTGCCAATCACTCCCATTGAAGTATCCTGAATTAAGAAACTGTTAGCTTGGAAAAGGAACCTGCAATTTCTCTCCTTGGACAGGGAGCTCACTGACAGCAAATTAAAATGGAACTGAGGGATAAATAGAACTTCAGTTAATGTAATAAACTGATTGAGTCTAACCGATCCTGCTTTGTTTACCTTTATAACAGTTGTAACGACCCGTCCCATACCGGGTGTCACTGTAGCATCCGTCCCTACCGGGACCTGTGGGGTAGGGCCCACCACACTCCGACTGATAGTCTGGCCCCACTGTACCACCATTTAACCTTTCAGCGTGCTTCGTCCTCGCTCACACGCACCCTGGGCAAACTTCCCAGGGGGTCACCCATCCTAAGATTGCTTCAAGTCAAGCACGCTTAACTTCGAAGTTCTTTCGGATGGACTCCCGAAAAGGTAGGTCGACCTTGGTGATATGAGTAGTACTATCAATTCTATTATACGATTCTTAGCCTGACACGCCCATACATTGTCAGTCTCAGGATCCCCTCTCATTCGGGTGTCGGATCGGTTCGTTCATGTACCCCTTCGCCTAGAAGCCTTGCCAGGAGCCGCTCCTTGTCCGTGCACCCTGGCACCGGCGATCACTCCCCGCCCTCTTCGGCCCCGGGCGTCACAACAGTGCTATCTGGTAATATCACATTAGATACCTCTATATCATGTAAGTTATAAAGGGACTCTTGACTACCACATACATGTCTACTTGCCCCGGAGTCAACTAACCAGATTCTTTTGTCAGCAAGACTGGGTAAATTGAAGGACATGCACATACCCGAGTGTCTCTCGGTCTGAGTGGCAGATCCTGAGCTGTCTGGTGGGAGATCAGTGCCATGTTGGTTGAGCAAGGCCTTCAGGTTTTGCAACTGTGATGCAGTAAGCTGTACCTGTACAAGTGGCTCATCTGTGTGGCTGATTGGAGCCCAACTGGTGACTCCCATGTGCGGCTGTGGGTCGTTCTACCCCAAAGTGATTCACCCTGGCACCTTTATACTTTGTCCCTTGCCTATAGCCAGGTGGGAAGCCGTGGATTTGATAGCAGGATTCAATTGTATGACCCCTTTTTCCACAGTGGGTGCAGAGGGGCTTAGCAGAGTCTTTCTTGGGATAGGGCACGCCTTTCTTTGATGTTTCTTGGCTGTTATTCCCCATCATCATGGCCATATTGCTCACTGGATCATCACTTCCTTTGACAGCAGTTGAAACCATGGATCTCTGTCTTTCTTCTTGAACCAAGAGGCTAAACACCTTGTTAATTGCGGGCAGTGGCTCCATGAGGAGAATCTGACCTCTCACCTGCGAATAGGAATCGTTTAAACCCATTAAAAAGGTCAGAACATACTCTTCATTAAGGTAGTCCTTCATGGCCTTGATCCCTCCACAAGTGCAAGGGCAGGGAGGCTGATAGGTGGTGAGTTCATCCCACAAAGATTTCAGCTTGGTGAAGTATACTCCGATGCCATTTGTGCCTTGTTGGAGGTTGATCAGATCTTTCTTTAATTGAAAGATTCTCGGCTTATTTGATTGGCCAAACCGCTCTTGAAGATCATCCCATACATCTTTGGCTGACGAATTATACAGTATGCTGGGGGAAATCTCCTTCGAAACTGAATTCAAGATCCATGAGATGACGATATTGTTGTTTCTCCTCCATGCGATGAGCTTGTTTTGATCTTCCGCGCTGGGAGGTTTTAGGTCACCGTTTATGAAACCCTCTTTATTTCTTCCTATGAGGGCTATCAACATGGCTCTGCTCCAAGCTGTATAATTGTCGCCATTCAATGGTTCATGGACTAACAGCTGCGCCGATGTGTCGCCATTGTTCAAATGATAAGGATCATTTGCCAGTGTGATTGCAGTAGGGGTCTGCTCTGTTTCTGCCATTGAAGCCAAGACTTGGAAGGAAGTTTTAGGGTTCTTGAATCTTGATGAGCGCAGTTCTCAGAAGGAACTCTCTGATACCATATTAAAACTGCGTTTTTGAGATTGTGTGTGCGCGTGTTTGAAGACTGTGTAAATAAAGCTTCGATTGATTTCAATAAGTGTTTACAGTACAGTATATATAAGAGGAAAAGAAGAATTGACCGTTGACACTAACCGTCACTACAAATTTATAGAAAAGCCTATGGGCTGCTGTCACTGTTAGGAATTGCGAAACCTCCGCTATAGAAATTGCGAAACCTCCGCTGTTACTGTTAGGAATTGCGAAACCCATCTGACTTATAGAAACGTCATTGACAGCAACGCTTTTAAACTCTGAAGAAGGTTCAAAACTTCGCGGGCTGTTCTGTTTCTTTTTCTGAGCTTTTACGAGCCATTTCATCTGTTGAATCCAATACGTTCGATACTCAACAAGCAACAGCCTCTTCAACAATCAATCAATAGAACAGACAATAAAACACAAAGTATCTCAGCGCACATACTACGATAATAACAAAAAAAAATCGCCTCAAATGATCTACCAAACAGAGGCTCATAAACAGTAAGAAACCTCAAGAATAGCAACCACAATCCACGAGATGATGAGTTTGAAAACGAAGACCGAAAAGAGCTTACATGTTGAGGTAATCAGATCGGCAGATAAGAGAATTCCATCCGAGAGAAGAGTAAAGGGCAATCAAACCATCTAATTGAGCTTCCGTCACCGAAACCCAGGCGAAAACGATGACTATAGCCTTCTCCTTAGATTCAATACCTCGATTTCGCAAACTCTTCCATAGCTGCTTCTAATCATCTTCTCAAGAATATGAACCTGATTCTCGAGAATCGACTCCTCTTACTCTCCCCTGAGAGCAAAATGATCTCTCCTAACGTAGCGCCGCATATCTATTTGGGCCATAAGTTCGCGCTTTACTTTATTTGAGCATTTAACCCATTTGTGTTTCTCAAAGCCCAATTGTTGTAAGAATTTTTCTAAAACAATAAATAATTACCACGAATTCAAAAGAAGAAAAGAAAAAAAAAAAAACACCAATATGTATGTATCCATTTCATTCAAGGATAAAATAAAAAAGCAGGGCTTCTTCTTGTAAGCTTGACCTCAATGTATAGAATGTCGTTGATAAAATCAAGAGCAGTTTGTTCCCAAAATTCAATCCATGGCGCCTCAAACAATAGTAAATGGTCCTTAGAATGGAATCTGAGCGAACCACCGTTCCTCAAAACGTACTTGTTATCGCGCTCCGACCAGGAGCCAAACTCATAGTCGAACTCATACCACTTATCGTCGCTGAAAATATCAGACCTCAAAAACACCGCCACTTTCCTCGACTCCTCCCCGCGCTGCAAGGCAAGCGCGTACATATGAAAAGTATCACCGCCCAAGTAGAAACGCTCAGTTTCAACCTTCTTATCTGGGTCTAAGTTAACGCATACGGTCGCCATCAGCTCAAAGTAGATTATGGCGCCTTGGCAAGGGCGATCGAAGGCAAGCATCTTAATTGGCAGTTCATAGTAACTATAGCGCCTCACGTATGGGCGGTAGAGCGAGGAGCAGTAAGAGGAGGAATGAGAGGCGTAGTCCTCGGCGGTGGCGTTAGTAGCTTTACTTTCCTTGAAAAATAAGGCATCCGCGACTGCTTTGTAAGCAAAATCGTCGTCCAATACCTTGTAGCTCAGAATAATCCTGAGCTTGACGGTGGACATATAGGGGAACCGAATATACCTGCACAGGCGCGTCGAGAGGATCTGCTTTCGGTCCTCCGGTTTCGAATAATGAGCCTCGGCCCAACAAACAGCTAAATCAAAAAGACTATCCTCACAACTAACTTCAAGATCGTCGCTCGACAGGATGGCTTCGATCCCGGCAAGGGGAAGCTTGATAATTTCATGCCAAACTCTTCACAAGACAAGTGTTGTTGTTGTTGTTGTTAGTTTGGTAATAAAAGTACATGATTGACTGATAGAAAAAAGTGAACGATAAATAAAAGCAAAAGAAAGTGGTACTTGTGTATATCTCCATATTTAGCTGCCAAGTACTGCTTTGCTTCGTCGGCCACGCGGTGATCTTCGTAGGCTGCTGCCGAGGGATGGTTAGATGCAAAATCCAAATAAAGCAGGGCAAACTCGATGCTCATGGGCAACTTAGCTAATAAACTCAAGCATAGTTCTGTGCATGTAATTACTTGAAACTTGTCGGCTAACTTGAGCAAATCGATCAAAGAGGGCGCTGTTTTGACCCGTAAGCTACCACTGTACATGTAATGCAATAGTTCCATAACAGCAGATTCCTCTGTTTATTATGAACACAAGCAAGTGAAACATTACAGCTTTTCACACAGAAAATATATACATATCATTGATTTCAATGAATAAACTGAGGAGGAGGAGGAGGAGGAATACCTGAGGCATTAATTCTCAGCAAAACGCATCTTTGATACGATTCCATCATGCCGTTCGTAAACAACTGCAGCAGCAACACAAGAGAAACTAAGAACCCCCAAATCAATTTTACGAATGAATACGAGCAATAAATCCCTAGGTTGTTAATTGAGGCATCGATTTTACTTTATGGAAGAACGGACTCCTTGCAGCTAAGAGAAGAGAGCAGACATTCAGCTTCATAACTCTAGATTTATCGCCAACAGCAACAACTGCAAGGCAGTAGTATATAACAAGAGTGAAAACCCAACAACACATATGCTTTGTAATTTTTACTGTACTGATTTGTGAAGTGCTTCCAAATCAAATCGAAATTCGATAAAATTGCAACTACATAGGATCGAGGGTTTCACCGTTCGGATCGGCGGATTGGGTTTGGGCAGCATCATCGTCTGAGAGGACTTCGATTGTCAGAGTGCGATCGGAGAACGCTTTGTCGTCGAAACCAATCGTAAAGTCGAAGCTTCCATGGCTCGACGAGTTGTTGCTGCACAAATCATTCATAAAGTCGAACGATTTGTTCCACAAATCAACATCCTCATCTGTGTGAGCAGCAGCGTCATGGTTTCTCTTCATTATTATTACTATTACTATAATAAAATAAAAAGATTTCCGTCTTGTTTGGTGCTTTATATAGACCGAGGCATTAGAATATCGATTCAAAATTTGATTTTATTCCTCAACTTTAGGGAGATCCGCCCAAATCCTTTCCATATAAATACATACATGTTCATACAACAATAGAGCGAATGCATTTTTGCATTATATGTATGTACTACTTCAAACGAAACTTTATAATTGTTGCAAAGACTTAAGATGATAACTTTACAGATTCACAGGTTATTAGAAGTACACAGACGTAGATCGACCCTTTTGACTTCAGCAAGGCGCGAACCAGTCAATGAGCAAAAGCATCATGGTTGTTTCAGACATGGTTTGATCTTCTTCGAAAGATTTGATCTTTGTCTTCGAAGATGACAAAGTAGAGTCTTTGTTGGATTCTTTCTTCTCATGTACGATTGCAGAATCATTTCTCACCATTTTAAGGGTCGAAGGGCTCTTCTCCATGGTCGTTGCAGCTCTAAGCTTTATGATATCTCCCATGCACAGATCTGTCATATTTTGATACGTCTGAGGTTGAGATATTTAATCAGTGTATTGTGTAGGAGACTGAGACGATTAAGCTATCGTTTTATGCAGTTGAAAGTTGGGCAAGAAAGGTGATGATGGACCATGTAACACGTGGCAAGGTCTCATCTTTATCATCGAAAAAATCAGTCATCTCTGTGCTATGCAAGAAGATAAAAAGCAAGTGCTTTCTTTCCTCCTAATTCGTCAGTATATGCATTATTGCCAATTGATTGGCACTCTTTTACGTGCTGGTTTTTGGTAGCCCACGTGATTGTGTTGTGCTAAACTTGTGTAGAGAAAAAAAGAAAGGGGGAGGAGTAGTAAAGTGAATTGTATATAGCCAAAAAAAAAGAAGTCTTTGACGTATTTTATTGGCTAAGGATGAATCATATTGGATGATCATTGATGATCAACCCTCATTCAACTCTGCTTGTTTTTATAATTATTGAGGTAGCTTGTTTCCAGGTTTGACCATAAAAATAATAAAATGTTATTATTAAATAGTACAAATAAATTAACTAATAAACAAAATCAGAAAGGGGATGTAGCTCATATGGTAGAGCGCTCGATTCGCATGGGAGAAATACGTTGCAGAGAGAAATGATGGAATGAAAGGCATTGAAAAACCAACAATCATATTCAGTATTCCAATATAGTTAAACCGCAATTACAAAATACACCACCAACTCGCCTTCAGAGACCACCCATTGGCACTTTTATCAACTCCTTAAAATGAGAATGAGAAAAAGGAAAACACATTACATAATTAGTCGTCATGATTATCTTCAAGCACTAAAGCTCTCCACGAGCATAGACAGTGATGCCTCTGAACACTGCAAGCTAGTCAACTTCTCCTTCGTCTTCGCTTCCAATAACGCTTGAGCCAAGCCCGTTAGCCACGTCACCGAGCCGCTGGCTTCAGTCTCGACTCGGCCAGAAGCTTCATGGGTCTGTCGAGCCGCCGAGCCGCCTGAGGACGACGTCGTCTGGCCCTCCTTACCTTGAAGCTTCGATAGCTCACTTGTCCACATATCAACGATCCCAGACATTGTATAGCTTTCTAGTTTCTTGGTTGGTATCTTTTCTTCGTACGACGTATATGTAATGGACGAGTTATGATGACAGAATTAAGATATTTGCCAGTATATATACGTTCAAGAAAAGGAGATCTTCAGTTTCACTGTGGGCTTGTCTTGAAAACAGGGATTGTGGGCAGCTGAATCAAAACAGAACCATCGGCTGCAAGTGGTATTTCGAACAAGATTATTGTGGGCAAGAGAGAGAGAGAGAGAGAGAGAGAGAGAGAGATTGAACCTTATCAAGACGCAAGTTGGGCATATGGGCCTTCAGTTGGGTAGCTGTTATTGGGCCATTGGCCTGCAAAGGAGAGTTGAGGTTTATATGATGCTGATGATGAAGGGGACCGAAATCAGAATTCAGATGCCCTAGGTGGAGCTTCGAAACGATGTCGTACGACGATGTGGAGATCGAAGACATGGAGTGGAACGAAGATCTCCAAGCTTACACGTACCCTTGTCCCTGCGGCGATCTCTTTCAGATTACGAAGGAGGACCTTAGGATTGGCGAGGAGATAGCTCGTTGTCCGAGCTGTTCTCTCTATATAACTGTTGTTTATAACATGGAAGATTTTCAGGACAGGAAAAACCAACCTCCTAAGCAGCAGCAGCAGCAGCAGCCGGTTTCTGTAGCTTGAGAAAAGTTTCGTCTTTTTTTTTTTCTTTCTAGTGTTTTTTGTTTCCTTTTTTTTTCGCCATTTATGGTTCTTGGATTTGATATGGTATGAGACGTTGGTTATAGAGTCGTATGAGTGAATTTAATTGATTGTCAGCACTTTCTTGCCATGTAATGGCAGCTGTAGTTGTTTGAGACTCAATATACTGCTGAGTATTATCAGCTGAGCTGAGCTATATGATATATGTGCATCCAATTATGGATTTTTGGTTCAAAGAATGCCTCGAATTTGTTACTGACTAGTTCTACTTTCTGTTTTCTCTTTTAATGCAAGCGCTAGCTGCGTGGGATTCATTAAAGATTGCAACTTTTTGATCTCTTGGCGATTGTGTAAGCATGCATATGATAGATAAACCTTATGGCACTTTGCCATTTGATTACTTTTTCCGGGACGCGAAGTATGATAAAATCCGAGGTTCGTCGACTGTTAGTTTGTAGTGATCTTATGTGATGTAGCATCACAGTGTGCAATAAGTAATAGACGTCCATGATTCTAAGCTTTGACATAATTTGGCTTGGCTTCATGTTAATAATGGCTTTATCTTTGCTTTTCTTGCTTGGGCTAATCGACCTGCCTTGTCTTATTCTCTGGCGAGTTTTTCACTTTTCCTAGCTAAATCTTTAGCAACATGCGACTCATTTCCCAATAGGCTAAGTCCACATAATACATCTAAAAGTAGTGGATTTTCTTGTCACTTAAGCATAAAATAAGAGCAGAATACTGCATCTATTTCGTTTATCATGAGTCTGCGTGTGATTTAGTGCCTCTTTCATAGACCATTTACACTTTATAATTTGTGGAAACACATGCATCATGCAATCAGAGACAGATACGACACCAACTAGTCTCATCTTTTTACCTCTTGTGTTTTACCAAAGGACAGATAGGACATGCTTACAAATTTTTTGTTCTTCTATACATATGCACGAATCAGCGGTGTCATTACATTCTAGTGCTTGCTCTCAAGTACTTAAGTCTCAGCAAGGCTGAAGAAGAAATCAGTAGTAGCAAGTCATATTATTTGCCTTTTATGATCATCCTATTATGGGTACTTTCATTGGTCATCTGATCCCAGGCTTGGCCATCTTCTTCCTCGGTCTATGGCACACCGTGAACTCTATTCAAGACTACTACATCAAAGGCTTCAGCAATTTCAGAACGAGGTTTCACATTCCTGTAAGCAGTCCCGCCTGCAGATTCGAACAGCACCTCGAACTCGTACTCGTCCTAACTTTCTCTCTACTGTCAATCATCTCTCAAGTATTCGACTTTCAAAGCCTTCGATTCTCCTTCGAGCTCGACGCTTTAGAGCACGCCACGATGTTCTTACCGCTCGTATTGTTCGCGGGCTTCGCTCTGTATGTCGAACTGAAACGCATAACTGAGGACATGTCTGGGATTTTTGGAATCCTCGTTACCTCTGTTTTCGGGACAGAGCTGTTCTTGCTCTGCTACCATTCTACAGACCACATAGGACTCGAAGGCCATTACCATTGGCTACTGCAGCTCATAGTCTCTGTTTCGTTTCTTGCATCCCTTTCAGTTACTCTGTTTCCGACCATATTTTCTGCTGCATTATTTCTTTCGTTAACCATTACTTTTCAAGGGTTGTGGTTTATAGTAATGGGATTTGCTTTGTGGGTTCGTGAGTTTATCCCAAGTGGATGTGTTTCTCAGACGAATAACGTTAACGGTAATAGGGTTCTTGGAGCAGTTGTATGTGAGAGTCGAGGAGCTGATTTAAGGGCTAAAGCATTGGCTAATTTGCAGTTCTGTTGGATATTTTCGTCGATTTTGATAGTTGCTGCTTTTATCTGCTTCGTTTTTGCTAGACAGTGTGAGCGAATAAGGAACCCGACTCAAGAGTATGAACGGCTCTCGGGTAAAGAACAGCGCATATCGAAACTTGAATTCAAACAGATTCAACTGATATAAGCTTGTGAAGTTGAAATGATGCATTTCCCAGGCTGAAAAGTGATGGAGCTAATTACTTCTGCTATTTACGGTGAGAAGTTTTATCATACATAATTTGATGTACTTCGTGTGTATCATGGATCGATAGGTAAATGATTGTGATTCCACTTGAGCACTTTATCTTTCTGTAATAAATCAAGTAATTATATAATCAACACTATTGGGTGTTTTGGAAGATCCTTTCCGAATATCCGTTTCTTCTCTAATTAAGCTATTTTTTATATTAATATGAACAGAAGACCTACCGACGAAAGATGGATTAGTTTGGAAATATGGCGAAGTTTTTTGATGGAGAAATAAAAAATGCGCAGATTAAGCAATACGCTAGCAAAAACGTTGATCTATTACATGAAGTATCATATTACATAATGGGCACTATACATATATTACTCTCAACTTCAAAAAACATACATAGATGGACAGATCAAGGAAGAATACCTATGTGTGGAACGGAAACTACAGAATTAGAATTGCCAGAAATCAAAGAACCATTTGGGTGAGAAATAACAGAGCCTACTGCTTCGAAGAACACTATCACAAACTCAAACGCCATCTTCATCACTTGTATGCAGATTTCTAGCTTTGAAACTACCATTGCCTCAGCTTATATATAAGTTCTTTGCTGTCTTTATTTTTTTACTATCAAAAGTGGTTTGGTTTCTGGTAATTTATAGTGATGCCTTTAACATGAATGGGTCAAATAATGCATTCCGATATATGGCCTTTTGAATTCATCAAGGGTCGTGTTATTATATCCCCTCAACCAAGATTTTCATATGAAAACACAATTAAATAATTACAGGAACCATAATTATCAATATCACAAATTCCACGCGGATCCTAAATATATTTGAGATCCAATTGTTCTGTATTAAAATGGAATATCTATTATTTTATATGCACAATATATTCTGAAAATGACGTTAAAACGATTCCCTATATTAACACACATATTGGCATGTAGGTCAAAAATGGGTAACCGAAGGGGCAAAATATTGTCCATCCATACAATGCACACTATTTATCTATGAGTCGTATTGGATGCCGATGCATGTATATGACAGATAACGTCCATTGATTTCGATTTGATGTATATTAAGAAAACGAGTAAAATGTGGGACATACCTAAGCAAAACACGTCAGACTGTTTTATTCCTTTATAATAACCTCCACAAGCAACGAAGCGTCACGTACAATCGGTGAAAGCTGACGTCATAACAACAAACCCACTCAGTACAGTTAAGTCATCGCTACGATTCTCTTCCCATCAGAGTCCGTCGTGGCGCACCTCCACCGGCGGATTCACGGCAGGCACCTCAGCCTCAACGGCGCAGATTCCCCTGTTCGAGTCGCACTTCGTAGCATCGTCGTACGCCTGATGGTCAAAGGTAGACAGGTGCTGACTGAAATGATGCACCATGTGAGGAAACGGCGATGAAATAGCGTGAACCACGATTCTGCTGTTATGCAGCAAATCGATGGTTGTAATCTTCACATAATTGATCTTCATCGGAGCCAGAGGTCCTCCGCCGCTTGGCGTCGTCACCACAAGGCTGTTCCCAGCGTCCAGCGTCGGAAGCACCGACGTCGGAGGCAGGCTCACCAGCTCTCCGGCCGTCAACCTTCTGTTCGGAACCACGTGGTACCTGAAATTAGCCAGATAAGCGTTTCCACCGCCGGAGAAAATCAAGGAGTCCTCTAATGCGAACACCGTGGCAGATCTCAGCTCGGAGATCTCAGGATACTTCACCCGCAGAGCTAGGGACACGACGCTGTAACCCGAAGTCCTCAGGCGTATGATAGCGTCCTTGATCATCAGGCGCATGATAGAGAACGTCGGCGCGGGATGACCGTTCATCGCGGACGTCGAAGAAAACGACGGCGAGTTAAGAAACGTGAGCGACGTCATACGCTCGACGTTGCACGAGAGAGGAGAGAGATGTGAGATAAACCCCTGCATACCGTGGATAATGACGTGGCCGTTGTTGAACATATCAGGTTTCGTGATCTCCACGCCGTTCACGAACACAGCAACCTTCTGATTTGCATCGCTGCTCTTACTGTTCGGATCGTTGATGGTTTTGGTGAGAGTGAGGCATCTGTTTGGTGCTAGCGTCTCGATTTTGGTGCCAAAGACGAGAGACTGGAGGAAACCGATAGGGTACAGCGCAGGGAGAGAAAGTTCCAGAAGGAGCTGCGGCGTCGAACACGAAGGACAGGTGAGGAGAGAAGAATCTGTAGGTGCGAAGATGGTGAGAGTGGTGGCGGTGGAGAGGTTGTTAGCTGAGGCAGCGGCGGAGGAAAACTCCTGGAAACCGAGAGAGGAGAGGATTGTGGCGAGGAAGGTGGGAGTCATGGTGGAAGCTGCGGCGGCGGACGGTGGTTGGACCTCCGTGGAGGCGGTGGAGGTGAATAGGGAGATGAGAATGAGGAGGAGCATTAACAGAAGAATCTGGAAACGGAGAGGGATTGCCATTGTAACTGATGATGTGTGGAAAATGTGTGAGGAATTGTGCGTGCGCTTTGGGCTCTTTATACGCGAAATGGCCACTGACGCTGTAACAAATTATTGGCGGGAATTGAATTTCCTTTTTTCTTTTTTCTTTTTCTTTTTATTTTGATTCCATCTCATTACCTCGTCCATGCAAGTGTAACATCCTCTCGATCCATTTATGCTTCTTTTTTCAGTTGAATATTACTATTGTATATACATAGAAAGGATTACATCAGATTATCATTCGATGAATTTCCTATTACATTGATAATGTGCTATACTGCTAGCTATGAAATACCACTGTTACCTTGTGATACATGGCTAGCTCAGAAACTTACGGACCCAAGCTGTTTGATGAAATTCCTGAGCCAAAGCAGTTTCAGTTTCAGTCCCGCAAGTACTGTAAATCCCATCTACTTTCTTGCCTCTTTCGTCTTGCATATAACACCACCGTTTAACGGTTTTGCAGTGTCGGAGAAGTCAAAATGGCCGGGCAGATTTACAGGGAAATGGTGATGGGGTTCTGAGGGGAGGTACCTTCAAGGGCATCTTATGGAAGGGGTATATAATTGTGTGAAAACGATATATTTATTTCTGTACGTAAATATGAACCTAAGGTTTTTCTCCAGAAAAGCCAACAGTTAATGTAGGTTGTCAGATAACTATGTGATAAGAAAGAATGAAGTGGATGCAGCAGCAGAGTTGTGGAGGAAAATTGCAAAGAATCACGAGGGCTTCCTGTGAAGGAAATTTATCGAAAGTTAATCACGGGTTTGTGTCTCACAAGGCCGTTAAACTTAAACACAAGGCCGTGTCTTGTGATTTCAGTAATTGATACGGTCTTTGTGTTTGTTTCTAGGGAATCTATTGAGCATGTTATGCTATTGAAGGAAGAATCCAAAGATTGGAAAGGGATGATATCATGGTGAAAAACCATGATAAGAAGGCCAAAATGGAGGAAATCTGATATCTATGGCAAACCCTTGCAGGGCAAAAGGATTCATCAGCTTTGAGCAGAAGATCAACGATGCTTGCACTCGAGCTAGCTGCGGCTAGAGTGAGAATCGCCAGAACCTGTTAAAGCATAAAACTTCAGCCAACTTATTTTTCTCATTATGCTTTCATTTCATATCAAATAGTATGTCTATATGTATTACCAAGTCTCCTAGAATAACAGCATGGAATATCCCGGGATGCTGCGTTGGGCACTGTGCTATGATGAAGTAGCCATCGAGCAGCAACAAAGTGAAACTCCATGGAATAATCAAGCCCATGATTGTTACCAAGAAACTGCAGAGATGGAGAAGAAGATGAAGTAAAAGCTTGCTCCTTTAAGGTACACCTTTCGACTTAGTTATGTACAAGAACGAACTCAGCTATATAAGCAATCAACCCTTTGTATGAAAATTTACCAGAAAGCTGTGTAGCTGTAGAATTCGACCGCTTGGGACATGAAGTAAAGGGCTGCTAAAGAGGATATGGTCTGCCCAAGCCTCAAAACGAAGCTAGCATAAGTTCCTGTAGATCCTGGTACAGTTTTCATATTGCTGCAAGCAAATAACCAGGTAATTGCATCATTGAGCGAAGTCCCATTTGGTTTTCATGCATATTTTGAGGATAAAAATGATTAGCATGCTATATTCTGGAATATTTAAAAAGATGCTTGGTGGAATAAATCCTCTGTTTTTATTACATGTGGCTTGCAAATTGTTCCAAGTGTGTGGTCAGATTTGTTGGCTTTGGCCATTTCAAGTTCCTTACTCTAATTTGATTGTAACGTTTCGGTTCTTTAATATTGAGAAGATGGAATCGCCACCACTTAACACTTGCCGACATCTCACCTATAACTTTTTATATAGCAAGTATTGTGGAGACCCCCAATTTCGGATTTTCTGTCTCATGTCAATATTTGTTCAGCATAAGAATAGATGCTCATATAAGAAAATATAAGTAGCAACTGTATCTTATGAATAAATATTAAATGCAGAATATGTTTTAGGCATGTTTGTACGTTCCACTTCAATAAATGACCGTTGTATGATGCGTTCTTCCAGTCAACATTGAAGCAAGAGCAATTTCCTTGTACACACTCTTTGTAATATAAGTGGCAGCAGTAAACAACAATCCTTACCTCAAAAAATGATGTGCATACTTACCAAGTTGAACGCGTAACACATGGAGAGCACAAGTGTAACTCGAATACAGTTAGGAACTTAGAAGAGGACATTAAAAGTTTATGAACCCTTTTTCAACATTCGCAACCTGTTGATCTTTGGTGACTTCTGCTTGCAACGTCGATCGTATCGGGCAAGTATCTTCATCAAGAAATTTCCCACAAAGAAAGGAAGACATAAAAAACGAACCAAGTTGGTAAGATAAGATTTTATCGCCAAAAAACAGTTATGTAAGTTTTGTACTCACACTTCTTCTTCCTCTTGTTCCCCGCTCTTGAGTGCATTCTTCGCAATGACCTGAAAAGCTTCTTCAACGTTTATGCCTTCCTTGGCAGACGTCTCAAAGTAAGGTATGTTGCCTTTCGAGGCGCACCAAGCACGAGCCTTTTTCTCCGATACCTCAAAGAAACAACGTAAAATAAAACTATAAAGCCACAATCAATCTAAGCCCAGAAAGTCGATTAAAAAGAAATTGGCGAAAGGCTGAAACAATTTATGCAGAGGAGAATTGAAATAACAGAGACATATGAAAGCCTACTATGAGTGATTACTAACAAATGCAACGCGCACACTTACACGTACAGAGCGGTAACCAAAGAAAGAAGCTTACCACTCTGCTATTTCTACCATCGACATCAACCTTATTGCCAATCACAACAAATGGAAAGTTTTCGGGATCTGAAGGGCTTGCCTGAAATGTGAAGTTATATTCTTAGACAAATGAATATATGCAGAGAAGAGTAACATACAACTAAACGCTTGCGGCGTATGACCCACCCATTATGAACAAAAACGGTATACCTGAATCAAAAATTCTTCCCTCCAATTATTAAGATTGTCAAAGGACTTCATTACATTAACATCATACACAAGCACACAACAATCAGCACCACGAAAAAAAGCAACCCCTAGACTTTGGAATCTTTCTTGGCCAGCTGTGTCCCATATCTGCAATTGGATAGAGAGACTCTGTATTACACCCTTAATCATGAGATGATACAATCAAAACCAAAAACATACATCTGCACCTGCGCTTTAACCAGAGCTTGAAATGGCTTTCATTAATTACAAGGGAAGTTCAATAGAGACTAACCTGTAAAGTGAAGACCCTATCCTCAAACTGGACTTCCTTCGTCAAGAAATCAGCACCAATAGTTGCCTTATACTGGTTGCTAAACTTCTTATTCACATATCTTTAATCAAAGAATTAAGGGAACAAATACAATGATAGCCATAACCAATCTCAACAAGCAGTAGAGATCCAAAAGTATTCAGCAAACATGTTCACGAAACTTATTAAGTTGTTAAGGATACTGATTCATCAAAGAGGTCTTTCCCACCCTGCAAAAAAAGCGAGAAAAAGAAAAGGCTATAAATATGCACTTCAGTACATTACAGGTCCATACACACACATGCACCCTAGGACATACACTAAAAGTTTAAGAATATACATCAAATAAAATTAGTAAATTACTCACAACCCAAATTAGTTTTGTCCCAGTACCCTATACAAGTGAAAAAACTAAGGCTTCTGGCATGTACATTCGTTTCAAACAATCAAAACTGAAGCTCTGAGCTGCCAAACCATCGTTGGAACTTTAAAAAAGCAGCAAAAAATTCTTGACAAGTCAATCACTCTGATCACAGTCTAGCTCGATTCATCTTGTTTTCTCTTAACAATTCCCTTAAATCCTTTATGAACGAAACAAAAACATCGAGCCGCCTCCAAAAACTAACAAAAAAACCTAGAAATAGCACGCTCGATGAACACGAGCAGGGAAAATTAAGACAAAAATCATCTTACCCGCTATCTCCGAGAATGATAACCTTGAGCAGAGCTCTTCTGCGAGAAGGCATCGTTGGCGCTATCTGAGATTACGTGAATTTGAAAACCGATCGAAAGCGTTGAGATCAGTATCGAGATTCAGCTGCGGCCTGATGTTGAAGACGATGATCGTCTTATGTTTGTTTCCCAGCTGGCCACGGACTGCTTTGTCCTCCGACCCGACCCGACCCGACCCTATAGCTGGAATATTCCATTGGTCTCGCCCGATGGGCCTAATGAAAATTAATGGGCTTGGCCCATTAGTAGCCCATTAAGGAAATAATTCGCAGTTGTATGTATGGGTTTATTACCATTTTCTACACTAGCGGAAGAGAGTTGAGATCTGAAAGCTTATTTATAAATGGAACGAAATTGAGTCCTGTTTGGATCTCTCAAAGTCTCCTCTCGCATTTGCATATCAGAACAATCTGTTATTAACTGTTTTACTCTGAAGCTAAAGGGATCGCCGAACAATGGCACAGCCGCTTGTGAAGAAAGACGACGATCGCGACGAAGAAGGTGTGGATTGTTCCGGCATTTTCCGTTTTTTTTTTTATTTCCTACTTTTCTAGTTTGATGTTGGATCCGGGAATTGGATCGCGCGTCGAATGATGTGGAATTGGCTTATGCGTTCGATGTGCCAGCTTATTTGTTTTGGTTTGCCGAAGCTGGATTTGTGTGATTTGTGTTGTGTTGATCTGATCGCAGTTTGTGATTTACCTTTAAGTGATATTGAGCTAGTGGTGAATTTCGACTCTCTTGATCTAACTTGCAATGCTATGTGAGCTTAGGATTGTTTGTAAAACTTGAAACCACACATTGATATCTCTTGATATATATGCGTTCCGATGTTGTGTACATCACATCGTTCTATGAAAATGCTACATTTCTTTGTATGCGATTAGTTATGAACAAACATGCTCCTCCATTGTACTATTGTGACCAGGATTAGATGTAGACCAGTGTGCTGCCAATTTACGAAACCCTGAACCTCTTTACAGGGAAATCCCAAAGTCATTTAGGACAGATATATTTCTTCTTAATATACTAGGATGAGATGCAATTCTATTGCGTCATACCTGGATCAGATCTTTTACTCTTTATATATGCTTTTTTGCTATCTTTATTGAATTAACGACGTGGTTTCAAATTGCCAAAAAATTGCAGCGGAATTTTCTCCATTTCTGGGGATTGAGAAGGGTGCAGTGTTACAGGAGGCTAGGGTCTTCAATGACCCTCAATTGGATCCAAGGAGATGCTCACAGGTATTCATTGGAGTTATTACATTTAAATGACTTTTGTTGTCTCTCCATTTTCTATCCCTTTTAGTAAGCTGACGACTTTTATCCATCTTAGGTCATTACAAAGCTGTTGTATCTTCTAAATCAGGGAGAAACATTCACAAAGGTTCAGCTCTGAAATGCTGCACTCAATTTTCTTTTTTTTTTTTTGCAATATCTTAACCACAACGATTTAGCTGTGTGGTCATCTGTGGATCAACTTTTCTTCACCTGAATCTTAGGTTGAGGCCACAGAAGTATTTTTCGCTGTTACTAAGCTATTTCAATCAAAAGATGTTGCTTTGAGGAGGATGGTTTATTTAATAATAAAAGAACTTTCTCCCTCTTCAGATGAAGTACAGGCATATACATCCATCTTTTCCAGTATCATAGTAATGAGGCTTCTCTGCTTTCTTAGCACGTTTGTTTCTTGTGTTTAGGTTATCATTGTCACAAGCTCCCTGATGAAGGACATGAATAGCCGCACTGATATGTATCGAGCTAATGCTATCCGTGTCCTCTGTCGAATTATTGATGGGACTTTGTTGACCCAAATTGAAAGATACCTTAAGCAGGCTATAGTGGACAAAAATCCTGTGGTTGCCAGTGCCGCTCTTGTGAGTGGTATACATCTTCTCCAGGTACTAGCAAGTCTTGAATGATCCTAAAAAATTATTAAATTCGTCGTCCAGGGTCATTTATGTATCTTACAAATTTGCAGACTAATCCAGATATAGTTAAAAGATGGAGTAATGAAGTACAAGAAGCTGTTCAGTCTCGAGCTGCACTTATACAATTCCATGCACTTGCTTTACTACACCAGGTAACGTTTATTATGACTGTAGGTAGTATTGGTAGTCGTAATAGTATTACTTCCTCTACAACTACAAACTACTGCTATTTGAGCTTAACATGCATTTTCTGCAAGCTATATTTCTCATTTCTCATTTTGCAGATTAGGCAAAATGATCGATTGGCTGTGAGCAAGTTGGTTACCAGCTTGACAAAGGGAACTGTTCGTTCTCCTCTGGCTCAGTGCCTTCTTATCCGCTACACCAGCCAGGTTTACTTTTGCAGATAATAAACGTTAATAGTTTCTTGTTCATTCCGTGCTTCAAATACTGACAGAGAAATTGCTAATCGGGTCGCGTGTAGGTTATCAGAGAATCAGGTGTAAATACACAAACTGTAGAACGTCCATTTTATGACTATCTTGAGAGTTGCCTCCGACACAAAGCGGAAATGGTTATTTTTGAGGCAGCTAAAGCAATCACAGAGCTTAGCAATGTAACTACCCGAGAGCTGTCTCCTGCCATAACTGTTTTACAGCTTTTCTTGAGTTCTTCTAAGCCCGTTCTCAGGTTTGCAGCTGTTCGGACTCTAAACAAGGTTAGTATTATTATAAGCTTGTTAGTTTGTCATGTTATATTTCGGAAGTTCTGTTTGCTACAGAATGTGAAGTCAGTCCATTTAGGAATTTCCTTTTCCATGTTCGTTTTCTTACTTGATTTAGAAAGTCCCCACAGAAAGATCTTGTCAAGTTGTATTTTTTGGTTATTTGATACTGAATATTCTACTTAGTGTCTTCTCTTCTAGCAGTTCTAACTTAGTATTCATGCAGGTGGCAATGGCACATCCAGCAGCTGTGACGAATTGTAATATCGACATGGAAAGTTTGATTTCAGATCAAAACCGAAGTATCGCGACTCTTGCCATAACCACTTTATTGAAAACAGGCAATGAGTCTAGCGTTGATCGCTTGATGAAACAGATCACTACATTTATGTCTGATATTGCTGATGAATTCAAGATAGTTGTAGTGGAAGCTATAAGATCTTTGTGTCTGAAGTTCCCCCTCAAGTACAGATCATTGTGAGTGATAAAGTTTTTTCCTCGATGTAAAATACTTTTTTTGACTTGCGACCCTTTGTCACACTTTTGGGTCTTTTGCAGGATGAACTTCCTGAGCAGTATTTTGAGAGAAGAAGGTGGATTCGAGTATAAGAAGGCAATTATAGATTCAATCGTGATCTTAATAAGAGATATACCGGATGCCAAAGAAGGCGGACTGTTGCACTTATGTGAATTCATCGAAGATTGTGAATTCACATATCTTTCCACTCAGGTTTAACAACTACTTCTGTTTTAAGCTGGTTTCATCCATATTCGTTTTGCTAACTAACATTGAGTTGAAAATTTTATTTTGTTTTTAATTTTCCTAGATACTTCACTTTCTTGGAAATGAGGGACCGAAGACCTCAGATCCCAGTAAATACATCCGCTATATTTACAACCGAGTGATACTTGAGAATGCGACTGTCCGGGCCAGTGCGGTGAGCACGCTTGCAAAATTTGGTGCTGCGGTGGATTCACTGAAAGTAAGACCACGACTGACTATGCTTATCATTTACTGAACGTTCTGAATAGCTACCTCGAAATGCCGTTTCTCTTGCAGCCTCGTATATTTGTTCTGTTGCGGCGTTGCCTTTTTGACAATGATGATGAGGTCAGTTCAAGCATATTTGGAATTCTTCAATAGTGATGCTCTTCACTGCATAACATCATTCTTTGTTGGTATCACAGTCTTGAAAAACTAATATACCGTATGAAACAGGTTCGAGATAGAGCTACTCTATACTTAAATACTCTGGGTGATGGCTCAGTCGCTGAAACTGACAAAGACACCAAGCAATTTTTATTTGGATTTTTTGATGTGCCATTGACAAATATGGAGAATAGTTTGAAGAGCTATGTGAGTAGTCGTACTTGATATAGTTCTTGATAGATGGTTTCATGTCACATGAAACTTTATAGTCTGAGATAAATCTTAACATGAGACCCCATGCTCTCTGCTGTTAAAAGGTCGAAAATCCATCAGAAGAGCCATTCAACATTAGTTCTGTACCAAGAGAGGTCAAATCTCAGCCTCTTGCAGAAAAGAAAGCCCCAGGCAAAAAGCCGACAGGTTTTGGGGCCCCACCTCCTCCACCCACTTCAGCAGTTGATGCCTACGAAAGACTTCTCTCATCTATACCTGAGTTTGCAAGTTTCGGAAAGCTTTTCAAGGTTAATCGATCTACATTTCGTGTAATTATATGATTTCTCATTCTAATCGAAGGTAACTTTTGCTGCTATATTGTAATATTTGAATATGATATTTGCAGTCATCAGCACCTGTGGAGCTCACCGAAGCAGAAACCGAGTACGCAGTCAATGTAATCAAGCACATATTTGACAGCCATGTGGTACTGCAATACAACTGCACGAACACTATTCCAGAACAGCAACTTGAAGATGTAACTATTATTTTCTTGGAATGAATTTGTTTCTTTAAAATATTTGTTTGCAATTTTTCGTTTTCTTTTATTACTTTTTCTCTACAATTGTCGTTTCCTTAATGTTAGGTGACTGTTATAGTGGATGCTTCTGAAGCCGAGGAATTCTCTGAAGTAGGAATAAAAGCATTGAAATCTCTCCCATACGACACGCCGGGACAGACATTCGTTACCTTTGAGAAACCGGAAGGCGTCCCTGCAGTTGGAAAATTCTCGAATGTGTTAAAATTTACCGTGAAAAGGTGCGCGCCGGTTAACTAGTCAACCCGTCAAAAACCCTAAAACATTCTCGGACGATCCTCCACATATTTACTGGTGTTCGCTGATTTGATATTTCAATTCTCGCTTTCTGTTAGGTTGATCCCTCAACTGGTGAGGTTGAAGACGATGGAGTGGAGGATGAATATCAGCTCGAGGATTTTGAAATAGTGGCTGCCGATTATATTCTTAAAGTTGGAGTCTCTAATTTTAAAAATGCATGGGAAAGCATGGGACCAGATTGTGAAAGAATAGACGAATACGGCCTCGGCCCCAGAGAGAGCCTCACCGAAGCCGTAAACGCAGTCATCAATCTTCTTGGCATGCAACCATGTGAGGTATGTATGTCCTTTTAGACTTCTTACATCATATTCTCAAAGATTATAGGTTTTACCTATCAACTTCAGGACTATCTTTTCTATTACCATTTACCAGAACTTTTTGTGTTTCATTTTCTTTATTTTTTTTCTGTCTTCTAAAGGGAACGGAGTCAGTTCCTAACAACGCAAGATCGCACGCGTGCTTATTATCGGGAGTATACATAGGTGGTGTTAAGGTTCTTGTACGCCTTTCCTTTGGGATCGACGGGGCTAAAGAGGTGGCTATGAAGCTGGCCGTGAGATCTGAGGATGAAACTGTTAGCGAAGCAATCCACGAGATAGTTGCAAGTGGTTAATTTCATTTCTTAAGTTCCTAATACTTTATTTTTTTGGTGGGAGGATAATAGATTTGTTCCCATGTTTTGAAGTATATCACACACACATCATACATGTGATGATGTTCCTGCGAATTTTGCCTTTGTGTGACATTCTTGAGTGAAATTCTTGAACATTGTTGTAATGAAAGATGAATAATCGTGTGAAAGCAAAAGCTCATTCATAAATCCGACATTCTTTGCGGTTGGGAAAAAATCTTGGCAAATCAAACTACGATTTTACCATCGATAAAAGCAAATCATGCCTCTCAAGTCACCCATAACATAGATCGATCGAATGATAAATAACGCCAGAGAGAAGTTCAATTGAACACATATAAAAGCAAAGGAAAAATCCAATTTGAACAGCATAACACAGATACAGCAAACTGTTGAAAGATCAAACTGAAGGTACAAAGGAACAGCAGAAAATACTATGGAGCAGAGCTTTTTGGTGGAACAGAGTGTCACGGCCAATGAATTGTTCTTCACGGCCGTGATATGGTGGACAGCGAGCCACTGCCTTATGTCACGGCCTAGTGACCAAAGTGTCACGGCCGTGACATATTCAGAGAAGAAAAGAAGACCATACTGCTTGAGGTCACGGCATGGTGAACATAAGGTCACAGCCGTGAACCTTCTATGTCTGACTCTTAACTAATGATAGTTATTTGTTCTATTTATAATAAGTGGGCCAATTAGGTATAAAGTAGGCCCATATTAGAGATTGTATATATACTTGAATTGTAACCCTCTTTGAGGAGGTGCGCGCGAAATGTAAAGTACAGTGAACAATTCTCGCAATTCAATCGATTGAATAAAAATTCTTCTATTCCGATTCTTCGATCTTCAGAAATTCTTCATGGTATCAGAGCCATAGGTTAATCGACTTCGATCGAAGACGTGTTAATGGCAGATCAACAAGAATCACAGAACACAGAAAATCAGAGCAACTTTGCTACGGCAGTGGATTTTAATGATCCGATGTACATTCATCCATCGGACACGCCGAGTCTCGAATTAACCACTGGAATTCTTAGAGGATCTGACAACTATAAGATATGGAGTATGAGGATGATTGTGGCGCTTAAAGCCAAGAACAAGACCGGCTTCATCGATGGGACTTGCAAATGTCCGGATAAGAATTCTCCCTTGCTGCCTCAATGGAAAAGGTGTGATGCGCTTGTGCAGACTTGGATTCATCGATCTATCTCAGAAGAATTGATCTCTGGAATCGTTTACCATCAGACTGCTTTCGAAATTTGGAATGATTTGAGGCAGAGATTTGATAAAATAAATGGAGCGAGGATGTATGGTTTATTCAGGGAAATCTACTCTAGTACTCAGGGAGCATCGACTGTGTCTGAGTATTATAACAGGTTGAAGCCGCTTTGGGATGAATATGATTCCCTAATTCCTTCACCTGCGGCAGAGGTGTCATCTGAGTATAAGGATTTTTGCAGCTGGCAAAAAATGATGCAATTCCTCATCGGATTGAATGACTACTACCAGAATATAAGGTCTCAAATTCTCCTAATGTCTCCACTTCCATCCCACAGCCAAGTTTACTCGATGATGATCAATGAAGAAGCTCAGCGTGGCATTAATCTTCAAGCATCCAATAATGACTCTTCAGTAGCACTTATGTCCAGATTCCCTGCTAGCAACTACACGGGGAACAATAACCAAGGAGGAAGGACAAACCTATTCTGTGACAACTGCAACATCAGTGGTCACACCAGGGAGAACTGCTTCAAAT
The DNA here is from genome assembly GCA_027422505.1 of Craterostigma plantagineum. Taxonomy (NCBI): domain Eukaryota; kingdom Viridiplantae; phylum Streptophyta; class Magnoliopsida; order Lamiales; family Linderniaceae; genus Craterostigma; species Craterostigma plantagineum. The sequence goes on along the minus strand of JAPQWV010000044.1, from coordinate 6,969,553 downwards.
TACACGGATATCCTACTAATTTTACTCGTGCAGGTAGGAGAGGATTTGGTGGGAGAAGAGGCCAAGGCAGAAATGGAGGTGGCCGAGGATACAGAGCCAATAATGTCATGGCTCCTGAGTCAAGTGGTGATAGGCTGAAGGGGGAGAGCTCAGACAGTCAGCTCGGATTCACTAATGATCAATACCACCAAATACTGAAACTGATTGAGAAAAAACCTGAGGACATGAAAGCTGCTAATGTCTCAGCCAATGCAACCACCTCAGGTATATGTCTTATTAATACTGATACATGCCTAGAGTCTGATAAGCAGTGGATAATAGATACTGGTGCTAATCACCACATTACATGCAATAGAGAGCTTCTGCTAGAGGTAGATAATAGTTTTAAAGGAATAAGTTCTGTGAAACTGCCGAATGGCTCAGCTAGTAAGGTTTCCATGTCTGGCATAGTAGATATAACTAAGGATCTTAGACTGAGAAATGTGCTGCTTGTGCCAAACTTTAGACACAATCTTCTTTCTGTTTCTAAGCTGACAGAGGATGAGAATGTACACTTGAAATTTTTCCATGATTACTGCATTATACAGGAGGTTTTGACTGGCAAGATAAGGGGGATTGGTAGACAGGAGAATGGCTTATACATACTCAATCCAAGCCCCAATAATCTGCCAGTGGAAATCAGTAGAAATATGACTAGTTTCTGTAATAGTGCTAATAATGCAAATAAAGAGTCTGTTTTCAGATTGGATGTGAACAATGATGTATCGAAGTGGCATTATAGACTTGGTCACATGTCATTTGGGAGATTTAAGTACATGAATGATTTAAACTTGAAAGTGAATGACTGTGTAGATTACTGCTCTATATGTCCTTTAGCAAAACATGTTAGGCCGAAGTTTCCTTTGAGACAGTTAAATGATAAATCCTTGTTTGAGCTGATCCACATGGATATCTGGGGGCCATACAGAGAAAGAACCTACAACAATGAGAGGTATTTTCTAACTTTAGTAGATGATTGCTCGAGAGCTGTTTGGGTTTTTCTGATGAAAACAAAGTCTGAGGTATTTGAGGTATTGAAAGAGTTTCTTGCCTATGTTGAGAATCAGTTCAATGTTAGGGTAAAGACCATTAGAAGTGACAATGCATGGGAGTTTTTCTCAAATCAGTGTAAAGCCTTATTGTCTGAAAAAAGGTATAATTCACCAAAGCTCTTGTGTTTACACTCCACAACAAAATGGAGTTGTGGAGAGGAAACATAGGCATATCTTGGAAGTTGCTAGGGCATTGAAGTTCCACTCCAATGTACCTATCAAATTCTGGGGAGAATGTGTGAAAACAGCCGTGTATATTATAAATAGAACTCCTACCCCTATCCTAAATGGAAAACACCATTTGAGATTCTTTTTGGCAAGAAACCATCATATGCTCATTTCAAAATATTTGGGTGTCTTTGTTTTACAAAAGTACTATCTGAGAATGACAAATTCCAACATAGATCAAAGCCGTGTGTCTTCATAGGATATTCTGTTACACAAAAGGGATATAAACTGGTAGACTTGGATACAGAGGAGTTTATTATTTCAAGAGATGTTATATTTGTTGAAAATGTCTTTCCATATGCACATAATGCCACTGATCTGGAGAGATCAGAATTCCCTATACACAATGAGCAGAGCTTCTATGAAGACTTAATCATACCATATCAGCAACCATCAGGCCATGGAGCAATAGATGAACCAGTTCCTGATGCTACAGAAGGATCTGCTGAGACTGAAATGCCTATACAGACAGACACAGGGACTGATCAAAATAGCTCAGAACAGGTTATTCAACCACCTACAACTGAGGTAAGAAGGTCAGGTAGAGTTTCTAAACCTCCCTATTGGCATACAGACTTTGTTTCACCATATATTCCTGACACCAACATGGTAAGCATTAATAAGTTTCCCATGTCTAAACTAGCACAATATGATAGAGTAAGTCCTGAATATAGAGCTTATCTTGCAGCCACCTCAAAAGATTATATTCCAAAGTCTTTTGAGGAGGCTAAAACAGATAAGAAATGGATAGATGCCATGGAATCTGAGATTGCAGCCTTAAATATGAATGGAACATGGGATCTGGTTAATGCTCCTGAAGGAAAGTCAATTATAGGCTGCAAGTGGGTATTTGCCATAAAATATAAATCAAATGGAGAAATAGAGAGATATAAGGCAAGACTAGTTGCCAAAGGATATACTCAAAGGGAAGGAATAGACTACAATGAGACTTTCTCACCGTAGTTAAACACATTACCATAAGAACTGTTTTGTCTCTAGCTGCAATTTTTGCTTGGCCATTGTTTCAAATGGACGTCACTAATGCCTTCCTACAAGGTGACTTAAACGAAGTGGTATATATGGAAGTCCCACCAGGTGTTAATATACCAGAAGGAAAGGGACAACAGGTTTGTAAGTTAAAAAAGGCTCTATATGGCTTGAAGCAAGCTTCAAGGCAATGGAATCACAAGTTCATCGAGGTTGTGAGTAATTTTGGTTTTATTCAGTCAAGGCATGATTACTCTCTGTTTACTAAACAAGATGGAGAAAAGTTCATGATATTATTGGTTTATGTTGATGACATTTTGTTGACTGGGAATGATTTGACCATGATTAATAAGTGTAAGAATTATCTCAGTGATGTGTTTCTTATGAAGGATTTAGGTGAAATGAAATACTTTCTTGGAATAGAAGTAGCAAGATCCAAGGAAGGCATATACCTGAACCAAAGAAGATACACCATAGAGCTGCTAAAGGAGGCAGGTATGATTGGCTGTAAATCTGTCAATACACCTATTGAACAGAACATCAAAGTGGTAAGGGATAAAATCAGGGATGATGATCCAGTCATTGAAGACATTCCTGGTTTTCAGAGGTTAATTGGCAAACTATTGTATTTATGCATCACTAGACCTGACATTACATATGCAGTTCATGTTCTCAGCCAATACATGCATAAACCTAAGCACATACATGTTGAGGCAGCATATAGGATCCTGAGATATTTGAAGGCTAAGCCAGGACTCGGGTTGATGCTGTCAGCTAAGAGTGCACTGGCAGTCCATGTGTTCTGTGATGCAGATTGGGCTGCCTGCCCAAACACGAGGAGGTCCTTAACAGGTTACTTGGTCAAGCTGGGTGATTCTATCCTATCATGGAAGTAAAAAAAACAGACCATTGTGGCGAGGAGTTCGACAGAGGCCGAGTACAGATCAATGGCAGCAGCTACCTCAGAAATAGTATGGTTGCTTGGATTACTTAATGATCTGAAAGTTGATGGATTATGTCCTGTGCAGGTCTGGACCGACAGTAAGTCAGCCATTCAACTTGCTGCGAACCCGGTTTTCCATGAGAGAAGCAAACACATCGAAGTGGACTGTCATTTCATACGGGACAAGATAGACGATGGGACTATGAAGACAAATTATATCTCCACAATGGATCAACCGGCTGATTTGTTAACCAAGCCTTTGGGAGGCGAACAGTTTGAATATCTTCTGAGCAAGTATGGTGTTATAGATCTTTATGCACACCATGCTTGAGGGGGAGTGTTGAAAGATCAAACTGAAGGTACAAAGGAACAGCAGAAAATGCTATGGAGCAGAGCTTTTTGGTGGAACAGAGTGTCACGGCCAATGAATTGTTCTTCACGGCCGTGATATGGTGGATAGCGAGCCACTGCCTTAAGTCACGGCCTAGTGACCAAAGTGTCACGGCCGTGACATATTCAGAGAAGAAAATAAGACCATACTGCTTGAGGTCACGGCATGGTGAACATAAGGTCACAGCCGTGAACGTTCTATGTCTGACTCTTAACTAATGATAGTTATTTGTTCTATTTATAATAAGTGGGCCAATTAGGTATAAAGTAGGCCCATATTAGAGATTGTATATATACTTGAATTGTAACCCTCTTTGAGGAGGTGCGCGCGAAATGTAAAGTACAGTGAACAATTCTCGCAATTCAATCGATTGAATAAAAATTCTTCTATTCCGATTCTTCGATCTTCAGAAATTCTTCACAAACAATAGAAGAACTTCTCTCAGACAAGGGAAGATTGCATCTTAGGTGTTGGTGGCCCTGGTATAGATCTGCTGGCTAGAGTGAGCAGAGACCAATCTGATCAAGCCTCGAGCCATCAGTTCCCTAATTGCCTTCCTAGCTAGTGACCCATTTATCTGTGTCCCATTTTCATATGCCAACAGAGTATTGGATTAGAGAAATGGCCAGTAACCAGTTACCCAGTAAAAGTGATCTATAGATGCGGCATGACAAATTATACTGATTGTAGAAATTGATGATAGAAACACATTTTGAATTTGAAAAAAAAAAGTGAACTTGGTGTCAGATAAGAAGTAAATTACTACCCTTAGACGATCTGATAGAACAGAAGGCGTAATTAGCTTGAACTTTGGCGCCTCGGAAAGCAACTTATCGTACGTTGCCTTATCAAACAGCACCATGTTATTCACCTTCTCCTTTTGCTTTCCTTTGCTCCATTTCTGCAAATCAGATATTCAATTGCATCACCGTACATAAAAGATCTAATCGTTAGCTAACAAGAAGAGGAATGAAGGTCAATCAACGATTCAGACCTTCTTCTTCTGCTTCCCGCCACCTGATTTAGCTGGCTTCGACGACGGTGGAGGAGCCTTGTCCTTCTTCGGCGCCTATAGAAAAAAAAATCAATGTATTAGGATCGGTTTACGCGTTTAGAGGGGGGTGAATAAACGCTCGACGCCTTTTGGTAGTTAACCGGTTAAGGTTAATACCGGTGCTTGATTTTTCTCTATGTGTTGTTTGCGGAAGCTTGTAGATCGGTTCTGACTTATAAACCGATAATCTGTGCGTAGTGTTAGTGTGTGTGTGAAAGAAGATACCAGTTTGTTTCTGGAAGTTCGGAGTTAAATCTCCTACGTCTCCCCTTCTTCCTCGTGAGGAAGGTTCACTAGACTTCAGTTATACACTCACAGTACAACCTACCCGGCTGCCCTCAGCCTTATCTAGTGAATCCCTAGGCAGTCGTAAAATACAATCCACCTACTTCAACAGCTTTTTACAGTCCGTCGGAATAACAATAACTCACTTACTTAACCTGACCGGTTATCGTACAGTGAGGACAACACTCTCTAAATTTCTCGCTTTGTTCTTGAGTTTTCGTCTTGTTGATTTCTCGTGGTTGTGTTGTTGTCTTCTTCAATGTTTCTTCTGTGGTTTATATACTTGTTTGTCGATGAAGAAGACCGTTGTGAAATAGCTCCAAGTGCTGAGCTGTGCATTAAATGCACTTTCCCAAAATGGGTACTGTCCGGTCTTGGCAGCAGTTCATACTGTCTCATTTGCTTTTTCCATTTTAAGCTTGGCTTGACTTCGACCTGACTTCCTATGGCAGCCTTGCATTAAAGATTTCGACAGTAGGTTTCATTATCCCGCCTTGAGTAAATTTGAATCTTTGTATACGTGGCATCTTTGATGACAGAACTCCGGTCTTCGCACTTTATCGGTCCGGTATCTGAGTTCTGATCTTGGCTTCCTGCCAGGTCCGGTATATCTGTGTATGCCTTTCTGTTTTAGGCACGCTTCTTCTGATAACCAGTCTTGTGTTCTTCTAATTAATATCCGGTCTCCTGTGCATACGCAATCTGCTGATTGACATCCGGTCTTTTAATCTTCTTCTAACTGGTATCCTTAACCAGGCTTGAGCAATTTCCTTCAGGCTGATTATCTGGTCTTTTAATCTTCAGTCTTATGTTCTTCTGACCGGTATTCTTAATCAAGTTTGGACAATCACCAAAACTGTTTAATCTGAATTCTCGATTCACGATTTCTAACAATTTCCCCATTTTTGGTGATTGTCAAAACCCAACGAAGCAGAACGGTATTTATTATATCAAAGGAAATTTGATACATAAACTACCGATCTATTACAACCGTTGTTGGCCTATCTATTCCTTAGATATGCTAAACTTCTTCGATCCTCTGGTTGTTGGCATCGTCCGGTTTCTCTGGTATATCCCGGTCTGCCTTCTGCTTCGCCTCAGTGCTGCAGCAGTTCCATCTGCCCTTTCTCCTTAGCTAGCAGCACTTCTTCTCCACACTGCTTGTCACAACCGGTATCTATACTTCTTTGATCTTCCGGTTGTTGGCATCCCAAGTTCTCTTTGGTACGTCCTGGTCTGCCTGCAGCTTCGTTCAGTACTGCTATCTTCCCTTTCTCCCCAATTAGTATTGGGCAGTGGGCAGTACTCTTCTTCCCCATTTTTGACAATCACTTGTCTGGTATGAGGGAAGGTAGTCATTGTGCAAGAGAGTCATCATTACAGTTGTTCTCTCCTTCTGAAGCACAATGAAACCGGTAGCTCTGTAGCTGCGCTCAGATTTGACAGGACGCTTCAAGGTCTGAAGAAGTCTTCTTCTGACCCGTCCAGTCTTAGCAGCTCGTACAAAGCTCCGGTTGTCTCCAGGACTCACGCTTTTTGTTGAGCTCCTTAGAGGGTCGGTTGTTGCGTCATGGTGGATATCCGCTTGTTGGCACCACTGGAAGCGCAACGAAACCGATAGGAACCGGTGTCCGGGTATGTGCCTGGCATGGCGTTTAATCCCGGGTAACCGGTTCTCCTTTTCCAGTCCCTTTCCTTGATGAATTCCCGACCCGGCTCTTCGAGAGGCTGGTTGGAGCGGTAAGGTAGCCCACGGCTTCTCAACCGCTCGGCTACTACGCCGTCTCTTGGTGGGTCGATGGTCTACAAGGGACTGGAGGGGCGCCATCTTCTCCTTTGGGTCCTTGTAGTGCCCTGATGGTTCGCCCGGTTCGCGGCATCTTTTGTTCAGCTCTGGGTAAGAAGCTGATGACTGGGTGCATCTGATCCAACTCGTCCAGTCATCAGAGAGCATCCCAGGGCTCTCCTTCTGTGCCGTCGGACTTGTTTTAAAAAGCCTGCTAGTCCACAGCAGCGTCTTTGTAGCTTTGTTTGACCGCCGTGAGGTCTTTGAATGATCTAATGGGTGAGTCTGCATCCAGTTTGTTGGAGATACTGCTTTGAGGCGATTGGATAAGAAAACTAGGCTTGGACTTGTTAAGCTTTTTCTGGTTGTGAGGCTTATCCTGACTGAGGGTTGTGGATGTTTCGGTAACTCAGGCATTTTGAACTAAGTTGTTGTTGAGTGACTGGGATTTTGAAGAGGGTCGTGAGGTCTTTAAATAGCCGGTGAATTCCTGTCGATTTGTGTCACGGGTGCACAGTGTTCCAAGCCATGCTTATCTTCTTTTCAGTGCGTCGGAACTTTATGTCTTGTCCGATGACAGAGATTCGTTGATGACATGACTATTCACCTTCTCAAATATCCTGCAAGTTTCAAAGCCAGTTGTGCTAAACTCAATAATATGTGCATTGATGAGGCACAGTTATCGAATAGACTCGGTCTTTATCCGCTCAGTAGGAGTCTTATGTTTATCCATTGGTCAGTCATGGATAGTTTCGGTTTCAGGAGGCTTTTGAGGCAACTTAGATACTTAGACAAAGAGTAGACTTTGCTTTTAAGAACCAGTCTGGTGCAGTTGTGCGTAGTTCACCGGTTTGTTATTCCTGCACTTAGTCTCTCCTTCCTGATTTCAGTACTTTCGATTATCTTCACCGGGTTGACAGCCTTGATACTTCTACTACTTTTCCTCTTAAGGCTGTAACTTTCCTCCAATAGAAGAGCTTGCTTGTTGACCCATGTTTGTCTGCTCCTTAACCACTTGTTAGAGTCTGAAGCTACACTCAGTCATTCAGTCGGCTGAGAACCAGTCTCCATGTAGAGCGCCATGACGCCATTTGTCTGGAACTGAGATTATTTCCCTCACCAATTGCCCTTTAGTTGTCTTTCTCCAGTACGGACTGTCGGTCTTTGATGGGAACTTCCGGACTTAGTTGATCTCAAGACTAATTCAGTTCCTTCTGATGAGTTCCCCCTTAGTTTGTATTTCCACCAGTTATTCCGATCAGTCGCCAGGCTGATTTGATCGTCTCTTGAACACTGTTCGGTCTTCTGAGAGTCTTTTCTTCCCTTCACTTGAGGCGTTCCCCCTCAGTAGACTCCCATAGGTGCAAACTTCTTGCAATACACTGTCCCGGTCTCTTTTAGACAAGTATCGCTCTTTTGAAACTGGTTTGTTCCTTTATTGCTTGATTTTCCCGGTTCGGAGCTTCCTTTCTGGGGTCCTGTCTGGCTGCTACCGCTTGGTTGTTCTGTTCATCTGTTGTGCTTTTGCCAGACAACCGATTCCCTCTCTTTACTGCACTTTTACCTAAACTTGCCAGTATATAGATGACTCACAGCATACGCTATGGTCCTCAAGACATGGTGTTAGTCCAAGGCTTAGAAAGAACAGTTTCTGTTTTCTTTTCTTTCACTCATACTGGTGATAAGGGTGGATCATTATCAAGATTGACTTCAATAATTATAAAAGGATTTGAGGCCTTAGATGATTTATTCCTATGAATTCATCAGTAACCAAGCACATTGAACTGTAAGTTCTTTCTTGCTTGTACCGGTTCAGACAGTTGCTCTATTTGATTTCTCATCCGGTTAGTATGGTTATGTCTAATTTTTAGTAAGACAATCTAATTATATTTATATTTTTACCTGGATACCTATTTCAAAGGTAACCGCTGACTTGGCACATGGTTCGATCTCAGCGGGAGTCTTTCCCCCTGGGCATGTGCCGACAGCATCTGCTGTCTAGAGGTTAGTAGAACCGGTTGAGTTCCTGCATGTATTCCTGCAAGAACAGATAAAATCCTCGGTACCCAAGTCTCTTTGAGTCCGGTTAGGAATTAGTACCTTAGGTATCCATAATTGGATTATCCTAATGTGTCTACCGGTAGTGGGATCAATAAGATATTTATATTTATTATTCCTCTTCTGAGACCGGTCTTTGGGTCTTCTGTAGCCTTGTGTCCCTGATTTCGTATCATGGCCATTCCCCCTTGGTTGTTGAGGTCTTCTTCTTCGTGAATCATAGTTCACTCCGGTATTCCCCCTTAATTGTTGGGGTATTCCTTTATGTGGAGCATTTCTTACATTATTCCCCCTTGCTACCTGAGGTCTTGTCCTTGCGTAGGACATTGAGGAATTGTAGCTATGTTTCACTCCAGTTTCCTTAGACCTGTCCATAGGAGCAACAGAAACTGGGTTATAGTTTTTGGGACGAACAAAGTTGATCACCTTTGAAGTAGTTGGTTGTGCGGATGTTGTTGGCTCATTGACACCAATTCCTTCGCCGTAACCAAGTCCGGTTCGGTTACCAACATCCCTTAGGGAACCTTGAAGACATTGAAATGTCTCTGTTGACTTAGTCCATGACTGGACCAAGGCGGTTAGCTTTTTGTTTTCTGATGCATTCTTTTCGGCTGCTTCTTTGAGTTTGAGGTTTTCTTCATCTAGATGGATGATCTTTTCAAGAAGAGATCCGGTATCTTCTAGCGCTGGTGCTTTTCCTTTTTCTGCCACTTTTAACTTCTCGTTCAGTTTCCAGTATTCATCAGCCATATTCTGGAGAGCATCTAGAACTTCTTCATAGGTGAATTTATTTTCTGGATCTGATTGATCTCCCATCAGGCAGATAAGTTCTGGTTCATCTTTGTGGTTGCTTGGTTCATCCTCGGAGCTTGATTCATCGGAGTCAGTATCATCCCATCTGTGGCTGTCTCTATTAGTTGTGGAAATTTGTGCCTTCTTCCACCTTAGGTGTTGGTTTGTCTCCTCTTTGGAGTCATTTTCAGTTTTGGATCCGGTCCTATCACATTTAGGCTGAATGTTAGTATTATCGCTTAACTTACGTTGCTTAACCTGTGTAGCACTGGGTGATTTTCCATCTTCCAGTGCTTCTGCTGGATTTTCCTTGAGCTCGTTTACTTCTTGGTTTTCCCCAAGTTGACTCAGTTTGATCCACACTTCCTTAGCGGTCTTGCATGTCATAACTTGTCGGAAGACTTCTATGTCCAGAGTTTTGAATATGGTATTTTTTGCAATATTATCCAGATTTGTCTTTCGTTTTTCTTCTGCTGACAGCTCGTGTCTTTCCTTCGGAATTTCTCTTGGTTCGTCAGGGTAGACAGCATGTCTTACGTTGATTTTGTTGAACACGAACGGTCCATTTTCCAGTACGTCGATCATTTCATCATCTTGCGCATAAAGGTAGGTCATCAACCTTATTTTCCACTCAAGAAAATTTTCCCTGCTAAACATAAGAAGCTGATCTGATAAAGTCATGGTTAGTATAGAAGAATTATCAAGCAAAACCCGCTCTGATACCACTTATTAGGATCGGTTTACGCGTTTAGAGGGGGGTGAATAAACGCTCGATGCCTTTTTGGTAGTTAACCGGTTAAGGTTAATACCGGTGCTTGATTTTTCTCTATGTGTTGTTTGCGGAAGCTTGTAGATCGGTTCTGACTTATAAACCGATAATCTGTGCGTAGTGTTAGTGTGTGTGTGAAAGAAGATACCAGTTTGTTTCTGGAAGTTCGGAGTTAAATCTCCTACGTCTCCCCTTCTTCCTCGTGAGGAAGGTTCACTAGACTTCAGTTATACACTCACAGTACAACCTACCCGGCTGCCCTCAGCCTTATCTAGTGAATCCCTAGGCAGTCGTAAAATACAATCCACCTACTTCAACAGCTTTTTACAGTCCGTCGGAATAACAATAACTCACTTACTTAACCTGACCGGTTATCGTACAGTGAGGACAACACTCTCTAAATTTCTCGCTTTGTTCTTGAGTTTTCGTCTTGTTGATTTCTCGTGGTTGTGTTGTTGTCTTCTTCAATGTTTCTTCTGTGGTTTATATACTTGTTTGTCGATGAAGAAGACCGTTGTGAAATAGCTCCAAGTGCTGAGCTGTGCATTAAATGCACTTTCCCAAAATGGGTACTGTCCGGTCTTGGCAGCAGTTCATACTGTCTCATTTGCTTTTTCCATTTTAAGCTTGGCTTGACTTCGACCTGACTTCCTATGGCAGCCTTGCATTAAAGATTTCGACAGTAGGTTTCATTATCCCGCCTTGAGTAAATTTGAATCTTTGTATACGTGGCATCTTTGATGACAGAACTCCGGTCTTCGCACTTTATCGGTCCGGTATCTGAGTTCTGATCTTGGCTCCTGCCAGGTCCGATATATCTGTGTATGCCTTTCTGTTTTAGGCACGCTTCTTCTGATAACCAGTCTTGTGTTCTTCTAATTAATATCCGGTCTCCTGTGCATACGCAATCTGCTGATTGACATCCGGTCTTTTAATCTTCTTCTAACTGGTATCCTTAACCAGGCTTGAGCAATTTCCTTCAGGCTGATTATCTGGTCTTTTAATCTTCAGTCTTATGTTCTTCTGACCGGTATTCTTAATCAAGTTTGGACAATCACCAAAACTGTTTAATCTGAATTCTCGATTCACGATTTCTAACACAATGTAAAACACATAAAGAGGTCAAATATAAAGATAAATGCAGGTATTAACGAGAATTTTCAGGTCGTCGGAGTAACGAAGTTTATGCTACCATAATGTTGAGAGTGCGGCGGCGATTTGTGAGCTGATTAGATGAAGAACACAGTCGTCGCACGCAGTGAGGGTTTTTTATAAATATTTGGTCTTGAGAAAAAAGGTGAGACGTTTTTGGGCTATTATTGGGCCCATTGGGCCTAAATAATGGATTTCGACGATATTTCCTTCTTTAGATCGCTTGCGATTTTAACGTTTTCACTTTGTCCTTTATATCCTTTTACTTTGTAGCTTTAGAATGAGGCAAGAGCCGTTTGAACTAAATCCATGTCGGTCGAACTCAAACTCAATAAACAAAGGAGCCTGCATTACGCTACAACAATCTCTCTCGACACATTAATTATTGCACATAAGTTTCAGCTAATCATAATAGTTTATTATATTTCACATTGATACTTTAATAATGGCGTTGAGGTATTTTCTTATTTAATGTGAAGGATGATTCGGCAGTTGACAGATATCAATCAGCCATTGATCTGTGTGGGAGGGAATAAATAATGGGCAGCCATTAAGTTTCATGTTTTAGGCCAACTGTTCTGAGTCTTATTCGCTGTCGTAATAAGACCAACTCTTACCTTTCTTTCTCAAACGCCCTTCACTTTGTCACAGGTAATTGGGTCGACTTTCTTCTTTCTCTCTCTCTGTTCATTTTCGTATCCAAATTTTGAAGCTTATATGCACGATCATTCAAGTAAAATGGTTTATCCCTACTAATTATGTAGCTGGATATTTGCTGCATGTGAATTAGCATCCTCAAATCTGAACGTTTCTTGGTTGGTTCGATGGATTGTTTATGCTTCTTGCATCATGGGATTTGTTTGTCTGAATGATGTATCGTGTTTTTTTTATTCAAAATCATATTTTTTTTGGCTGGTTAACGCCAATGCTCGATGTGGTTTTTTTGTGATCACGTCTCTTTGCAGCTGTCCATGTACTACAATCAATATTCTGTATGAATATAGGTAAAGATTGTTTTGATGATTTTGGCCAAAGAAATTTTGATTTCATAGGAGCAGCTTTCTGGATTGTAGCTTTTATCTTTGTGAATGTTACATTTATTTGACAATGTTTCTCTTTATATCTCTCATCTCCTTCGTTTAATGTCCAATGCAGGTTATCTGTAAACACCTCATTCTGTAAATAATACTCTTTTGGGACGTTATCCAACGTGCGAAACTGTAATCATGAGTGACAATAAGTCAGGGCCTCTCGACCGCCCCGTAAGGCCAAGTGAGTAAATTTCCCGACCTTTGCTGCTAATCGTTGATGGCGTTCTTCTTCTTCTACTACTTTCTCACCATTGATGTATATATAAATCTTGGACAAAACTCTTTTTTATTCCCTTAATAGGTCTAGAGAAGATCGACATCGAAATTTCAGACGATGAGAGGAGGACAAAGCTCGGATCTCTCAGAAAGGCGGCTATTTGCGCCTCGTCGAAATTCAGACATTCTTTGACTAAGCGAGGCCGAAGGCATAGCAGGGTTATGTCCGTTGTGTTCGAAGATGAACACGATGCTGAGGAATTGCAGGCCGTCGATGCTTTGCGCCAAGCTCTAATATTAGAAGAGTTATTGCCAGCGAAACACGACGACTACCACATGCTTCTGAGGTCATTTTTTTTTTTATATAAAACAAACTCAAATCCAATCCCTATTTCCTCATAGTCGAAATCACCTTTCGTTCTTCATCGCCCAAAAAAAAAAACAGGTTTCTGAAGGCGAGAAAATTCGACTTGGAGAAAGCAAAGCAAATGTGGGCTGATATGATTCAGTGGAGGAAGGAATTTGGTGCAGACACAATCATGGAGGTACACTTTCTGAGTTTTCATTCGAAAAAACGACCAGCTTTTTAATGTACGATTCGCTGCAAATCTGACCCTTTTTTTTATTGCGCTAGGATTTCGATTTCAAGGAGAGGGATGAAGTCCTCAAACATTATCCGCAAGGGCACCACGGTGTTGACAAGGATGGCCGCCCAGTTTACATTGAAAGGCTCGGGCTAGTCGATGCAACGAAGCTCTTGCAAGCTACGACGATGGATCGTTACGTTAAGTACCACGTTCAAGAATTTGAGAGGACCTTCATCGATAAGTTCCCAGCATGTTCAATTGCAGCCAAGAAGCACATTGATCAGAGCACAACCATTTTGGACGTTCAAGGAGTTGTACGTAAATTCGAAAACTCTGCAGATATATGAACATGCCCTTTCTTTGAGGAACGACGAATATGTAGATGGATTTTTTTGTGGGTTTTAGGGGCTTAAGAACTTCAACAAGGCTGCCCGAGAGCTCATTCAGCGACTTCAGAAAATTGATGGCGATAATTACCCTGAGGTATATGCCTTCCTTTTTCTCTATAAACACAGCTATGTTTGATTATTTGTGTATATACATGCATAGATTAGAAGTCATTCTGTGGAGAAAAATAAGAAAATAATCAGGTTCATTTTTCGCTTTTTAGACCCTCTGTCGTATGTATATCATCAATGCTGGATCTGGGTTCAGGCTGTTGTGGAGCACTGTCAAGTCATTCCTCGACCCAAAGACCACTTCGAAGATCCACGTAAATTATTTCATTAAAAAAAAAAGAAGTTACTTTTAACATCATACACTCAATATCGATCGTTTTAAACTAACTGTTTTGCTGCTCATCAGGTTTTGAGCAACAAATACCAGAGCAAGCTGCTCGAGATCATAGATGCAAGGTAAGGAAAAGTTGGGTTATCTGTTTCTTTCGTCGAACGTTTAGATCGATCATTGTATTAAGATTCGAATATGCTTGATACAGTGAGCTACCCGAGTTCTTGGGCGGGACTTGCACTTGTTCGGACAAGGGTGGTTGTATGCTTTCGGACAAGGGCCCCTGGAATGATGCTGATATTATGAAGGTTTTTTTTTACGAGTCACATTCCCTCGTTTTTCCACGTTTGATCGCCTTCGTCGTTTTCCTACATTTAAATGATGATAACCGTGATTTTTTATTGTTAGATGGTCCGCAACGGCGAACACAAGTGCTCGAACAAAATCGTGAATTCATCTGTGGATGAGAAGACCATATCCGTATCCGAGGATGAAAGTATCGCTTTAAAGGTAAAAAAACAAAAAGGTCATCTTTTATTATACAGTGTCATTGAGACTGTAATATCAAGACTAACTATCGAACCAAACATTCAGAATGTGAAGAAGAAGAACTCTTTCAACTCTTCGGATTCAGTTTGCAGAGACAACGTCGCTCACCATCCACATCTCTCCCCTGTTCGTGAAGTAGTAAGTGGTTTTTTTCTTATGATATTCCGTAAGCAATCCTCTGATCTTACACATACGCCTTACAAGTCTTCAGTAATAGAATTTCTTTCCCTCGTCAGGTAACTAAAACGTATCCCAGTGTATATACGCCTGCGAATTCCATACCTATGGTCGACAAGCCTGCAACTTCTGCCTGGCAAAAAATAGCGAAAAGCAACGACTTCGCCAAAGGTAGTTACTAATGTAGTAAAGAAAAACTAAGCTGTTCTATTTTCTCATCATATGCAATGCAATCATCTGCGTTTCTATTTTTCACAGCGACGAATTACTTCCCCTTGCACGATGCTTGCAAGCAATCGGATAAACCAAGCAATAATTCGGTCTTCAACGGAGTGCTGGCTATGGTGATGGGAATCGTGACAATGGCAAGAATGGCTCGAAACATGCCGAGAAAGCTCACAGATGCAACCTTTTATTCAACTTCCATGTACGTCGCTGGTTCAGACAATAATGGTGCTAAAGTCCAAAGTGGTTGTATTTCGAACGAAGAATATTTCGCCATGACGAAGCGTATGAATGAGCTCGAAGATAAAGTAAATGGTCTAGTTAATAAGCCACCCATTATGCCGCCGGAAAAGGAAGAAATGCTGAATAACGCCATGAAACGCATCGATACGTTGGAGGAACAGCTTTCTACGGCGAAGAAGGTGAACAAACTCTTTGCTTTTATTACGTAAACTGATCAAAGAGGACGTTTTTGTTCTTAATGTGTTACATTTTTTTCTTCTTTTTTTCGCAGGCGCTTGAGGATGCTCTTGTAAGACAAGGGGAACTCCTTGCATATGTCGAGAAAAAGAAGAAAAAACACTTCTTTGGTTTCTGAAAAACGTCGATACAAAGATGGTGTGTGTGTGTGTGTCTTTGTGTCTACTACATCATTTGATACATTCATTGTACATATTAATTATTACCTTTTTATTAGTTTTTTTATTAAGCGGCGTAATGTGTGGCGAGCAACACAAACTATATGGCAAACAGTATTCTTTTTTTATTATAAAAGAATTCATCACTCGTTTGGAATCTTACTTACACACTCAACACTTATACATGGCTTCAAAAATAATGTGTTTTTGTTCAAATATATAAATAAATTCTTGTCCATTGTTCACGAAAAAGGAAATATAGGTTCGAATACAAACTGCACCAGCAATTTCAGAAGCAGAATGAGCATCTGTCTGCTTACATAAGATCATGAAATTATATATAGAACACAAAAAAAACTTCAGTTTAAGCATATTTCTAACCGTATCGCAATACGAAACGCGAACCTTCTAAATCGAGGCGTTTAGAAACAGTTTCAGAAAACTTCGGCGACTTTGCTGGCAAGGACGCGCTCACGCCTTTCGATATAAGCAAAAGGAAACCAGCCTGCTTTTCCTTTGCATTCTCCCTCAGCCCAACCATTGTTTGAAACCTTAGAAAGAGAAGCATTATAACATATCAAGTTTATATAGTTAGTAGTAAGGAGGTTATGACTAAAAGAGGCGAGAATAAGTGGAAAACCTTTCGGACGACAATATAGTCTCCAACTGACAAATTAAGCTCCACGTCTGATTCAGCTTGATAGGAGTACATAACCTATTGCACAAGCAGTGAACAACCTTACGATGGGTATTGAAATTCGATTTCACGTAAGCATTTCTGAATTCATGCGTCGACCTAAGTGGTTGTTTATGCTTACCTCTCCAAGAAAGTAGCCCATGCTATCAGTTGCTCCATTTGGCATTGGTGCAGTTGATACATTATTCAACTCCTCATACGCTGGAGGTGGAGGAATGTTTTCGGCAGTAGGGCTAGGAGCTGCTTCGATTCTTTGGCGTTCAGACATCATCTAACAAAAGGGTACAAGGATACATGCTTGAGATTTTGCGATTTCTCCGTTGCTCGATTAGAACAAACCAAAGTAGTCAAAACCTACCTCACCCTCTAACTGATCTAGTATCTGAAGCACACGTTGATGGTAAGCACGTTCAGCTTCAACCTAGAACAGAAGACACAGTAGTACCATGAATAGTCAGTCTCTCAGTTTATATGTGTGTGTGTGTGTGTTTATGTACTACCATAGCTATAAGCCTTTGCAACGTCAGCCTCTGTTGTTGTGCCTCGACAGCAGCCATAGCTGCAGAAGCTTCTTTACCCAACGAAGCTGCATTGGACTTCAGATCTAGCATTTTGGCTTCAGCTGCTTCGAGTTTGAAAGCAATGTCTGGATTAGCTGTTCCCTCTCTGACTTTGGCATGTCTTCGGGCCACCTCAACAGCCTAACTAGGTGGAAAATATAGAAGTATTAGCTATGGTAGGAAAGAAGTCTTATTATAGCTCTCAAACATCACAGAAGGATTAAACAACAATGTCAATAACATGGATTGACGGATTGACGAAACCGAAGAATAAGAAATGTCTAGGAAATACGTACCTGAGCTTCTGCTTCTTGTCGCATCCGATCATACCGTTGGGCAAGATGACGAGCATCCTCTAGAGGAGCACCCATAACCATAGCTCGCAATGGTTCTGCTACCTGGTACACGAATTTATCCCTTAGCATACAGAGATATCAGATTCACTATAACAATATGCAAGCTAACTCTTCAATCTAAACTTAAGATAATAATGCCAAAAGAATCTTGAGAAAGTTGTTATCACGGAAAGTGGGACCTGGGTGCCTAAGGCTTTCAGCATATTTCCCCGTTCTCTCTCCATTAGAGCACGAGCTCGTGCAAAGCTTGATGCAGCTTTTGATAAAGTATTTCCACTGGTGCATGTATTTTCAGCACCATACTTCCGGCTATCTTCAGACAATTTAGTTCCTAAAAAGGAAGTACAAAGAAAGAAGATAAATACACATAAGAAGGCTGAAAAGGGGATTTGTAGTCATGCATAAGATAAAGACCTATCTCAACTTGTTTGGAACCAGTGACTATATAGCCTTCAACCCCACGAACAATGTCCCTTTGGAAATGCTGCAAGAACAAGAGAAAGAAAGCCACCAATATGAGATTTTACTGAACGTTAAGACGACCACAAGTAAAACTAAACCAGTTAATTCGCAGGGAATATTACAAATCAAAACCAGACGCACACACTTTACCTTGGCCGCACGAGTGGATATGTATAACTTTTCAAGCTTCTGGTGCTGCTGAAGCTCAGCATCATCACTTGTGACATCTTCAGAACCTCCATACACCCCAAACTGCTTAAGAACAGCCTGAAATATATTCAAGTTCAACAAACAATCAAATTTTATGGGTCGTACCGTAAGGAAAACACTCAGCCTTAATTCGTTCCTAATCTCATCTGAAGACCCAAAGGAAAGCAAAGGTTCGAAAATCTCCATGAACATACTGTAAATCTTGACAGACATATTCCTCAGATAAGCAAGTACCCATTTCGATAATAAGGAACAGAAATCCCCCCAGATCTCAACTATTATAGGTCACTTACACGTTAAAACAAATTGATCAGCAACGAACATAATCCAGATAACGAAGTCTATAAACACACCACCTAGGTGAGTGTCTCTGCCGCATATAAATGATAGTGCGTTCAAATTTCAACCAAAAAAATGACAGAGAGATCAAGGTAATTCATACCTGCTGTTGCCTGGCGACTTGTTCACGCAGCCTCGACGCCTGTTTTCTGATGGCTTCCATTCAACAACAACAAAAAAAAAGAATCAAAATTTCAGCTGCTTTATCCGAATGCTATCAATTGCGCACGCCCACGGCCTTCGTCCAGACAGAATCGAAGGAGATCCGAGCATGAGATTTTGCGCTTAGATGATTGAGCTCAGAGACAATAAATCAATCAAAACACAAAATCGAATCAGATCGATCTGCAAACTTCGGTTAGGTAATTTTGAATTTATGACTGTTGATGATTTCGATCTCCCCTCCCCTTCCTCGTAGAGAGAACAAAGTTCTATTTATCTTTTTTCTATTTCTGTCTCTTTTTTTCCCAGTTATATAAACTAAAGTTTTATTCCTTCCTTTTCCTCCCTTGACTCAACCCTTGACTTCATTATATTGGTCGTAACGGCTATAATCCCAATTCGGACATACGCAAACAACTCTAATTGAAAAAACACGTTTTAAAAAATTCAAAATCTTGGCTCAACAAAGAGCCTACCTTAGGCTAGAGAATCACAAACATCATTGACAGAAGAAGTTAAAAGGAACCCTCGGCGTCGAATACTCCATGGATACAATCTTCGAGGATATAAACGAATTAGCCGCTTCTGTGTAATGAACTCCATCCCAGCTCACAAAATGCACAGATTCATCGCAGACTTCGCTGCCTAAATTACCACAAGCCACCCTTTGATCATAGTTGTACGGCGGACCTCCAACGCCACAGCACGCCATCAATGGGCTCGAAAAACCTGAATATCAAAGCATTTGTTCTTCTTACATCCTATTTTATAGGGTCAAGAGGTAAGAAGAGATCAATGGGCCTTACTTACCGTACTTGGTGGAGTTGGCTATTAGGTCGAACTTGATGGAGTACACGTCTACGTATACAACTGTAGCATCGCTCAAGGCCGAGCTTAGTCCTTGGCATAGACGGTGTAGGCCTTCGTTGAAGATTTTCGCTGCGTCGTTGTAATGGGAAATACATCCGTAGGAATCCATGCTTTGGGGAGTAGGAGTAGTTTTGTTGAGCATGGCGAGTTTTTGGGGTAGGCAGCCTAACGGGCCCGTGTTATGAACCCAAAATCTTCGGCCTCCTTCGTCGTAAATAGCCTGTGAAAATGCGTATTTTAGTTTGACGAGGGAAAAAAAGTACAGAGATATTTCGAAGTGGAACGAACCTTAACAGCCTTTTCGATTTCTGCTAATATGGAAGGTATCGTTTTGACCACTTGAGCGTAGGATAGACCTTTGGCGAATGCATCAGCTATGTCGTTTTGTCCGATATCGAACATGTATAGAGCTTTGCCAAACTTATCAGAACCTATCAAACTGTAGAGATTATCTGAACGAAGAACGAAAAAAAAAAAGTCATCTCTGGTTTCTTTTTCCAAGAAAATGGGCTGAAACTTACCCGAGGAGGGGACAAGTTCGATGGATCGAGCTTTGAAATGCATGAACTGCATAATCTGGATATTTAATGCAAAAGGTATATATTGTGGTAGCGTTTTAGATCCAACGATGGCGAAGTTTGCTCCATTTGAAAAGTTGGAATCTAAAGAGTCCAAATATGGGCTCAGAAGGCTTGTGTTTAGGCTTTGACTTGCATAACAGAAAAAAGACGAGTATTTATTCCCACAACATCTTTCTAGCATGTCTTTCATCGACATATCTAAGCTTAAATTGTTAGAGATTCAGACAACAACCCAACTCCATATAATCCAAGTTCATTACAAGTGCGGGGACAAGAGCAATCTAAGTTCGTCTAGGTCTTGGGTCTTAGGTTTTATAATATAACATATATGGAGTTTAATAACATTTGCCATAAAGAAAGAACAAAACATATTCTTCGGCTACCATATGACCCCCACAGAACACATAAAGAGGAGAACAGACAAACAAACATCAAAAGGAGGGTTTCGGATCGTCTTGCCACAACAGTGTTCCACCATTGTGTTCCACCAACCATTTCCCGACAAGTGTTAAACTCAGTTGACCAACTGTACACTTGTCGCAATTTGGTTGGTGGAACACCAGATTGGAACACCAATATGGAACAGAGGATTCAATCTACAAAAGGAGTGCGTAACAGCTGCGTCTCAATCTAATGAATCGTTTACTCTACTTTTTCAAGGGTTCAGATTAGGCCCAACACAACGAATAAACGATTTCAAAATCAAAAACAAAATGCGGACAGTTCATCCAAAACTTCAAAGTAACTACAATTTGAAAAAACGACATCTTTTAGATATTCGGCAACAGTTAGCCTACGTTCTGTGGGCTTTCTGTTTAGTAAAATATTTATTGGGCTTTTAGATGGGCTTTTGGTTGGTAAAAGTAATGTGCTGACCAATCTGCCGATTAGTCCGACTAGTTGGCGATTAATTCCCGACTAAGCGCCCGCTAATCGTTTTGGTGCCCGATTAATCGCTTGGCTGCGGAATTGGCCGTTCAAGCTATTTCCGCTACGGTGGCTGGCCGACTAGCGACTAGCCGGTGCCTAGAGCGATTTTTACAACGATGAACATAGGAGAAGTTAGAGGGCGCTAAGTGTCACGTTACACGCAAAAATTTATTGCATAAAATTCTAAACGTGATCACTAATTATTATATATATGTAAACATGGGAATTAGAGGTCATTTCACGAGTAGAACTTCGTGGACTGGAACCATTGGGCCAAAGAGAAGCCAAATTACTATATTAGTTAAAGCGATATTTAAATAATGGTTAACACAAATTTCCAATCAAACTCTCATCGTCCCTCAAATCCTCTCTATCAGTCAAGTTCTCGTTCTCTCTCTCAAGATATTCTTGATTCAAGTTCTCTCGATCAGAATGGAAAATCCTAACCCTAACAAGAATGCGCACACTTCAAATCCCCAGCAAATAACAAACAAGAACTTTCAACTATTCTTCGTAAGTTCTCATACCTTGATTGAGTCGGATTTTGCAACGTCTTTTATCCAATTCCTGTTTATTCCTTTCCTTAGCTGTTGGAAGACGCAACGTTCGTCCGCCTAAACCTGCCAATACCAACGACAAGAGGAGTGAGTCAACTTCTGTTCGTTGATGAAGCTAACAGAGAGTTCAAGACCAATTACCACCCAAAAATCCGCATAATTGCAGGACAAGGGTGGACGGATTTCACAGAGGCCAACAACATCATATTAGGAGACACCCTAACATTCCATTTACAGGGGCTATGCAGGATAAGAGGGTTAATCACTCGAAAAGGATGTATATGTGGAATTTAATAACATTTGCCATAAAGAAATAACAAAGCATATTCTTCGGCTACCATACGACCCCCACAGAACAAATAAAGAAGAAACAGACAAACGAACATCAAAATGAGTGCGTAACAGTTGCGTCAAAATCTAATGGATCATTTACTCTACTTTTTCAAGGGTTCAGATTAGACCCAACACAACGAAGAAACGATTTAGACCAAAACCAAAAACAAAATGCGGACAGTTCATCCAAAAACTTCAAAGTAACTACAATCTGAAAAAACGACACCTTTTCATTCGTGTAATAAAGTGAAATAATGGAATGATTGGGAAGTGTGTACTCCCGGCTCACTAATGGAGCTGGACAAACCGATAAAAATCAAGTAGAACAAAGAAAGCTACTGCAGAAACACAGATAAACAAGTGCGGGGAAAAGAGCAATCTAAGTTCGTCTAGGTCTTGGGGTCTTAGGTTTTACAATATAACATATATGGAATTTAATAACATTTTCCATAAAGAAAGAACAAAGCATATTCTTCGGCTACCATATGACCCCCACAGAACAAATAAAGAGGAGAACAGACAAACAAACATCAAAATGAGTGCGTAACAGCTGCGTCTCAATATAATGGATCGTTTACTCTACTTTTTCAAGGGTTCAGATTAGGCCCAACACAACGAATAAACGATTTTCAAAATCAAAAACAAAATGCGGACAGTTCATCCAAAACTTCAAAGTTACTACAATTTGAAAAAACGACATCTTTTAGATATTCCGCAACAGTTAGCCTACGTTCTGTGGGCTTTCTGTTTAGTAAAATATTTATTGGGCTTTTAGATGGGCTTTTGGTTGGTAAAAGTGATTTGCTGACCAATCTGCCGATTAGTCCGACTAGTTGGCGATTAATTCCTGACTAAGCGCCCGCTAATCGTTTTGGTGCCCGATTAATCGCTTGGCCGCGGAACTGGCCGTTCAAGCTATTTCCGCTACGGTGGCTGGCCGACTAGCGACTAGCCGGCGCCTAGAGCGATTTTTACAACGATGAACATAGGAGAAGTTAGAGGGCGCTAAGTGTCACGTTACATGCAAAAATTTATTGCATAAATTCTAAACGTAATCACTAATTATTATATATATGTAAACATGGGAATTAGAGGTCATTTCACGAGTAGAACTTCGTGGACTGGAACCATTGGGCCAACGAGAAGCCAAATTACTATTTCAGTTAAAGCGATATTTAAATAATGGTTAACACAAATTTCCAATCAAACTCTCATCGTCCCTCAAATCCTCTCTATCAGTCAAGTTCTCGTTCTCTCTCCCAAGATATTCTTGATTCAAGTTCTCTCGATCAGAATGGAAAATCCTAACCCTAACAAGAATGCGCACACTTCAAATCCCCAGCAAATAACAAACAAGAACTTCCAACTATTCTTCGTAAGTTCTCATACCTTGATTGAGTCGGATTTTGCAACGTCTTTTATCCAATTCCTGTTTATTCCTTTCCTTAGCTGTTGGAAGACGCAACGTTCGTCCGCCTAAACCTGCCAATACCAACGACAAGAGGAGTGAGTCAACTTCTGTTCGTTGATGAAGCTAACAGAGAGTTCAAGACCAATTACCACCCAAAAATCCGCATAATTGCAGGACAAGGGTGGACGGATTTCACAGAGGCCAACAACATCATATTAGGAGACACCCTAACATTCCATTTACAGGGGCTATGCAGGATAAGAGGGTTAATCACTCGAAAAGGATGTATATGTGGAATTTAATAACATTTGCCATAAAGAAATAACAAAGCATATTCTTCGGCTACCATACGACCCCCACAGAACAAATAAAGAAGAAACAGACAAACGAACATCAAAATGAGTGCGTAACAGTTGCGTCAAAATCTAATGGATCATTTACTCTACTTTTTCAAGGGTTCAGATTAGACCCAACACAACGAAGAAACGATTTTAGACCAAAACCAAAAACAAAATGCGGACAGTTCATCCAAAAACTTCAAAGTAACTACAATCTGAAAAAACGACACCTTTTCATTCGTGTAATAAAGTGAAATAATGGAATGATTGGGAAGTGTGTACTCCCGGCTCACTAATGGAGCTGGACAAACCGATAAAAATCAAGTAGAACAAAGAAAGCTACTGCAGAAACACAGATAAAAAAAATGAACTTGCACAGAAAACCACTGACTAGCCTTCCGTCGCATAGCCTCCTCGTCGATCGCCGGAACTAAGCTCGTCCGTTAGGCAGCTACACAGTAAATCCAAGTTCGGAGACAAGCCTTAGCCCGCCCGTGTCCGAATTCGAATCTCCAAAATTAAATATTATCGGAGGATTCTTACGGTAATACTGCCCATCGTCACAGATATATAAACGCGGAGTGCAAAGTAGAACAATGATGGCTGGAAAGAACATCACTGTTGCTGAAGATCTACCTACTACAGTACATGGCTGGAGGAGCACGACTGAAGTGAAGTGAAGGTTGGTTTTGGATTTTTGATTGTGTTTTCACACATTGTTGTTGCTTTTTGCAATAATATGATTACGACGTGTGCTTTACCTTTGTGGGCCCACATTGATGACTCTTATTCCTTGGGCCACATTTACACTGGGCTTCACTGCATTTAATGTGGTAAAAGTGCTGACATGAAATCGATGTGAGAACCAATCACCTAACATAGGATGAAATTAGAAGGCGCCAAGTGTCACGTAGCTACACACACATTATTGCGGTAATTACCATTTTTGTAAATTTTTATAGCGCTATATTTATCTGTCAAAAACTTTTTAACTGAAAATTCAGTTACCCTCTTTTTTTCTTAACGAGCACAGTCTCGAGTCTTCCAGAAAACACGTGTCCTTTCTGAATACATAATTAACCACAAAACACGAGATAATTCTAAATATAATCACTAATTATTCATGATCCTCTATATATTAAAACCCTTCACATGCTCTCTAATAACTTCAAAGCATTAGAAGCAAATTGCACTAAGCTAATATTTCGTGAGTAATTAACAATGGCACCTGAGATTACGACGTGTACGGACCTTCCCCGGCGGGCAGTTTCCGGTCAGCTGACCAAAGCCCGCACATGTGCTTATCTGACGTTTCTCGCGGGCAGCGGCGACTACGTAAAGGGCGTCGTTGGCCTGGCCAAAGGCCTCAGAAAGGTAAACTCCGCCTATCCCTTCGTCGTGGCGGTGCTCCCCGACGTCCCCGCCGACCACCGCCGCATGCTGGCGGCGCAGGGTTGCGTCGTGAGGGAGATCGAGCCAGTTTACCTGCCGGAGAACGACACTCGCTTTGCCATGGCGTATTACGTCGTCAACTACTTAAAGCTGCGCATTTGGGAGGTATGTAATGAATAATAACCAAAACGTAAGTCATTCTTCTTCGGTTGTTGTACTTCTTTTTTCATCTTTCATGTACTAGTTTGTGGAGTACGGAAAGATGATCTACTTGGACGGAGACATACAAGTTTACGACAACATAGATCACCTCTTTGATCTCCCAAATGGGTACTTGTACGCTGTAATGGACTGCTTCTGTGAGAAGACGTGGGCCCACGCGCCGCAGTATAAGATTGGGTACTGTCAGCAAAGCCCGAATAAGGTCCATTGGCCCGAGGAGTTGGGCCCGAAGCCATCTCTCTACTTCAACGCTGGAATGTTCGTCTTCGAGCCCAGCTTGCCCACTTACCACGACCTTCTTCACACTCTCAAGATTACGCCGCCGACCTCATTCGCCGAGCAGGTAAAAATTTACGACGGCGACGGTGGTCGACTTTATTTGAGAGATTGTAAGGACCCGACGAACTACTGAAGATGATTATGTGGGCTCATATGAGAACGGGCTGGACGAGAAGGAGTAGGCTGAAGATATCAATTGGATATGAGCCCACATAATCATCTTCAGTAGTTCGTCGGGTCCTTACAGAGATATCATGGGTTTTGATGATTTTTGCAGGATTTCTTGAACGTGTTCTTCAGGGAAGTTTACAGGCCGATTCCCAACGCCTACAACTTGGTTCTTGCGATGCTTTGGCGCCACCCTGAGAACGTTAGGCTCGAGGAGGTGAAGGTGGTGCACTACTGTGCGGCGGGTTCAAAGCCGTGGAGGTACACCGGCGAGGAGGAGAATATGGAGAGGGAGGATATTAAGGTGCTCGTAAGGAAGTGGTGGGATATTTACGGCGATGAGACGCTGGATTACAAGCCGGTGGTGGACGTGGTGGAGGGCGGCGCGCCTATTACGGCGGTGATGGAGGAGTCCTCCGCCGGGTCTGTCCATTTCGTCGCCGCCCCATCGGCTGCTTAGCGATGGGAGAAGTGAAATGAGCACAGTTGAATATATCGTTTATTGGGATTACTTTTTTATTTTCCTTTCATTAATTGTGACATAGACGATAATTCTCCCTTTGATTAGCTCCGCTAGGGGAAATGTTGATTGTTAAATGGATTAATAATTGCAGAATACAATTTTTATATTTTTCATAGTTGTTATGAAGAAGTATTCGCTCAAAAGCCAAGTACATTTCTAATGATTTATTTTGAACTGAATTCGATTTATTTTTCACAGCTCACAGGACGATGACGATTTTTTTTCGAGTACTATTTGAGTGATCCATAGTGCAATAAATTCATGGGATAAGTTTAATTTTGTTTTTAATTAAGTTTTCTCTTTTTTATGAATGGATATAACTGTATGGGCCATAAGCACAGG
Source organism: Craterostigma plantagineum (assembly GCA_027422505.1). Lineage (NCBI taxonomy): Eukaryota > Viridiplantae > Streptophyta > Magnoliopsida > Lamiales > Linderniaceae > Craterostigma > Craterostigma plantagineum. Next base: position 6,943,073 of record JAPQWV010000044.1, on the reverse strand, counting down.
CCCAAATTGGAAATTGGAAATCCTCAAATTTAAGGCCCAACGGCCCACGAAGACGGAACCCTATAACCAACCGATTCTTAGTTCCAATCCACACCAGAAAAAAGAGAACCTCAGAAGTGGTGCGACAATGGCCAGCGGCAAAATGAAGCGAGAGAAATCTCGCGCCTCAAACCCTCAGTTCCAAGGAGGCATACCTTTCCACAAGTCGAAGGGTCAGCATATACTGAAGAATCCGATGTTGGTCGATTCGATAGTGCAGAAATCGGGCATCAAATCGACGGATACGGTGCTCGAGATCGGTCCCGGTACGGGGAACCTCACGAAGAAGCTTCTGGAAGCTTCCAAGTCGGTTATTGCCGTGGAGCTTGATCCTCGTATGGTTCTCGAATTGGAGAGGCGGTTTCAGGGGACGCCTTATTCTAATCGACTGAAGGTTCAATCCCTCTTTATATTTTCTTCCCAATGTTTCTTTTTTGCAGTGATTTGTGATCTTCTCCGTGTTTCTTTCGGTAAAAGCTTAGCTTTTTTGTTTTTAAGTGATGATCGTTTGAGCTGAATTTTCCATTGTTAAGCTTATTCCGAATCCATATTCAATGTAGAAGCTGCTATAAGTAAAAGGATGTCATATCTGCTTTAGAATCGAAGTTTTAATCCTTAGGGAAGGAAAAGGCCTGCGTTGCACTTGTTTGGTGTGTTTATAGTCTGTTTATATGTTTATATGTGATCGATCAATGATTATCGATACAGCATAACTAGGTGTGTTCTTTTTGTTCAATATCCCTGCTTTTCAGGTCATACAAGGAGATGTACTAAAATGCGATCTACCATACTTTGACATCTGTGTGGCAAACATCCCATATCAAATTTCCTCGCCTCTGACATTCAAACTGTTGGCTCACCGGCCATTATTTCGATGCGCGGTGATCATGTTCCAAAGAGAATTCGCCATGAGGCTCGTAGCTCAGCCCGGCGACAGCCTCTACTGCCGTCTCTCAGTCAACACTCAGCTTCTAGCCCGAGTCAACCACTTGCTCAAAGTGGGTAAGAACAACTTCAGACCGCCTCCAAAGGTTGACTCTTCAGTTGTCAGAATCGAACCAAGAAAGCCACTTCCTCCTGTCAACTTCAAGGAATGGGACGGCTTGATTCGTATCTGCTTCAACAGAAAGAACAAAACTCTGGGATCTATTTTCAGGCAGAAGACAGTCCTTGCATTGCTAGAGAAGAACTATAAAACTTTGCAGGCATTGCAGCTTACGCCTGATGGGATTTCAGATGAGAAAGAAATGGCCTCTTGCGTTTCTGCTTTGGGTGACGTTCTTGGTGACATGACTATGGAGATCGATGAAGGTAAAGATGACGACGAAGATGAGGAGATGGACGCTGAAGATAGCGATGCAAAGACCAATGATTTTAAAGAGAAAGTCATCAGCTTGTTGAAGGTTGGAGGGTTTGAAGAGAAGAGATCTTCGAAGCTTACTCAGGCCGAGTTTATGTACTTGCTTTCTCTGTTTAACAAGGTTGGTATCCATTTTTCTTAGTTATTATGACTAGTCTTTGGTCTTTTCTGCGGCAATTTTGCTGTTATTTCTTTTTGCTGAATGCTGAGATGTAAGATTATTAGACAAAGGTGAGAAGCTCAATATGATTTATTTTGATTATTAACAGTTCTACTGCACAGTATTGCAATAGTTTTAGGAGGCAACGAACTCAATTAAAAGCTTTTATGAGCTTTCACGCTCAGATGACGTTGTACAAAACTACAAAGCAAGGAAGAACAGCCCTGGGATTAACAACCACAAGCTCATCTTGGTCAAACCGACCCGTCAAAGACTCGAACTGTGGATCCTCCTCCTTACCCACCATTGCACCCGAGTCCGACCCGACACAGCAGCAAAGCCCTCTTCACGCCCATGAAAGCGAACTCAGCCTCGATGTCCTCGGGGACTGCCACGTGTGCCTTCCAACTAGTGGGAAGCAAAGAGATTCCATCGGCCTTGGGCGAAAATCCGTTCCTCACAATCCCACAAATGCTGCAATACTTTTGAGCGCATATGCCCAAGCTCAGGTTGCACGTGTACGTAGCGCAGTAAAACCTCAGAAGCTCGTTACCATCGGCGATGCACCTCTCTATATTTGACATGCTGTGATAGGTCTTGGAGTCGAAGTGCTTCTGCGCCGTAGACTTGACGAATTCTCTGTACTCTTCGAACTTTGAGACGATCCTAGGGCTGTTGTGAATCTTGAGGATACGATGGATCATGCAAGGGTTCTTCTTCTCGGGCCAGCCCATTTTGATATGATCCTTACGATGTTTTCTCCTTCTAAGAGCTCGGTTATGGCGTGCTTTGTGTACTGAAGGAGATGGAGAAGGCCCGAGGATGCGAAGACTTCGCCGCAAGTATGGCATGGATGAACATAATCGTCATGGTTTGGGTTTTTCGTCGAAGATTTTAGGGTTGTTGTGATTGGAGGGTTCGATCGGAGAGAACGAGTGGAGGAAGAAGGAGATGGGATTGAGATGTGTAATGGCTGCGATATGGAATTCGAGGATGTTGATGATGATGATGAAGAGGACGATGATGGAATTAGGGCAGGAACGGATCTACAGTGGGGCTCGGGGGGGCCTGTTGACCGTCCGGCCGCGTAGGCGACTGCCGACGAACCCTGATTTTTTTCATAGGTTTATCTTATTATTTTATTTGTTTTTTTCTAATTGTATTTATTTTAGTTCAATTTAATTATTGTACTCATTTGAGGGTTTTCCAGTATACTTCCTTTGTCAATAACAATTAATACTTGTAAAACATCAAAAGAAATTAAGGATTATTCCAAGACTTGTTAAGAGCAGCACATACTATTGCGCTTGAACCAGAAAGCCCTGTCTGAAACCACTAAGGAACTAACTTATTTTCAATAACCTGAATGATGTATTTGGAAATTTTGGGATCTCTACAAAAATGGAGATTGAAGGATTATTAAGTCCACCTGTCGGGGAATATTCGTGTCGTAAGAGAGGGTAAAGTTCCTTTCGTGCAAAAACCAATATTGTGATCATTGCAGTACCTATGAAATATTTTACAAATTGCCATGAGCAAAACCGCACTCCTCCATAGTAGCCATTCCCTTTCTAATCGGTTAACCTGTATTGTCATTATTATTAAAATCAGATAAAAGAGTTACACGAGCCCTCAGAAAGTAAAATAACATTTCAATTAAACGCCCTTCAACAGTTGCACCTCTAGAGAAGAAACTAGTATCAGCAGGTCGATAACAAATCCAAATAGCTCCAATCTATAACTAGCTCATCATCAACATGGAACTCATAATGATAACGGAGAGGAGCTATTTCATGGTCGATAATCACGCAATAATTCCAATGAAACAAAAAAAAAAAAAAAGTGAAAATGTATAAATAGACCAGATGCGAGATCGAATCGAAGTGAACGAGATCGTGCTTTGTATGTGGTACGATCATCAATTCTTTTGAAGGCTCCAACTTAACAGTAGCCCAGAAATTTCCCAGGCTGAATGAAATCGTTATACAACATCACTGGGGGTTCCCTAAGAAGCCAACGCGAGCGTATGATCTGTGTTCAATCGCCCCTCCATCTTTGTCACCCGCCATTTTCGTCCAATAATGAGCTCGAATTCGTTTGTCGTTCTTTGGGGCAGTAGATCTGAATTTGTTTTGTTTGTTTGTTTGGTGGGTAACTAATTATTATCAGATAAAGAACGTTGATATGACTCAGCAATGATTTTGTTCGATTACTCGAAAAGACACATGTAATTGATAATCTTCCACCACTAATGTTTGGTAGGAAAAGTAAAATAAGATGATACCAAAATAATACGTAATAAAGATCAAAATGGTACCAAAATAGCAGCAGAATGATAATAATAAATATAAAGGGGAAAGAAATATAATAATGAAATGGTAATTGCGCGACAGAAGGAAAAGGGGTTTCTTATGTCATAATATACACGTCAATCCATAATCAGGTGAGGAACATTTGCAAAACTCTCAGTCCAGTCTTCAGCACTCTCTGATCAATTCTTGTTCGTATCAAATAGAGCATCGTTGGCAGCAACAGCAATTTCTTTGGATGTTTGGAAACAATATCGAACATTATTCCTCGTACCACATAACACATTCTCCTCGTATTGCCCGTGGGAAATATCTATCCACACCACAGTTGGCAGTACAGTAAAATTGATGATATTTCTCCTCACCTTTCGTCATCCCAAGATCCATTGTTTGATGATATCTCATCCTCATCATCTTCAGATTCTTCATCATTCCTCAAACCTTTACAGTAGGAACTGCCATTCTTGTTCGGCCCCATTTTTGTATCACTATAAACACTAACAACTCCGTCATTTCCTTCTCCAATATCATCATAATCCCATTCCTGGTCCAACTCGGAGATGTTTTCATTTTCATATTCTCCTTCACTATCCGCCATTTTCCTCCCATGTCTTTGATCCCAGCTACTGCTTCTCCTATCTTCAACACTTTCATCATCCGATCCCTCGCTTCTAACCACACCACATCTTTGATATCTGCTAAAGTCATCTCTGTTCCAATATCTAATCCTTCCAATTTCTTCTTTCTCTGCTTCTTGCTCCTCAGCCCATTCCTTATCCGCCGCATCTTCAATCTCAGCAATGAACTTGTCAAGCTCCTCTTGATCGCTTTCATCATCGCCATCTATTGGACGCTGAACGCCTTCAGAATTTTCAGTTTCCAATGTCTTTTCCTCCCAAGAAATGTATGGACTGCCTTTTTCCTGGTCAATAGCGTTGAAAAAAGTATTGGCCACTCTCTGGATACTGGCAATGGCAACAGGGTCGTCGGGATTCATCCCTTTCCTGCGCAGCTCTTGTTCTATCTTCTTTATGTTGAGTTTCTGGGATTCAAGGGCTTGCTCGAATCTTGCCTTGAACAGTGCCTGCAAAATAAAGAAATTACAATAGCTAGAATTAATACCCATAAAAAACGTTAAAAGTATGTGGCGACAACACCACAAAACAGACTTTTCTTTTGGTGAGCGTGTTGATGGGTATCAAATTCTTTGGCTGGCGATAGTTTCTACCACGGAACATAATTATTGTTTTCACATTGTGTACGTTAACTACGATCCCACCGCTCAACCTCGCAAGCATCGTGGCCATCTCCTTAATTTTCTCCTTGGGGAAATTATCACAACAAACTTGCACCGTCTCATGAAACTTCCAGTGAAGGTGCATGTTCTGTACAACTCCTCCAAAGACTCCTCTAACCCCAACTGGAACATAATTTTTGTTTCTGAAGCCAATCTTCTTATATGCCTGAAGCTGTTCGGGAGTGAAAAGCTCAGGGTCATGGCGTGGAGGTGGAAGCTCTGGCAATTCATACTTTTTCAGCTTCTGTAGAAGCAAAGCAACCTTTTTCTTTGCCTGCAGATATAAAAAACAGAGGAATAAACAAAAACGGCGAGCTGATAGATATATTGCAAACAAATGAACAGATACCAAAACCAATGAAGTAAGACTCCATTAGATGTGCCACAACTGCATCAACCAACCATTTAGAGAGAATCAGCAGTTTACCCTTCTGAGATTGTAAACGAGGCGTTCCTCAGGGGTCATCAACTTCTTAACGAGCTTTTTAGACCTTCGAATCTCTCTTAGCGTCTTTCCAGATTCTCTCTGCATTCGACTCTCTACTCTACTTCTCATACTCTTGTTAGCTCCGATACTCCTCGACCTAAAAGAAGAATCTCCACCAGCAGCGTATGACCTCTTCCAAAGCGCCACAAGCGAACCGCTGCCGCCACATGTGGTTCCTGAATCGTTTGAATCCCTAGCGGAGAAACAATTCCTAAACCATATGCCCACGACGCAGGCACTTGCGTTTTCGCTACAATCAAATTCCTGTGCATTAAACAATTTATGGGTCAATGCAAATAAGCGGAGAACACAATACTGAAATAAATCAACAATACCGCTACCAAAAAATGCAGCAAGACCACACCTTTCTTGAAGAAGCAGATAGGGTTGTGTTTTGAGCATGCGAATCCGTAGATTCCTGGCACAGGCTGCCAACATTTTCTGAAGTTGTTGTTACACTTTCTCCCCCAGTACTTTGTCGTAATTATAAATAAGCCTTTTCCCCCCTTGGGCATATATAAGTTTCAGTCCTCGTACATCTGTTATGCTTAATTTTCCGTCCACGAGGCTTTTGGTCTCTGAAGCATAGTTTGACATGATATTAAATCGAACTGTATTCACAACAAGTCGAATCAATGACTGACAGACAGGCTACTCTTTGAAATTGGTTAGGATGGCAAGGAAATGCACACACTACAAAAAACAAGCAGCCAGAGAAGTGTGGCAGCTGGATAGGAAGATATATCTTCTCAAGTACATGAGAACCGAGAATCCATTGAAAACTAAGCTCAAAATCATTCACAAAGTCTAAAACAATAACTAGTAATCCCATTTAGTCTATAGACCTTGCACAATATCCACTGAAACCAAATACACGAAAACAACAAATTCAAAAGCAACATACATGACCAGATCACTTCCCGTCAAAACAAGAACTTGCGCTAGTATACTACCTATCAAAACAAGCACTTGAACAAAATATATGATTTATCACTCGCAATAAAACGGTTTATCATCAACAACGCAGGTATATCAAAATTCAGGAGAAAAGAAACAAGTTCTGTGAAAAAAATTGGAAGAAACTCCCCAAATTAAGCCACAGACACGCAATACAGGAACGACGTCATCATACAAGAAGTAAAACACATCGCAATCAAACAAGCTCAGTTAAGCCAAAAAAAATCGAAAATAAGAAAAATAAATACAAATAAGTGAAATGGTAACAGCATCAAAACTGAAGTTAATATACCAAGAACACAATGGATCTTACGCAGCTGACGAGAGTTGTGAGAAGAACAGACACTCGCAGCTTCGTGTTCTGTAATATGAAAAGTTAAACAAAGCCCTACCAATATATTAATGGGCTTCATGATCAAAGCTTGGCCCATTTATCTATAACAGTTAAATATGGGCTTTATAAATGGGCCTTCTACACGACCAATGCTGCTATACACAAAATTATACAAATATAAATTTGCTTTTTCTTATGATAGTTGTTCCCAACTCCAACCGAAAGATGACTGAAAAACAAAAGAAACCAGCTGAATCTCACTCACCCTTCTTTTTTTTTTGGGAGCTTTCTATTTCAGCCCCATTGTAACTTTCCTTTTGAGTTTAGATCCTCTACATTAAATATAGTTTTAAGGACTTACGTTTATATAACAATCAAAGTAAAGGCCATAAACTATGATTTGACGAAAATGTCGCTTGAGGTGTTATATAAAGAGGTATGAATCGCTATTATTATCTTTCCAGATGTTATTCAAATGGTATTAATCGAAAAAACTATTTCAACGATCGATTTGGCCTAAACTTTCGAGCATACTGCGCACATAATCAATTTTGATATGTATTCGATGATCTCAATGATATTTACGTCGTTAGATTTAAGATCTGCGAGTAATAACTTCTAGAAATTCATTTATGCAAATAAGATAAATCGAGCATGTTTTTTGGTCGAAATTAAAGCTAATATGCATAATTTAGAGAGACCCATAGCTTGGAAATTACGTCACGCCTTAGTGGTGACTCAATCGTTCGTCCCTCAAGATTAACGAACTGAAAGTGAAATCGCCAGAGAAAAATAATTTAAATGAGTATTCGTTATGTGGTATCAGAAAGGCGTAAGTGGTATAATTTTCATAAGGTTCGGTATAATAGTGGCATAAAGTGGTATAATTACGATAAAAAGCGTTACTCACACTGGTACGAGATATTATTCTAATTTGGTATTAATTTTATATGATGAGGTACTAAAACATAGTAAAGTGGTGCAAAAGAGGCGAACGTGGTATACAAACGATAAGAAGACGAGATATTACTTATTGTCGTTTGGTATTAATATTAAAATATGTGGTACCAAAACAGCGTCAAGTGGTATAGTAGAGGCGTAACGTGGTATAATAACGATATTACTTATTCTTATTTGGTATAAATCTTACAAGATGCGGTACAAGAACAGAGTAAAGTGGTATAGTAGAGGCGTAAAGTGATATAGCAACGATAAGAAAAGTTACTCGAACTGGTACGAGATATTGCTTATTCTGATATTAGTTTTATAAAATGTGGTACTAAAACAACGTAAATTGGTATAGTAGAGGCGTAAAGTGGTATAGCAACGATAAGAAGCGTTACTCGAACTGGTACGAGATATTGCTTATTCTCATTTGATATTGATTTTATAAGATGCGTACTAAAACAACGTAAAGTGGTATAACTATCATAAGAAGTGGTTTCCAGACAGGAATCATAAAATATACCAAAATAATGAACGAAACTTGTTAATTCGCAGCCATTCTGAATGACAAAAGGACAAACTATACAAAATCATAAATAACACTGGATCAACAAAAAATATCAGTATATATCATTTGGCAGGTTACGAATGAGAACGAGAATATTCGTTGGAGGGGACATTTATTTTCCAAGAATATATGTTATTTGGCATGTTGTGGTATCGTTGGGGATGAAGTGGTACTGAATAAACAAGTCACTTTATTTTGGGCGGGAAAGCTGAATCTCAGAATTATTTTGGGCGGGATCTTTTACGTAATATATATTCATGTAATGATGTGGTACCAGAAACACTTTAAGGTTATAGGTGACGGTTTACGCGCTAGGGTTTCTAGTTTTATGTTATAGAGTAGCGGGGCTTTGGGTAAACATTTTCGGGGTTACGATTAAGGGTTTATAGTAAGATTTTTGATATGATTGACGTATAATGTTGGTTATGATACATTTGTTGTAATTCATAATGGTAAATATCAATGTGATGTAAATATAGTTGTCTTCGATTTGCATTGGTGTACAATTTACATGATCAAAACCTCATTACTTGACTACTTGCATCATATTTGCATAAACGTGACAAAATCATAGAACTTGGTAGTTTAAATACATCAAATCATAGAATTCCATGATCTTCATTCTTCCACAACTGAAAAACCAACTTTTATTTACGAAATTATTCGAACCATTAATATGGTACAGATAATATGTTATATGGTATTACTACGAATTAATGTAGTATTGTTTTGTAATGTATTGTTACCATGATAGTATAAATCGTTACCAAAATATTATTAAGTGGTATAATTTACATATGATGTGGTATCATATAAAGATGGAGAGACCATATTCACTAACGACCCATGAAGCTTCTGGAATGTTCTTATTTTTTTGTTATGAATGGAATATAAATTGGTACTAAACTATACTGAAGTGGTACAGTTTACATGTGATGTGGTAACGTATAAAGGTGGATGCAGTTTGACGGCCCATGAAGCTTCTGAAATGTTCTTATTTTTTGTTATGAATGGAGTATAAATTGGTAAATGTCACTTGTGGTGCTGACGTGTCATGCATGGGTTAAGATTGTGATGCTGACGTGGCAGCGATCGCACACGACCATTAACAACATCAAAATCAGTTATTGCAATTTGCAAACATACGGCCTTCTTCAAGCAATTCCTCGAAGCGTGCAACTCGCAGAGGGTGGATAGAAGCTTGTATCAAACGTATCCTATCGAACAACGTGACCAAATAATGTAAATTCACGAAGTACATTCAGTAATCAACTTAAAGTAGTACATGAAACCTGTTCATCTAATAGCATCATATCAACACTCATCAGCTCTCCGTTCCTCTTAAAGTTTTTCGCCTGCCAGGATCGCACCAGGCTAACGATAATAGTGCAACAGCCGACGTTCAGGGTCAATGAGCTAGTATGCAAGAATTTTGTTGCTTAGCCATTTTGTCGATGTGCATGTATTTATATTATTATGCTAAGAATGCAACTTCACTTTCACTCACTAAAGAAAAAACGTCTAATCATTATTGCATGGTTATTATTAGATACAAGGAACAATTTTATCCCAGTAACCAACTATTCTACTAATAGAGAATAAATAACCTTTCATATGACCTCTTAACAAACGTTTGTGCTTCATTATAATATGCCATAAACGTTTGTCTTCTACTTATCCATATATAATCAATATATGCTATTTCTTAGTTCAACTGCTTCTAAACGGTTGTAGTTCATAATCAACATATCCATATATAATTTCTTTTAATAACATGCACGTATGTGTTCATTATAATATGGCAGAAACGTTTGTCCTTTAGTTATCCATATATAATCAATATATGCCATTAATTGCTTCTGGTGGGTGTGTCAAATCCCAATCCCACACCGATTAGATAAAAGGAAAATGATGGGTTCACTCCCTCTATCTCCAATTCGTTTTAGAGAGGAATCCCACAAGCTTATACCAGGTTGGGTTTGGGCTAGAATTGGGTCCGAAAAAAATCCCTACATGCTTCTAAACGTTTGGACTTCTTAATCAATATATGCCATCTCACTGTCACATCTCTTACCTCGGCTTCTCGATATAAACGTTACTTCTAAACACATAAACATTAAGGCAAAAAGGTAATTAAACGTACTATTTCCATTAAATAAATTATAGGAGGGCAAAAAAGTAATTCGAACATGAACATGACTAGTGTCAAGCAATGGGGAGACTATACTTGATGATGTGGCAACACATGACAGTCCGAATCCTACTTTTCTCTATCAGGCATTCCTCAATGCTAGGTTTATTGAGAGAGAGAAAAAACCTGTAAAATAGAGGTTTTTTGCATTGTGAGGTGTTGTAGTTGTTTGAGATGTTTAGTAGAATAAACCTGGGTTTTTGGGTGTGCGTGTCAGCATTTAATATATATTTATAAAAAAATACGAGAAAATAGATATTGAACATAAAATTAAGGGGTGCCCCTGTGTTTAAGACTTTTTCAGTTGGTGCCCATAGTTATTTTGGGTTCCGCTAGGTACCCTTGTGATATTGCAAATCACAGTCCCGTAACCCTGCATAATCAAGATTGACATTTTTTTGTGTCTTCTCCGTTAGTGGGGATGGAAATTGCAGAAAAGACAAAAATAACCTTATAATCGATACTAAACAACTATTGCAACGGAATTTGCGACAGAACGTCCGTCGCGAAAAGGAAAAATTTTAAAAATAAATACACAGAAAAAAGGACTTTAGCGACGAAGACTAGGGAAAAAAAATAAATTCGCGGTCATCTTCTTCGTTCAACTTCTGTCATCTCTCAGCTCACTTCCGTTACCTCCATGGATGCTTTCATGCCTTCTTTCCCCTTCTACAGTGCTTTGCCCTAATCTCTGACGAGCTTCATCCCTTTTTTGAATCTCTGGTTGGAGAGGAGGGTAACGGTGGGATAGGCGAAGCTTTCCCAAATAGGGTTCGATCGATCTTTTCCGACGAGGACGAGGTTGCCGGAATCCCAGAGCTCTATGGAGGTGACAGACTATGGCCGGTGTCTGAGGACCAGATCGTGGCGGCGTCGCTCTGTAGAAAGGCGTTTCCCTTGTCGTCGAAGGTGAAGGTGTTTGTTGGTGAGGGGCGACGCTCTGTTGGCCGACCAGACGACGGTAGCGCAGCAATTGGGGCGGCGGCGAACGACAGAGGTTCTGGGATCGGCCTAGCTAACGAGGGCGAGGGAGCTGTGGAGGCACGTAGGAGCAATCAGCGCATCAAAAGGGGCGACGAAGAAGACGACGGAGTTTCTTTACCTGAATCTGTTTATTTAATTTTTTTTATTCTTTTGGCGACGGATTTTCCGTCGCAAGATCCGTCGCAATTTGCTGTTCAGTATCGATTGTAGGGTATTTATGTCTTCTCCAATTTTCGTTCCCCACTAACGGAGAAAAAACAAAAAAAATGTCGATTTTGATGATGCAGGGTACGGGACTATGATTTGCAATACCACAGGGGTAGCTAGCGGAACACAAAATAACTGGACACCAACCGGAAAAGTCTTAACCACAGGTACCATACGGAATTCCCCTAAAATTAATATCTAAACAATACACTATGTGATGTGATGGTTTTTTAATACTTTATCATATATTAATACAGTATTTATTAATTTTTTTTTATTTTTTACGTATAAAATTTTACTGTGTTAAAATGTTTATTTCTTTTATATTTCAAATAAATAAATAATATTTTTTATTATGTAACGGAATTTTTTATTAAATTAAATAATATGAATTTGGTTAATTAAATAAAATTACATGAAATTAAAGAGGGTTCTCCAAAAAACCTACTTTTTGGGTTTTATGGTTGAGGATAAATTTTGTTTTGGAGGTAGATGTTTTTTACTTTTGAGGTGACGCTGACGTGCCACACTAAAAACCTACCTTTTTGGGTTTAGCATTGAGGAAGGCCTTATGGATTACACGTGAGGCTTGGCTGGCTGGACAACGTTTTTACACCGAGTGTAAATACAAAACTGGTTTGTTAATTTTATTGTATGTTTCCTTCTATTTTTTCTACTCGTAACGCACTTCATTGTATTATACGTTTTTTTTCATGTACTACCTCCGTCCCGTTAGTTTTATCACATGTATTGGTTAGGCACGGATATTAAGGTGGTATTATTATATTAATATAGTATAATGAAAAGGTAATAAAGTGTGTATTTTGACACGTCTTTTAAGAATATTTAATATTATTTTATTGATTGTTTGTGATAGTTTCTTACTAAATAGGAAAAGGTGATAAAATTAGTGGGACGCCCGAAATGGCAAAATGTGATAAAATTAATGGGACGGAGTTAGTAATTATATTGAGTCTTTCATTTACTAATTGATTTAGAGAATCCTGACTGAATTGGAATGGAAGAGCGTCTTATTAACGCGGCGCGATTTCTTTTTTTTTTTTTTAACTTAAGAGTTTACCAGTATTGGTTTGATATTTCAAATTCAAGATCGCAAATCTATTACATAAAATAAAATGGATTTGTAATATATATTTTAATTGAAGGCGAAACTAGGCGGAAGGCAATGATTGTTGTTCTTCTTCGTTCATGGCACGTTCACCTGTCAACCAGGGGCCGAGCCACCTCACGCCTAGGGTAGGCACTTGCCTACCCTGAAATTTTTTTTTACCTATATATATTCATAGAATCTGAAGACGATAGAAGGCAAACTTTTTCTTACCTATTGCCCGCGAGCGATATAGTGTTACAGTGTAACTTGTAAGATGAAATGAAAAGAATGGAGTTTTCAGAGCAGATGTGAAGACGACGACCATGGAGCAAGATAGGGGCCAGTTTGGTCAATTACAATTATATGCATAAAATTGATCGATCAAATTTGCGAAACTGCCATTATAGCTAAAAGAATTAGTTATAATTTAAAACACTAAAGACTTAAATCTTTACCTAACTAATTTAAAATCCGGTAATTTTTTACTTAAATTTCTGTAAATTTAACTAATCTACTATTTTAGGGTGTATATTAATGAAATCTAAATAAAAAATGAAGATGTATATAATGAAGATGTATAAATTATAATGAAATCTATTTTTATCCAATATTTCAGCATTTTTCATCTATAATATATCCACAATGGAGAAATATTACAAAAGAAAAAAGTTACAAAATGTCATTAGTGAAACCTTTCATTTATATAGAATATGAAATATTCTTAGATACTTCATACAATGATTTCAATGAAGACCTGTAAAACAAAAAAAAAAAAACTATAATTGTGGGGTGTTTTTTATTATAATATTATTATTTTCGTCTTAAATTTATTTAATTTTTTGCCCACCCTCAAATTATCTTCTAGCTCCGCCCCTGCTGTCAACCGAGGAACATAATGTAGTCTAGGTATATGTATTCGTTTACATGCAAATATGTGAACAAGATATTATGAAGAAATACATGCTTCTTACTTGTCGACACATCCAATACTTCAAAGAGAACCACCACAAAAAACATAGGTTGAAACAAATATGAAATAAGTTGACTCCACGTTGTGGTTTCTATGATACATATGTACACTATCTTTTTCCTTTTCATCATTTACATATATTCCTTCGAACATAACACGTCGACGCCGCACAAGTTGTGATAAATCATTCTTTCATTTTGTTGCGTAAATCGGTCTTGATTGTTTTCAATGCCCACCTATCATGAGCAACCACCGTGAACACCGTAATCAAATTTCTCGATTTTTTACTTCTATCGAATAGGACGATTTAGGTAACAGCAGATCCGAGAGGATCGACATAGATGATGGTGGTGTCGGAGATTGAAAAAAAGCAAAAAATTGAAAAAATCTGCTTACGGTGCTCAAAGTGGTCGCTCGCGGTAGATGGACACCATAACAAATCTCTAGATTTATATGCAGTTTCAATCTTCCTTTCCTTCCCATATGATAATATCAACAAAATTAATGGCAATACCAAGAAGAGAATCATCAAGTAACAATCTAAAGAGATATCCAAGTTGGCACAACAATGAACAAACCATAACCCCACGTGCATTTCTGCTACACAGATTCATATATTCATACAAACACTGGCCAATAAAGCATGTATCTCTGAAAAGGAATGCTAATTTTACCATCTCAAAACGAAATGAGGTCGTCCTTCTTGTTCCTATCGTTCGCAGCGCCATCCGAAGAAGAGCCGCCGCCCGTCTTCTTACCAAAGATCATCTCATCGAGATCATCCAACCCATCATCTTCGTGGGCCCCGCTGTCGTTCTTGGCTCAAGCGTTCGCTGTTTTCCTGCCAGAGTGGCTTCCTCGGGTCCCACACGGTGGGAGTCGTCGGGCTCGATGGCCACGGGTATCATGGCCAGCTCGGGCTCCTTGGGAACCTCCAATGGTTTCTTCAGCTCTTCGTACTTTGGGATCACTTCTTGGATATCGTCGTTCACGTTTAAGGCTTCGAAGAGGAGTGTCTCATTTTCTCCAGCAGTCTCAATGATCGTCTGCACTGTGTGTTGTGAGTCACGGCACTGGTGTAAGAGCGTGGTGGTCGTCCTAAAGAAAAATCAAATTAGGTACATAATCAGCTAAGACTGCATTATTATTTCCGGGATTGTACTGATTGCTTCCGAATTTCGTATTAGAAGTAAGGCGAGGAAAAGTGTCGTTTATTTCTGAGTATAGAATGAGAAAATGGCAAAGGCGAAAGAGGAAATGGAGGACCCAAAAAATTACGTAGTCAGCCACTCTAATCTAACCTGAAGAACGTCTTGTGGAGGCGAAGAGGATAAGAGAGTGCTGAAGAGCTCGATGCTATTTCTTGCAACATCGAATGCTTCCTTTGTTTGTTCTGGCGAGAAGCTTCTTTCCCTTATCTCTTGGTGAAGCTTTTGCCCGAGAGTGGCATCTGTTTCCACAGTTCTTGGAGGAGTAAATACTGGAGCCAGGCTCTCATTATCCCAACCAGGGAAGCTTATTCCTCGTGATTTCAGACTCTGAAAGATATCCAATGAAATGAGGAACTGAAGCCAATAGCTATTTGCCATAAGACAAGTTACACAAAACACATATGACGAAACTTTATTTTTATTCGAAAGAAGATGGTGCTACGCTTGGTTCGCTAAAGGACATTATCTCAACGTATAAAACATGTGCGGAAGAAACGAAATATAGATACAAAATCTCCCACCCAATTGATAGGATTACCTTGTATGTCTCTTCATAAACAGGCAAGTATCGCAGCTCATCCGTCGATTCTCCCCAAGATTCAATCAGCATCAACGCCTTGTTTCGATTATTAACCACAGTTTGAGGGTCATCGATCAACTTCACCATCTCGTCCAATAACCTCTCAGCTGCAACCTCTGAGAATGCCTTCTCACAGTTCTTGACCACAGTTTCAAGCAAGACAAGAGCTAAGTACTGAACCCTAGGGCTCTTCAGCATAATTCTTTTCTTTATGCCCCTAATCAGCTCAACGCTATTGATTCGGTCATGGTTGATCATGTCACAGAGTTCGAGATTCGTAGCCCAATCTGGCCCATCCATTGTTTCTGCGGTTGCTTCCTCGACAAGCTTATCTGCGTGGTTCGTGCCTTGGAAAAGTTCTTTCATCTTAAAACTCATAGAGCTCATACCGGCGCTTATCTTCTGCCCCACCTCATATCCTCCAATCTTCAGCTTTTCGCCAAAGGCACTAACTTTATCCATCAAATTGTCACTCATCTTTCCTGAAATTATGAAAGAAAGGAGCACTTCTTTAAACCCTAGCTACTAAAATCACAGAATCGTGATTTCAATTGCGAGTCGTCAATCATATGAAACAGCTAAACTGCTCTTCAGTCACACGAATCACGAATACACAATTTCAATAGCGAAATCAAGATAGCGATTATGTTGAAAATCCAACCTTTCTACCAAAAAAAAGCGTGGTAATACCAACGACAGAAAATGATAGAATCCCTTTTTTTTGGCCTTTGTGATATGCTACAGAGTGAGACGGCGCAACACATCTTTCTCTTATTGCCCATTCTCGCGCAGGTATTCTGAGCTTACGGTTACGCTGAGCGCTACCCTATCGTGATTGGCAAATGGGGATTTTTTGGACATAAGGAGGTGGCGTGAGAATGAAGGGGTGGGCAATCGGGTCGGGTTTCGGGTACCCGACCCGATCGGGGGCGTGAAATCGGGTTTAATCGAAACCCGATACTCGATATAATTCTTCGGGTCGGGTTGGGGTAGCAATAAGCTACCCGAAAAACCCGATCAGGTACCCGACCCGATCTAATGCTTGAATTAAAATACTAAAGTGAAAGGAATGCAATAAAGTCGACCAGCTGAAATACACACACATACAATTCGTCCCTCAGCTCAAATACACACACATACAATTCGTCCCTCACCTCACCTCGTCGCCGTCGCCCATCAACTTCCCTGTCGCCGTTCTCCAACTGTTCGCCACAGCACGTCATCGTCGCCTCTCACAAGCCAGCCGCGTCATCGTCCTCACCTCACATGTATGTTGAACCCTAATTTTATATTTTGGGTTTGATTTATTGCTTGCGAAGAGAGCATCATCCGTTGACGGGTTCACACGAAGCTGAACAAGAAGCCATGGATAACAGTGCAAGGGATGGAGGCCTGCAAGACGATGGAATGAGTTTGACGCAAGGTAATCAAGGGCAGTTGATTTAATCATTTAAGCGAACCAGTGTGACAGCTTGAAGTCTCGCATTAGTACGTAGATTTGGTGCGATTGTAAAGTTTTGGGCTCACGTTATTGGGCTCGAATCCAAATAACTGAACTGAAACCCATGAATTTAAAAAAAAATATATGCAAAACCCGAACCCGACCCGAACCCGATAATTGGGTTTCAGGTACCCGACTATCGGGTACCCGATTTTTATCGGGTTGGGGTCGGGTTTCAATTTTGATACCCGCAAATGTCGGGTACCCGACCCGACAAACCCGAAACCCGACAAACCCGACCCGATCTCACCCCTAAATATAGTTGGCAAAATTCCCACGGTAAACCATCCTGTCAGGACCCGAGGGTATTGGGACGGGGAATCCCCGGTCAAAATGGGGATGGAAAGTTGACGGTGATTCCCCGTCGGTGAAAGAGCGGGGACGGGATGGGGATTGTAATCATGTTTTTAACCCACCCCGGTCCCGAACCCGGCCCCGTTTGAGTCAAACGGTGATTCAGCGTTCGCCGGTTAGATTTATTATTAAATAATATAAAATATATTTGAATAGAAGTTTTTAAAAGATTTCCATATTATTTAGAAAAACTACTCTCAAGATGTATTCTTCACAATATACTCATATTTTAATCACATATTATACTAAATTCTTTATACTTCAATATCATATTTTAAATATTAATTTGCCTATATTAATTAGTTTATTATTTTATTGCAATTTTTTTTAATTTTGTTGGATATACATGAATATGGGGAAACCGAATTTTCCACGGGGAATCCGATCCCCAAATGGTGATTACCCATCCGCGAACCAACTCATCATAAGTGGTGAATTTGTGGGGATGATAGTAAATACAAGAATTCAATATGGGGACGATATATCCAATACCAGTCCCGAACCCGCCCATTGCCATCCCTACGTGAGAAGCATCTCCTACAGGATGGGAACAGGCATATTTTGGCGCCATTCGTCTACCATATTTAGAAATATTCAAGTTCTTGGTACAATAACACGACTCATCGGCGGAGCTAGAGTTTGTGATTAGTGGTGTCCAAATATGACTGCAAAATTTTATTTAATGGCGTGTAAATCTAATTATAACATTGAGTGGGTCATTTTGTACTAATCTTAAATAAATTAAGAGTTATACTCAATTTACATATATAATAATAACAGAAAAAAAATTTCAGACCCCACTGATTCTCACGTGGAGTCCGCCACTGACACGACTTATAATATACAATTTTCACAACGTGTAGATAATATTAATTATAATATGTTATAGTGAGACCTAAATCTTTAGATAACTCCAAATCATTTCCAACATATTAAATATAATTATTTTTTAGTAATAAAACATATCAATAAATTTTTGAGAAAATTATCACAAATCTTGTGTAAATAGATTAAAATATAATAATTTGAATCAAATTGGGCATTTAAAATTCAATATAATTATATAAAGTTAACAGTATGCCCGCTAAAAGCCCATTAAAATAAATATTTTATTGGACAAATATGTTCAGTATAAACATCAAATAGATAATAATGAACTTCAAGAAAAGCAAAACAGATAATAATGGACATATTATGGGTATAATTGTAATTGTAATTAAATTTCCCCCAATTATCTAACCCCCATCGTCGTCTTCAGAGGTTCAGACACAATAAATTAGGGTTTCAGCATATCTTCTTTTCCAATCTCAAGCCACCATCTCTAAATACTACCCTCTAGCTCCGGCCGCCGGGGGGTCGGCCGACCCCTCTGATCCCCCTGTGGTTCCTTCGCTGGAGGCTAAGTTAGTGTAATGAAGCAACGTCCAGCGTAAACGTTTGCTGCTTTCACTTAACCTCTGAAGGTCGTCTTGGTGACTGATTTTTGATCTCCTGATTTTTCTTAACTTGTGAAGGTCGTCTTGCTTCCCTTGGAATTCAATGAATTCCCCAAAAACATACCTGTTCCCTTTCAGTTCTAACCTGCATCGCAACATTGGGCAACCTATCTTCCTAGCCACACTTCTCTGATTGCTGCTTGTGTACATTTCCTTGCCATCCTAACCAATTTCAAAGAGTAGCATGTCTGTCAGTGATTCAACTTGTCAATACAGTTCGATTTAATATCATGTCAAACTATGCTTCAGAGACCAAAAGCCTCGTGGACGGAAAATTAAGCATAACAGATGTACGAGGGCTGAAACTTATATGCCCAAAGGGAAAAAAATGCTTCCAAAAACCATATGCCCACGACACAGGCACTTGCTTTTTCGCTACAATCAAATTCATGTGCATTAAACAATTCCTGGGTCAATGCAAATAAGCGGAGAACACAAAATACTGAAAGAAATCAACAATACCGCTACCAAAAAATGCAGCAAAGGCCACACTTTCTTGAAGAAGTAGATAGGGTTGCGTTTTGAGCATGCGAATCCGTAGATTCCTGGTACAAGCTGCCAACATTTTGGAAAAAGGATTGTTAATCAAACCGGAGATATGGACGCCTTGAAGGGTTTTAGGGATTGTCGATTGGGGTTTTTCTTCTGAAGTTGTTACATTTTCTCCCCCTGTCCTTTGTCGTAATTACAAATAAGCCTTTTTTCCCCTTGGGCATATATAAGTTTAAGCCCTTGTGCATATGCCTATTTTTCTTCCATTAAGACTTTTTGTCTCACATAGTTTGACATCGTATTAAATTGAACTGTATTCACAAGAAGTCGCATCACTGAGACAACACAGACAGGCTACTCTTTGAAATTGAATAGGATAGCAAGCAAAATATACACTACAAAAACAACAAGCAATCAGAGAGGCGTGGCAGCTGATAAGAAGATATATCTTCGCTATTTTACAAGCATCGATCTATCTATCTTTACATCCAGAAGGAAACGCCACTTCTAACCAAGGTGATCACCATCAATCGCGGAAAAATATAGCAAGTCGCTCGCTGCCTGTCGCTGGGGGCTCAAAAAATCAGTCTCTCAATAAGAGTGGAGTCAAATCCATTTCGACATTATTACATCATCACACCCCTGCAAAGATTGTTAGATAACAATGCCGAGAAACGTCCAGAACCAAAGAACTTTTATGTAAAACCACGACCATGATGATACCTTACACGTTAAATGTAAACCACATACTGCAGACACTGCTCCCAAAATAAGTCAGTACGTATTTTGGGGGTTGGCTCTCCTCTGCGGTAATACGGCGTTTTGTCAATTGTCCTCGTTACATAATCCATGAAAGGCGGCTGTGTTGGAGGAGACCGATCGTGTATACCAGAGGTAGGACTACGTCGCTCGGGAGTTACAGGTGCTGCTGCTGGACTGCTTGGACCATTTGTGGCAGAGGACGATGATACAGGCCTTGGCCTATTGGGTCAATCAAGGTAATATATGGCAAAAGCTACTGTCAGTATCAACGCTAGCACTAGTCCAAGTACCAAAGCCCAAAAATTTATGTTCTCTGACTTCTTTGTATCTTTTTCCTCCTCAGGGTCGTAGCTAACATCAATCTCAACTCTCTGACCTGTAGCAGGGAGAGAGACGATTAGTTGATCATGTTTTTGCCGTCCACGAGCACTAACCTCATATTGCAAGTGCTTTTTGTCGCTTTCCCCGATAGGCCTCACTGACAGTTGATCCTTTAATTGTGCCAGTTTAGTTCAACATCTGCATTCCCAACAACAGTTAATGTTTTCTTGTTCAAGCCTCGCGTGAGATTTAGATGCCACGAGTCTTTATTGTTCATTTCAAGTATGCTGAACCCTCCAATGAAAAGTGATGATGCAGAACCAGATAGCTGTTGTTCTCCTCCAAGTGAAGCCTTAACCGAAACAGTAACCCGCTTAGGATAAGTTCCCGAATTGCGTCCCAGATGTTCTGGAGGGTAAGGAAAGAACAGACACTTTCTTTCACCATTGTTGAGATGCTTCGACGGCTGAGCAAACCCAATACTAGGTGGGTCAACTGCACATTGAAATAAGAGCACATCTTTGCTCCCAGATGCATCACCATCAGCATGGTTAAATCTCACAGAGAAAGCATAACCTTTTGCTGGGAATGGGACGTTAGTAAGCAACTCTGTTGGAGCATCAATTGAGAGGATATTACCTTTCAGTACACTTACGGTAGTGTGATGCTCAAATTTTGAACTCTTGTAGTAAACATCAGTATTACCTTCACCAATTGCTTCAGCTTTACCCGATATTCTATCTATATAAAGAACACTTCCATTGGCACCACTGACCTGATGCGACATCATGATGACCTTTGATGCTGAAGTTAAGATTGTTTCCTTGGCAGATTACTGGATTCTGAGGATACAAATGAGGACCAACAGATACCACAGCATATAGAGACTGCTGTGGGTTACTGACAAAATAGATCCGTACAAGAGCTAACCCCTGGCTTTTTCCACGGACACGGATGATTCCACTATCACACTCATCTATTGAGACAACACCGCGAGAGCTGATTTCCACTCCATACAGCTTAATGTCGTGAGCCTCGTGAAAAGGATTTCCAAGAGCATCATGGTATTTGATTGGAAGATCGAGTTCGGAGTCCACAGCAAGCATGTGAATCGGGTGCTCACCTGTCATTATTCTGATTTGAACCACCTCGGCAACCCTAAGGCAAGAATAAGATGCAATCTCAGTTCTCTTTGTCAATCTGTCTTTAGCTTGGATGCATGCAAGATTACCAGGGTTCCTTGTAATAATTTTAGCACCATCAACATACACAGCATCATCTAGAACCTCTTCCGCCACTTTCTTCGCCTGGCCTAACAACGAATATTCAATTCCTTTCTCGTCCAGATCGTCCACTTTAAGAAGTGAGAGATATGATGGTAACAGATCTGAAGAGGTATAGTAAGGAGGAAGAATCCAAGTAATTGGTGATCCAAGAGCAAGAGGAAGTTCAGATATTACCCACAATGAGATGGAAGCACGATAAGTCATTGACTTCGAATATGGTTTAGAACCTTTAAAATGATAGGAGAACGAAACTGTAACATTTGTCTCGCCAGCAGACATTCCCTGAAGGACTTGAACGAAATTGAAATTGTGAGCGCTAGAGGAGTCAACATGTTGAAATAATTCTGTGGAGGAGCTATGTACTGAACCATGCGCTTGGTTTGTGTCCTGAAAATCCAAACCGTAACCCGACAGTCCACCTAACATTATTGCAGAGCTCATAAAAAGGAAAATAAATTGCCCTTCGATAGAGAAGGATGTATCGGCATGCTGCAGCCAACAGCAAGTTTTTCACTCTGAACGTTTAAGACAGCTGAGGACGGAATCCCTACTTCAAATTTCCCATATGCTCGACAAAGCACGGAATCTCCATCTCCATATATTGTAGCAACTAAGGTAGAGTTACTGTACATTCGCGCGAGTTTATTTGCTTTTCTCCAAAGCAAAGGGTCCTTCAAGCTTCCAATACAATGATTTAGTAGTACATGATACAATTATTCATCTAATTTTAATTTTATTTGTAGTATGATAAGTTAGTTGAGTCCAGCTTGTAAAGCTTACAGGCTTCGGCAAATTAAAGAGTTAAACTTCTATCCCAACCTTAACGGCAATAAAAGGCTACAACATGATAGAGTTTTTATGACACCAAGTGACTTTAGTGAGAATAAGACAGCTTCGTGACTTTCATTAGTTTAAAACTGAAAAGATTGCACATACCTATTATGTATATATCATGATGCCAAAAACATAGAAGCCAAAAATCTAATCTCATTCATTCCAAGTCATCATCGGAAGATGGGTTCGCAACATCGCTACCGATTTTTTTAACCTCATTTGACGGCGAGTTTTCGATGGTACCGTACTTAACGAACTTAACCTTGTTTTTTCTTTTGAAACGTTCGGTTTTTCTTTTCCTTCCTCCTTTATCTGAGGATTGCATCGAGCGTGCAACAGCCATGAACGCATTGCTCAAGTTCCCGTCAGTTTCTTCTTCTGCTTCGTTTGAGCCTTCATCGTCTTCTTGGCCTTTGTTGTCTATGTAAAAGAGAGGTTCTGAATCTGCGTTCTTCCCTTGTTCCATCGCAGAAAGTATCTCTCTGTCCTCTTTCAGATTAATTGACGAAAGGAGCTTCGACATGTCTTCGTCGAATATCTGTGCTCCTCTGCTTTCTATGTCTAGCATCCACCCTGCGACAGTAATAGCATTGTGCTTTTATACAAAACAACAAAGAAAACGAAATAACGTAGGCTGCAGTAAATATCAACTTCTCCAAAGACATTGGTTAAACTAGAGAACTAGAATTTTTAGAAGAACTTACTCAGTAAAGCTGATGGTGAAAATCCCTTTGGCTCATCGACGCTGAAATCAGTTCCAACCTGAGTTTTCACCCACTTAGTGATTAGCGCATGCAAATTCGAACTAGTGAAGGCTGTCGAGTACAGAGCATCTCTTTTATGGTCATTTCGCTTCCTGTAAATAAGAAGAGCGTATTAACCTATGCATCTGTTATATCACGGGAATTTGAGATCATTCATAAGGCATCTACCTAAATAACACAATGGCTTCGTGAGTAACGATCAGTTTGGCAAGCATGATCCACTTTGCATGCGTGGCTGAGAGTTGGCTCAACCTCTTAGGGCTGAGGAAAGAATACTCCGCTAATATTAAAGCATCGAGAAGAATGTTTCTCAAACCATCTTCATGTTCAGCATTCTGCCCCAAGTGAATAGTAACAATATCATTGAGGGAAGGGAACAATTTACGTCGAGCAATAACAGTTTCCACGTCAGACATGGCTTATATGCATTATTTGAAGCAAGCAACTATGAGAAAATAAAAGACTTTTTCCAATAATCTGACTCGTGAGCAATAGTTAACAACAAGAAATAAGCATTACGGAAAGGAGAAAGAATATACATCATTATGTGTCAACTAAGTTACTAACCATGGTGGACGATGCAGGCAATACTGGTTCCAATAGCATGCTCAGAACGGCAACTGCAAAACCAGTCGTAAAAACGAGTGAAGACATTTCAGTCTTATGAAGCTACGAGCAACGACTAGCTATTATATATAACTGTTAACAAGAATATCCATTCAGACATTATTTTTGCTAACCATAGACGTGCGAGCTCTGAAACCCAGTAAGGGAACCAACTACCCAAGACTTGATCTCATTCTGCTTATTCGCTCCAAAACCATCCTCTGTAATTTTCCAGCACAGCTTCAACAAAAGTGCCTCAGCAGCCACAAAGCCTGCAATGTCAATCATCTGGAATTCTTCGCCATTAACCATCTTAACAATGGCGTCGCCTAAGCATGGAAAGAACATTCTCAAAGATTCCTCTCCTTTCTGAACCACATTACCCACCATCCAAAAACTAATCAAATCCTCCAACGGTCTTGCTAAACCCTCCAAACCATCAACATTACCATCGAATGCATGGAAACAGACATTCACATATGAAAGAACGGAGTCCAGCAGATCTTTTATCTCTCTGTTAATCTTTTTCCCATTCTTCGACCCCATTTGACTACCCTTCACATCAGTTATCAAATCATGCAAATTGTACACAACAGGTGCAACTAAAATTATGCTTTTGACAGGATGGCACGAAGCAGAGCAAGAAGCAACGAGCTGAAACAAGTCTTTTACGGCTGACAAACGGGCTGAAAGCTCAAGATTCGATTCCTTCTGGCGGATAAAAGTCAAAGCGGCATAAATCCATATGCTTTCCGCAGCAGGGTCAGCTCTAGAATGCACGAACTCTCGAAATTCACTTTCTGAATTGGTTGAGTTAAGGCTATGCAACGAGGTCGAAAGCGCTTCTATTGACTGGTTCATTGCAGTCTGGAAGTTTTGGCCGATTAAATTGGGTAGATTGTGGGACTTCGCGGTGGCGATTGCTGGCGCCATGGCTGAAAAAAAGTGAACTTTCGCATAAACCCTAATGTCGACTTGGGAAATTTCAAGGTTAGTAGGGGAGCAATAAATACATAAAAAAAATAAAAATGGAAATTGCATAATTTTCCTGCCACGTTGCTTCCATCGACCAATGAGAACCATTCGAACACGCAAGACCCTTTACGTAGACGAGAAACCAACCAAACTCATAGATGCAGTAAACGCAAGATCAATCCACTGATCGTAGATTTACCATGGAGAAGTCGAGCAAATCATTGCCTTTCCAACTGATTTGTATAGCTTTATTCGTATCTTCATGGATGTCCCCATCTCTCTGTGCCAAGAAACCAGCTGGAGTCGCACGAAGAGAAGACATACCATACATAAAATGTCAGGTGTGTGAGAAATTGGCGTCACAGATATACGCCCAAGTTCAAGCTAAACAAGATGAGATCTCTCCTAAAAAGGTGTGTGTTTTCCGTTGATAAATACACAAGCATGGATATATGGTTTGCTGATTTGGTTGGGCTGTGTTGTACTTGAGCTTGAATGCTTGGCAATTTCATAATGTGATGGAGAAATGGCATTGTGGGATTCGTTTGCTTGGGTTGATTTAAGTTTCTTGTGAATGTATGTTGCCAGATATCAGAGTATGAAATTATCGAAATCGCCGAGAACGTTTGTAATTTGAAGAAGAAAGAAGCGGATTGGATCCTCAAAATCGACATTGTGGAGAAAGGGGATAAATTAGAGGTAAAGATTCATTTATTTTCTTGATTATCGCGCATTAGACCAATTAGGTGCTTAACTTTGGAACTGTTGTGCTCAGCTCGTCGAACAAGACTCCGAAGGACAGTGTGACTCGGAATGCAAGACGATAGAGAGGGCTTGCCAAGAGGTAAAAAATCCTGAAAATTTTATAGTTCATTGCCTCTATAGTATGTATAGACCCTACATCTATTGTTCTTTTTGCTTCTTGTGTGAATCATATACTCCTTTATGCTACCAACTTGTATTGTCTCCTTCCAATCTTAACCTCCGATATTCCCAAGAACGACGAGCAATCTCGTGGCTCTCTCTATGTCCAAAAATATTTTTGATAATGCAGGTTTTGGGCTATGCTGACACGGATGCTGCAGAGTACTTGTATAGGAAAAAACCCCAACTCAGTACTTTCATAAACTATGTGTGCAATGACCTCACTGATGCTTGCAGATCTAAGCCACCGCCAGTGCCTAAGGTATAGTTCGTAAGATTCCGTTTTCGGCGTACGATAGTTTCTTTCTGACTTAAATCAATGTCTAGAAACTAAATTTTTTTTCCCTTTCGTCGATGTTTCATTTTCGTTTTGGTGCCCTTTCTCAGGGTAGGGCTCCTGGCGAGCCATTTGCGGCCAAATCTGAGAAAGACGCGGAAATGGAGAAACTGATGAAATCATTAGAGGTACTTACACGAATCAAAACGTAGGCTTTATCGAATTCCTAATTTTCAACCATCGATTTATCTATAAGCTTTTATACTCTGCTTCAGGGCATGCCGGGCGCACCAGGGATGAAGATGTACTCTCGAGAAGATTTGATGAACCAAAAGTTTGGCAATGAAGATGCTGACGAGGATGACGATGACGACGATGAGACAGATTTTCCATCTAATGTGGTAAGAGCACAGCGAACTCAATAGTTATCATTTTGTTCTCTTAAGAAAATACAACTAATAAGTAGGATTGTCATGGAAATCCCATCTCAGGGAAAACTATTGAGAGAAAAGGATTCGAAAAAGTACGACTGGAAGGAAAGAATCAAGAACGCAGTCGTCGACGCTGGAGACAAAGCGAAACACCATGCGAACAGAGTATCGAATAGCATCAGAAAATGGTGGAAAAGCAAGGGAATGAATGCGAAGAAGAATTCAAAATCTGGTAAGAGCAAAACTGAGCTGTAGAGTTTTCTACTTACATTGTCTTTTTGGGTTGGTTTTATTTTCTTGAATGAGAGCATCGGAAAACACTTAGTATTATTGATGTATGGACGTCTTTATTTTCTAACAAGGCCACGACACACATGCTTGGACAATATTCACTTTACAAGTAAAGGGTCATTGAAATTTCTTTGCAAATATTATATACTAATTTACATATTGACATTAGGCTTAACAAGTTGAACAAACTGACAATAACCCATTATTTTACGTTATGCGTCGATTTCATGGCCAATCGAAATCATGTTTTATCATAGTTGGATTGGATAAAAGCTACGAACTTTATAATTCCCTTTTAACCTTGTGTATAGAAAAGATATGATGGGCTGTGACAAATCTCTAAAATTAATCATGAGGATAGCAATAGGATAACTCATCTATTTAATTAAAATCGACATTAATGCTATCGTGTAAAAAGTAGATATCTTCTCAACTAATTTATATGGGTATTACGGACAATTCGCGATTCATCCAAATTTTACTTTTAAAAGAAGACGAAATAGTAAAACTCTACGCGCAAGTCTCCGGCGGATATATATAATATTCTCAACTCTTCCCCATCGACAAAATCTGTTCTTTCCTCGTTTTTGTTTATTACAATCTCATCTTTTTTCAACCCAATCCTACATATTGATCTCAGAATCCGAAGCTGTAATCAAAGTAGTTGGTAATTCTTTTTTTTTTTTTTTGCGAATACTAATCGCGCGATGAAGAAATCAAAGTTTCTGCAAAGTTCAAAGGACATGCTTTCAAAGAGCTTCAATCCTTCCAAATGGTAATATTAATTGATGGCGCCACTTTCTGTAGATCTTTATGCATATATGTATATATATTTTTTCAGCTGATGATGCCTTTGTTCGTCCATAGATTTTCCTTTGTCGTTTTCTAGATGTACGTTCAAAGTTATTAGTTAATATAAAGATTTTATGTAGTTATGTCGTCGTTTAAGGTTGCAAACATGAAGATTAGATAGGATCCGTTGAAGTGGAAGCCTGTTATTGAATGTAAAGTGTGGTGATGATTGTATTTCACCTTTTGAGATTTCCTTAACCATTTTAAATTCATTTGTCTTCTCTTGCAGTAAGGTGTCATTGAGACTGGCGATTTCAAGGCTGAAGCTGTTGAGGAACAAGAAAGAGGTTCAAGTGAAGCAGATGAAGAGGGAAATTGCACAGTTACTTGAGACTAGTCAGAATCAGACAGCAAGGATTCGAGTATTTACAGACCACTTTCGCTATTCATCTACAATTTTTTGTTTCATGGATGCATCAATCTGTATTTTCTAAAATCTTTCAGGTCGAACATGTTATCAGGGAAGAGAAGATGATGGCCGCTTTCGATCTAGTAGAGATATATTGTGAATTAATTGTCGCCCGTCTGCCAATAATTGAATCGCAGAAGTATGTATTGATCTCTCACATCATTCTCTTATCGATTTATTCTTTTACATTGTTCAGTTCTGACACGATTCAAATTGGTATTTAGGCACTGTCCCATTGACTTGAAAGAATCAGTGACAAGTGTAATATTTGCATGTCCGAGGATTGGAGATGTCCCAGAACTTGTAGACGTGAAGAAGCACTTGACAGCAAAATACGGAAAGGAATTTGCCACTGCAGCATTAGAACTTCGCCCAGATTGTGGCGTAAGCCGTATGGTAAGTACAAAATACTCTTGCATTAGATTAAATCTTTTAATCGAATCTATCATGGATAGTGCTTATCAAGATTCTATGTTTTGGGTTGAAATCTTTAACTTAACATAGCTTGTCTTGCTTTGTTAAAGACTAAACCACCAGATAATATTTGAACCATCTTATTACAGCTCATTGAGAAGTTGTCTGCAGTAGCGCCTGATGGCCAAACCAAAATCAAAGTCTTGAGTGCAATTGCAGAGGAACACAATATCAAATGGGATGCTACCTTTTTCGCAGAGAAAGAATCATTGCCTCCCAATGACTTGCTGGTAAGAATCTTAAACTCCTACGAATGCATTAAAATTTATTCTTTTTTGCCTCACGGTAATAATTCGGGCAAGGATTTTCTCATATATTAGTCTGTCTGTTCAATTGTATGATCAGAATGGACCAACTACATTTGCGGGCGAGAACAAAGTTGAGGTCGAAACATCTAATCTTCAAGCCCCTCAAAATAAAACGGATGCATATGGTTCGCAATCAAATTTTGATCAGCAGCATCATACTCATCCTCAAGGTATGGAAGAATGGGCTTTAGTAGCTCAGTTTCTTTAGTGCTCTTTTCTGATCTGTGTTCATTTTTTTTCCAGTACGAGGTGGTAGTAACACATTTCTACAAGGGGATACCAATGGTTTATCAACACAAAATAATAAACAGAGGTGGAAGATGGATTTCAAAGACGCTGCTTCAGCTGCAAGGGCAGCTGCAGAGTCGGCAGAAATGGCGAGTATGGCGGCTCGAGCTGCAGCTGAACTTTCGAGCCGTGGAGAAACAAAGAAGCAGCACTCAAACAAACTTCACGAATCAGACGTTTATATTTCAAGAAACGAAGCACGCGAATCTTACAATTTGAATTCAGATCTGAGAAGTGAACAGTTTTCAGAGGCAGACAATACATTATCTTCAGGAAATTCTTGGCCAGGGAAGCAGCCTCAAGTACATGGCATCAAACATGACGATGCTGAGAGGCTCGAAGAGGAAAACCATAGAAGTGCGAGTACGAATAAAGAGTCTCTCAAAGACCCAAGAATTGAAGAGGAGCACCAAGGTGGCAGCACAAGGAGATACAAACAATCTTCTCCTAAGGAGGACTTGAGAGGTAGTACTTCGAGTATGAAGAGAGAGTCTTCGAAAGACCCAAGAATTTTCGAGGATGTTAGAGAAAAACAACCT
Organism: Craterostigma plantagineum; assembly: GCA_027422505.1. Lineage (NCBI taxonomy): Eukaryota > Viridiplantae > Streptophyta > Magnoliopsida > Lamiales > Linderniaceae > Craterostigma > Craterostigma plantagineum. Next base: position 6,913,179 of record JAPQWV010000044.1, on the reverse strand, counting down.
GTGAAACAACCTAGTTCAAGATCTTCTGATGATGTCAACATATTTTCAACTTCAGACGACCAAAAGTATTACTACGAAAAAGACGAGGCTCTTTCTTCCCCTAGTAAAAATGGCGTTGCAAGAGAAAGTATCTTCACACAGAAATCTGCTGCAGCTGTTTTCGATGACTATGACTCGGATGGTGAAGTTCACGGGTTCGATGCTGGTCCTATATATGACGAACCCGAAATTCATGAACCTTTCCCAAGCTCAAGATCAACCAAGCATCTACTACCTTCAGACAGATATCCTTCAGGTAATAGATCCGTCTTCACCGAAAAAGTTCAGACAAACTCCCATTCGCCTTTCTTCGCCACGCAAAGATCATCCTCAGACGTGTCTGTAAAGTCAGAAACTGTCGATAACTCAGGTGGACGCGCTGCCGTGTTTGATAACTCAGATGGATCATCTTCAGAAAGCGATCATGACATGAAGACGTCGTCAAGGCCTCGCCGTGGACATACTGAGCCTTTTGATCTTTTAAGCAGCAGTAATAAAAGTGAAAAGTCGTATGAATTCTCATTCAAAGAGTCTCCTACAGGCGACGTCGAGAGTAACGATGGCCTCGATTTTAAAAAGTTGACCGGCGGTTTTCGACGAAAGGGTTACAACCAATCTCGTCCTTACAAGACCATATCAGATCCTCTGCCATCATCACTGAAGAAGGCAAGCGAAGGACCATCTACTACAACCTCATCAGTTGCAAGTTTCCCGATTGTGAAGCGAGCTGAGCTGGACAGCCACAGTTCTGAGGACGAGGAAGAGGAAAGATCACCGCCAGAGGTTTCTTTCCAAAGCCCGAAATTCAATCAACCTATTAGGACAAAGCCGAGTTTCAAACCAAGTTTGGTCTCCGAAGAAGACAGCGATTTGGAAGAGGACACGCCAAAGGAGACTTCTCTTATTACCAAGAAAACTCATCTTCGAAGCGGCATTTCTCGGAGAACAAAGGCAAACGAGAGAGTAGTAAAGGAAACCACCAACTCATTTGTTTCTGATTCTCCAAAGAGCTCCGAAGATAATAGTTCTAAGAAGCCTAACACGCCGAGCAGGTCGAATTACTGGGGACCTCCGAAGCCTTTCAAGTCAACAGTAGAAGCTTCTGGAAAGTTCCAAGAGTCGGGCCAAAAGTCGTCTGAAGTAGAAGATTCCGAGGAGGTCAACAACTCGCCTATTAAGGCTTCTTCTTCTTCATCATCATCAGCTATGGATGATAAAGCTGCCAAGAAAGCCAGCCATGTCCATCCTAAGCTTCCTGATTATGATTCTTTCGTACAAGCTCTAAGGAAAAATCGATCTTGAGAAGGAAAAAAAAGATTTATTACATGAGAACCTTGTTTGTTATTATTTATATACGTTGTGGTGGTCGTATTGTTTGTTTGTAGTAAATAAATATATAGCCATTTTTTTCTCCCAAAACAAAAGATTATGTATGTATAACGAATATTATTATTTTTTAAAAATAAATGCAATGAATAAAGAGCAAGTTGAAAGTGGGCTACGGTGGACATCTATCTATATTGGGCCCAATAACGGTCATATAAAAGCCTAACCCTAGATTATCTTCTCAGCTCAGCTGCTGTCTACCTTTACTACTCTACTGCGAAAGAGAAGCATCACAAGTCACAGCTCAATCGAATCACGCAATGGGTAGGTCTTCGTCGTTGGATCTATGATTTTTGAGCTGCTATTATGTTCGATTATGGGTTTTTGATGCAAATTTTCAATTGCTAGGTAAGGTTCACGGATCGATCGTTGGCGCGTGCGGGGAAGGTGAGAGGGCAGACCCCTAAGGTTGCGAAGCAGGACAAGAAGAAGAAGCCACGCGGCAGAGCACACAAGCGTATGCAGTACAACAGGCGTTTCGTCACCGCAGGTAACGCTGGATTTTCCGATCCTGCTTCGGTTATCGTTGTTTAGCTTTCGTATTTGTGGATGTGTTTTGGCTCATTTCAGCTCATCGAAACGATGCCGTTTATTCATTTCTGTTTGATTTTGATGTCTTCCTTGACATCCCTTGGTTGCTAAATTTTGAAGTTTTGCTTTTGATTTGTCTCTGGGTAACGTGAGTTAAACTAGCTCAAGATCTTGAAGCATCCTCATCTGATTATTATTATTATTATTGATAGTTATGTGTAGTATTGGAGCCTTTATGTTCCTGATTTTGCCCTGTTTATTTATTGTCTTTTGGTGTTAGTATTTGCCCTGCCTATCAGAAATGAGGGAAATGACTACAAGTTCTTTAGTGCATTAAGAACTTGCACCTTAGTGTATTATTCACTGTCCAACTTTTTTTCCTCCTCAAGTCCCTCAACTGAATCAAAAGATTAAAACTTTTGAGGATTAAAGCCAAAAACCTTCACCCTTGAGCTTTCTCATACCTAATATCATATTCTATCAGTCTTTGACTTGGATTCTAATTTGGCAGTGGTTGGCTTCGGCAAGAAGAGGGGACCCAACTCGTCGGAGAAGTAAAAGCAGTCGTCGTAGCAAACTAATGGTTATTTTTCTTTCTGTTATTGTTATTCTCTCTTTCTAGCCAAACTATGTTCTGGAGTTTTTTGTTTGAATCATACAGCAGTCTCTGAAGACTATTATGCTATTTGTTTTATCAATGCTCTATTACCGTTTTCGATGAATACTCTGATGTTTATGACGCATAATTTTCAACTTACATCAAAGTTGTTCGGAATGTTCCATGAGATTACTGAAGTCGTTATCGTTCGTCCACGCGGCCGAAGCTTCCACTTTTAGTTGACGAGTCAAATACATTTTTTACTCGTATTCGTTTCAACTTCACAGACAAATCTTTTTTCACATTAGCTTGTCAAAAAGACATTAGCTTTTTCACAAGTAAAATGTGATTATATTGAAAAATAGAACAATAATAAATGAGAACATGCATAGGATTCATAAAATGGTTGATATTACCAATTTTCTTGTGCCATGTTGCAACGCAAGACGGAGTCTTTTAGGTTGTCCCAACGGTCACAGTCAGAAATGACCAACTCTATTTATCTCTCTCTCTCTCTCTCATCTTTTATTTATGTGAAAAAGGTAACAATTACATTGACCCACCCACCGATCATTCCGAGCATGTTCTTAATTCGACAAATTTGAATGGGATTCCACTTTCCACAGCTCATCTTCACTGTACAACGTAACGTGCATAAAATCCGAATCGTCCACGTGTCCTCCATCGAATCCACCTCCTCTTCTCTATATAAAGGTCCAATCTTTGGCAGCTCCCATCGAGCATTTCCAAGATTTCATTGAACTCCTAACCTTCTTTTTCTTAACGGTCAACTCTCTCTCTCTCTCTCTCTCTCTCTCTCTCACGCACGCCATGGATTCGCTTAGACTGTGCTTTCTTATGACCGTTGCTGTGCTGATAATGGCTTTGGTGGTTGCGCCTGCCGTCAACGCTCAAGCCCCTGCGCCTGCGCCTCCTCCTTCAAGCGATGGTGCGTGCCTTTGATTCTTTTAAGAATAACCCTTTTACTTTCTTTACTCTCTTCTAATAGTTCAAATATCTGATCTTTTTCCAATTTTGCTTTGTGGGCAGGTGTAGCAATCGACCAAGGAATTGCCTACTTGCTGATGCTGCTGGCTTTGGCTCTTACATACATGATTCATTGATTCTTAAATTTATTTTTAATTGCTGGTTGTTACCCAGATTCGTTTGTAAGTGAAGGTTATCATTTGATTTAATCTTGCTTGTTGCGGAGCTTCTTTCATCATTCTTTTTTCTAATTGATTGAGTTGGTCTTTTTATCTCCATCATATAAGATCTGTACATGTTCGATCCTTATTGTATGTCTACCTCATCCTCATAGCAGGCTGAGATTATTAGCTTGATTCAATTTTTGATTCATGTGTTTATTTTCATACTAGCTTGTCGGGCATTGAGAAAATGAATGGATTTGACATTTAAAGTTTCAAACTTGACGAGTAAATCTGATGTTTTACTACACTTTTAACTATGGATTCGAACAGCAAGTGGGCTTTTGATTGTGAATCAAGACAAAAGCTGGTTTTATTTATGTAAAGGAATCGACAGGCTGTTAACTCTTCACCAATTTGCAAGATGTGCTTTTAAGGAAAGACAAATGGAAAGAATTCATCAAACATAATATTCTAATCATTTCTCTTTAGTTCTACAAAGCATTCTTAATGGAAAAGCTCAAGTTTTATTTTAATGGCGAAGGCGCTAACAACCTGGCATGTATATGGCTCGGTGATCGTCGTTATGATGGTTTGGAAGTGTTGTATTTTGTCAAACACGTGGCGTGCGCGCTTATATATGAGAAAAGAGATAAAGATCGAAGGACGATCGAAGATCGAAGGACGATCGAGGGAGGATAGATTGAGATAGAGAGAGCTAAGATTAGATAAAGAAGATCGAAGGAGAAAATTGAAGTATAGAAGATGAAGGTTAGATGCAGAAGATGAAATTAGAGATAGAGTTAATTCATTTTTGCTTAATTCCATAACATTACCAATTACATACTTATATACTAACTACATGGGCTTATAAGCCTTAATAATACTAAAATAGTAGAGGCCCAACTATTTAGAAGAACCATAAGGCCGTGTCACGAAACACCCTTTCTTAAGGTTCATTCAATATTACAATAACGATTCTGTATAACATAGCATAGCATAGACATGCTTTTTCTATTCTACTATTCGCCTTTCCCTATGGCCTTTGTTTTGCCTCTCTTCAAGAAACTCGGCTGATTCGTCGACGACAGAAGCCGGGCCCACATTCTGTCCGTAATCACGACATTGTTTCGGTGCTCGTTTATTCTCTGCAACACGACGAAGAATAATTTAAGAATAATATCAGAGATTACTCCATGGTGTACTAATTTCGAAGAGTTTAAAACTCACATGAAATGGGATGTAAGCTTCTCTTCCGTTAACGGGCCCAACCGTGAGGCCCGTATATCCCGCCATCGCCCCGTGGACAGCGCTCTGCGCCAAAAGCGTGCAGTAAACATTGTCCGATGCATTGCTAGGAATAGCACGTATCATATACGTAGGATCTGCAATAACAAACAAGAATAACTAATCATCATATATATATGTATGTGTGTATACATGTGTGTTCTTAGTTCTTTCTTACCTATGTACTTGAGTTCGATAGACATCTTCGTTTTCTGGGAAAAGTGATCCTTAATCTTCTGAGAAATCCAAAGCCCGACGTCTTGTAGAAGTTTATTCCCCGAAGCATCTTCTTCTCTATGCAAAGACTCGGAGAGCATTTCTTGGCCAGCTCCTTCGGCTATTACAATCACCATATGACCGTTTTCTTTTAATCTTTTCTCGACGTACTCAAAAAGCCCGCCGGGCCCTTCTAGAAAGAAAGGCGATTCTGGTATAAGACAGCAGTCCACGTCCCTACTAGCCAGCGTGGCGTACATTGCAATAAATCCTATGTTAAAAAATATCCAACTCTTTGAGTTTGAGAGCTTCGTCGTAATAATCAGAAACTAATGGCGAATGTAATGTATATTACCGCTGTATCTTCCCATTAGCTTGACAACGCCGATGCCATTTTCATGGCTCGTTGCTTCGACGTGCGCTGCGTTGATCGCACGTTCAGCTTCTTCAACAGCAGAGTCGAAACCAAATGATTTGTCTATTACCTATAAATTAATAAGGAAGATTATTTTTTCCAGTAATTTTAACATTCATAACCATTTGAAGATTCTGAGGAATTCAATCATAGTAATGAAATTACCGGGATGTCGTTATCTATGGTCTTTGGGATTCCGACGACTGCTACTTTCAGTCCTCTTCTTCTTACTTCCTATCATTAAGACATTGCGATTTCATTGCAGCCCATACGTAGAGACACTTTACATATCAGCTTATCGAAGAAAGAAATTGTACCTCAAAAATGGCTTCTGTTCCTTTCTGTGTGCCATCTCCTCCTATTATGTAGACCTAAAACGAGAAAAGAAACGATAACCGCGTTAAACAGAATACTATCATTGCGCAGATAAAGAGTAAAAAAAAAAAGTCGAGCGAAGAAGAAAACCTGGTTAATCCCTCGGTCTTGAATATTATCGACGATCTTCTTAGTGTCGTGGCCTCCCCGAGAGGTTCCGAGCACAGTTCCACCTCGTTTGTGAATGTCGTTTACGGAGGATGGCGTCAGCGTTACGAAGTTCTTGGAGTAAAATCCTCTGTATCCTCCCTACGTATTTATATGTCGCTAAAATGCATCAAAAATCATTGCTTCAAAGTTCAAATAATAACCTACACATAAAAAGGCATAGGCTTACTTACATTGATGCCAAGAACAGTCTTTACGCCATACATATGATGCAAACTGCATACGATTTCTCTTATGACTGTGTTAAGGCCGGGACAGAGACCGCCACACGTGACTATACACGCCTTTACATCATCGGACTTGAAATAAACCTGACACAGATATAGATCAGAAGAAAATATCAGATTAAATCACTCGCTATAGTTTTTTGAAATAATGGATGGCTACATACTCTCTGGCGAGGGCCAGCTCGTCGGAAATGAATCCCTCTTGGTGTATCACTGTGGACAACAATCTGTAAGAAAAAGAAGGGAAAAAAAATACAATTACATTATGTTGGTCTTGGTTTCAGCTTTCAAAGCATTGTAATGAAATACGACTAAAAGAAAGGGCTCACGCTTTTTGGTATTGTATCATCGTAGTCGACAAAGTATTGCCTGTAGAGACATGAATCATCTGATAAGTTGATGGTCTTTTGAAGCAAAGGGATTTGCAAGAGAGATAAAAATAAAAGTGCTGATTCGTGGATTGAAACTGAACTTACTTAACAGCTGCATATGCTGGATTATCTTGCAAGGGATTTGGGTATGTCTGTTGAGAGGAGACAGTTGTTGTTAAGTATACGTAAACTAACTGATGTATGCCAAAACTAAGTCAGCAAATATCTACTATAACTGAACCTAGTAAAACAAGAATCTCAGACAGAGAAGTAAGATATGATTTTTTTTTTTCTTACAGGGAGATTGGGAATGTAATCAGATAAATGAGGCACGTCTTCAAGCGTGTAGCCAAACTCTCCACTCACGATCTTAGAATTCATGGAAATGCTCTTTGATCCCATACTATTATCATCCGATCGATCAACTCTGTTGTTAAACTTTTGATCGCCACCGTTGGATAAATCAAAACTAGACAAAGAACCCATCAATCACTAATGTTATGTTCGGTACAAGTAAGAACAACTTCCCACCAACACGAAAACTTATATCTGTATTAGTTCGCGTTCGCGGCAGCTTTGATGTTCTATGCTCACGGAAAGTTTGAACCTTTTACTTTTCAAACTCATACGGCTCAACTGATGCAAGGAAAAAGGTGGCTCGTAGAAGATTAAGAGCTGAGTTTTCTTGAATGATTTTCTCAGGAATGGAATAATCCATATGTTCATTATTTATTATTATTCCACAACACCATTTTAATATTAAAATAATATGTTAGAGGAAGGTTCTTCGAATTTGGCTAGTTTCCTTCACGCTGCCAATTAAAGGAAGCATGGGGAATGCTACAGCGATTGATATGGACGCACACAATTCTTGATTATTTCTTTCTCTTGTTCGTCGTCTTCATTGTATGATGTCATAAACCATGGGCAGACCATTAGTTATTATAGGAGCAATTAGGACAGGGACATCCTATAAAGGTAAGGATTAGTGAAAGTAAACTATGAAAGTTATGAGTTTCTAGACGTGATAAGTGACGCAGGCTTAGTAGATTACGATTAAAATACGAAAAAGATAAAAAAAAAAACATTAAAACATCATGAACATCATAGAAGGTTCTGACCGAGAAGATCTCAGAGCATACACGCGCATATATATATGTACAAAAAGGAAACAAATCTTTCAGCAGTCAAAGCATAGAGACTCCATATATACATATCTTGAATGCATCAAAGAGTAGTTCGAAACTTACTACGCCGGCTTTTCTTAACAAGCACGTGCTTCGGTCAGCTGCCTTGCAATTGGCCTCCCGCTATAACCCGAAACTTTCAGTGATGCAAATAGACATGAGAGTCTAACCATCATTGGACTCAGTATCTCCGATTTCGGTACGATCATAAGCTCTTTACCAGGTTTTTCATTACAAGGGCTATGGTAACCGTCGAGATCTTCTTTAGTGATCAATACGCCGTCGCCAGATAGGCACATCGAAGTAAAAGCCATGTGTTGCTGCTTAAATTCCTCAACAGCCTAGGAGGTTTAAAAAACAGTTACAACAACTCTAGGGGAAACAACAAAACACTAGTTTGTTCTGGTTATAAAAAAAGGCCTTAATAAATAGAAGTTTGATTTGATTTGAAGGATTATGGATGCTTATATTGTGAACTACCTTCCACTGGGCAGGTGCTAGTCGCACCCGAGGTCTTTTAGAGCGAACATATTCGAATGCAGCAGTAGGAGTTATGTTCTTCTTTACAACCTAAAATAGAGAGTGTTCACCAGAAAAATCAGCCATAATAAGAATTTTCTCCCCATATCATGTTAGTTGGATAAAATGAAATCACCAGATAACAGAGAACTATTGTCGTGCTCCGTCCTCTCCCTGCCTTGCAGTGGACGAAAGTTGTAAGACCCCTCGCAGTGTTTCCTGAGTCAGGGCGATAAAAATATTGAGACCAACATTTGATAAGTTTTAATTAAATGAATTTATGGCAGATAAGACAAAGTTAGAGGTGTACTTTGAATGAAATCCACTGCTCGCTTGATGTCCAAAAATGAAGGAGCAAAGAGATAATCCCTTGTGGGAATGACAAGATGGTCTATGCCATAAGCCTGAACAAGGAAATAGTAATGTATTGTAAATCTTCTTATGTAACTCGCTCGGTACTGTTGAACTAAATAGTAGTTCAGCAGAAAAACAAACTGCATTCTTAACATGATCGAAAATGATGTCGAAGAACTTTAGAACGGACACACAAATTCAAAAGACAAAGAAACCCTCCACTTACATGGTACAGAGAAGACGGGACCAAAGTCTCAAATGGCTCGTTGAGAGTAATCACGCCACCTACTCCGAGATGCTTCAATCGAGGCACATCACTAGGAAATGGAACGGCTCCCAATAGCAGAAACTAAATGTCCATCGTAAACATAGTCAGTAACCATAATGTTATGGTAACCATAATGTTATGGATATAACTCAACCAAGAAAATTTTCAAAGTCTCAAATAAGGCAAGGGATTATCACCGACGAACACGAGTAACCAAACAATCTAAATGTCTCCACTTTAATTCAGATCGAACCACTACATAAAAAAAATTAACTATTATACTCCCAACATCAAAGCCAAGTAACCCTTTCATTTTGTTGCAATCATGGAAACGTTGACATCTCCAAATGCAAAATTATGAACTATCTACGTCGATCGAGGGTATTCAGCTAGAGTTTTCGCCCACCTATCAAAACACAACGAATATATAACCTATAACCGCATACATACCTGATCGATTTGATCCCACCATCGGAACTCAGCCTGCACTTTGTTCCTCAAAACATTGTAGACCAGAGTTGGGTAGAACAACAACCTACCACCAACTCCAACCAAAGCCCTCTTTGCATCAACCCTAACGATTGACACCGCGAATCTTCTGACTTTCTTTCCCTTCTTATCATCGTTACAATTCACATCATACCGCCAGTCCCTTTCCACGATAACGAAGTCCACCGGGGATGAATCGTCGTCGTCTAGCTCCTCGATCCTCATCGCGATCAGCTACTATTTTGTGTCGTAAACGCAAAGGAATTGGGGTAAAACAAAGGAAACGACTCTGAAACACAGACAGATCAATCCATCACGAACCTTACAAGAGATCTACGTTCATGTTAATCTGGGTAAGGATCGAAAAAAAAGCAAAAAGGAAAACCAAAAAGAATTCAGAGGATAATCGATCGAGAATTGGAATCTAGTGGAACTCGAAATGATCAATGATAGGTTCTCGTCGATACAACTATGGGTATTTTGGGTATTTCCCAAAAAACGGATAGAGGTTGCTTACGTCCGCAAGCAAAGTGAAAAAGTCAAAAGTCTCCTTCCTTCCTTGTTTATAGATCGTCACTGTTATTTTATTTTACGGTTACCTTAATCTAAACATAATTTCATTAAATATTAATAATTTAGAAAACCGAGTCAAAACTTATTTTTCGTTCATCAACTTTCGCTACATGAGCTTTACTCACGTGCTAGTTTCTGATACATATCTGAATAAAAATATAGATTAAGATATTTAATGTGTATATATATAATCTACATTCCTCGATCAATGAGGTAATCGGCGAGCCTCTCAACGACCAAATTACACTGTCCAGGCGTCACAGGCTCATCGTACAGTCCAAAAACCAAAGCTTGCATTGTTTTCTTTATCGTTATTCCGCCAGAACCCTAATAATAATAATAAAAAAAGAATTTCACATCATTATAATATAAGCTTCCATAATCCCACCATTAATCAATTTAATTATTTCTAATTCTATGTTTACCTTCTTCCCACGAATAACAGCGCCAGGCTCTCCTTGAATGACCTTTGCTCCGCCCAAGAACAACCCGGTCGGGGCTAAATGACCCGGTTCGTTGAAGTCGGTCACTATCCCATTTATCTCATCGGCCTTAAACTGATGATGCAATTCAGCTGGAAAATTCACTGAATTTTTTTTTTCAACAAGAGGGATCAAAGGGAGAAAATAACTATTCTCGCCCGTAAAGATACTGTAAGAAAGATTTGGCATCTGTTTTTTCTTTTCCTTGATTGTGTTGCTACAATCCAAAGCTGACTGAGTAAATCTCGAGTTGTTGTTCTACTGCGAACATCTTCTATTAGGAATACGATAACTGGGATTGCGTGGACATACACAAACTATACCAGACCATGAATTACTACTTCCTATACGACTTCATAAATGGGGGAATCACATCCAATCCATGTACAATGATTTACTTTCCAATCTGAAATCGCTATATGTGCAAAATATATACACAACACATTATTATTAGCAGAGTGTTATACTTACAACTACTTCCAAACCTTAATAGCTCCGTCCCTACCACCAGAAATGAGAAGTCTCTGATTCAACTTAACAGAAGCCAAAGAGAGTATTGAATCACGGTGACACCCAGCCATATCCGTAGCTGCTGAAACAATCGCTTTTCCCGTCAACTTACCAGCAGCCAACGGACGCCGCCTCGACTCCTAATTTAATCACCAACCACATGAAAGACAAAATTGATAAAATCGAAAAAAGTCGACAACTAATCGAACACTAAATACGTACCTGCACAACTTGCACGCCAAAGCTAGATTTTGTCTCGTACAGATCGTCGGGGCCGACTCCTTTGACGGTGGGCCCGCAAACACAGTAACTCCTATCGGGACTGCAGATAACAACAAAACATTATTACACGTAAATGCAAAGTCCAAGAAAAAGGGAAGAAGAGGCGACGCTCAAACCTCGAATGATCCCACCGACGTATTTTCAGATCGGTTCCACCGGTCAGAAGATCCCCGCCGGGTAATGGTAACAGTGCACGCACGCCGGGGATGCGAGGAGAGGCTTCGTTGAGCTCGTTAAGTCTGTACTTTGAGCTTATATTTCGCCTTCCGTCTGATTTTGGATTAGTCTTGCTAGGTGTTCGGCCCAAGGCCAAAGGTGATTCTCTGTCATCGGACTCATTCTTGGCCAGCTTTAGCACCTGCCGCTCAATGATTTAAGCCCATTAAATAAGCAGATGCGAGTCTCCAAGTTCATTCAAGAAACTAATCAGATATAATGCATAGTTTAAATGTCTCGATAAGACTCCTACTATAGTAGTACCACAAGGACTATTACATTAACTTTTATGCTGTCCCACCAATCCATTGCAAGATATACCTTTTGATAGATATGAAAGACTTTTTTAATTTTTTGAACACAAGTTACAGACTTCTACACGTAATAACACGAGCAAAACGCAATCCCAAGATTTTCGTACCTGGTGACAGCACCCATTCTCTGCATTCCAAAGGGAAACTTCATTGCACCCAGCAGCAACATAGATCAGCGGCCTCGTGGCGACAGACAATGGAGTACTAGCGGGAGGCACAAATAGACACATCTTTTCAATCGGGCACGAAGGAGAATATTGCCAATTGTTAACGGGTAGGCAAAACCGTAGGTCCCACAAAGTAAGCACACCCCTCGATGATCCAGAAACAAACCAGTTACCATTAGGATCTGCAACCAACGAAGATATATAACCGTCCACGGGGGAAACTTTTGTTTTCCAAGCAGTTGACTTTGTCCTTGTGTCCCAGAGATGTACGCCACAAGTTTGGGTGCTGAAGAGGATCATTTGGTTACTACTGCCACCGTCTGAGGAGTAGTTCAAAAGGCTTAGTATGGCACCTTCACCGAAATCCGTCGTTTTCACATCAGCGATGCCTGAATACTTCTCGACAACACTGCCAAGGCCCCTTGAAATGTGATCAACCGAAAACATGTGTATGACCCCATCACTCGAACCAACAACTATTTGATAAGAATTCTGAAGCACAGTCACGCACAACGCCCTACTACCACCATCACCCAGGGAATAGGTTAGCCTCGACCTAAATGAGATGTCTTTTTCCAGCCTCTTGCAATCCCATATCTTTACGGTGGAATCTCCAGAGGCGCTAACGAAAAAATGCTGGTCCATTGATATGGAAATATCGTTCACCGAAGATCTATGCTCCTGAAGATGAGCAACCAAGACTCCACGTGGCCTCCACCCAGAGTCAGGAACGGATGATGTCCATGCTAGTGAGGACAATTCTGTAGCCTCGGAGGAAGTAGAGCTGCTATCAATCGTGAGAGAACCCAAATTACCTTTGCCTCTCTCCGAAACTCCCAATTCATGAAACTTGCCACCGATAAGGGCTGTTTCATCGGTTTCTCGATCTTCCACTTCGTGCACGACTCTCCGCAGCATCGAAGGGCCGTTACCAATAAAGACAGAGCCACCTATGAGGTTAGAAGGAGGCATTGAATTTGTTAAATTGAAAGATTTGTTGGCAGGATCCATCCATGGCAAGGACAAGGTACTGAAACCCAACGAATTATATGGCAACGAAGAATCCGACGCAGCAGGACCAGTGACCGCTGTTCGCTTGTTGTCAACCTTGAAGTGATACAAGGGTATGCTTTCCGAAGATTTATCGACGAAGCTGTTCATGAAACTCATATGGGGCGACATAAATCCAGATAATTGAGATCTTTCCGAGACAATATGATCATTGACTAGGCTCGGACCCAGAGTATTGTGTGGCAAGAGCCCCAAAGATTTGACCTTACCCTCATTTTCATCAGAGTTGGTAACCTCCATCTGGTCTGATGCGGTATCAATAAAGCTACGGTTATGAAAGTTGCTTCGTCTGTCTGACAAAAATTTCATCGGATCCAATTCCTTTTCCGTCTTCTGAAGTAAGTCCATGGCTTCCAATCGTTTCGATTGTGATGATGTATTATACCAAATCTTTCTCTGTCTCTCCAGCATGTCTGAACTCCTGGCATTTTCAAGAACTTGATAGAATCTGTCTCTAGAAACTGGTGGCTTCAGACATGCAAGAAGAGCTTTTTCCGAAGCTAGCGATGCTGGCTGTCTGCGTAAGAAGGGGCGTACTATAGGGACCAGAAATACGTAAGAATCTACGGCACCTAAGCTCTCGCTGCTAGCAGCAATGAAGGCTACTACCAACCTCCTCACCCACTGACTGGGATAGCACAACAAAGGAAACGCGCGCTCTATCATCTCTATCAGGATTCTCTTTCGCAGGAAACCACTTCGGCATAAGATGGTCAGGCAATCTAAGGCATAGACGATGACGGACTCAGTCATGTCGTTGAGGGCCTGCTCAATATAAGGAAGGAGATATTCTTCCACACTCCGCTGACCAACAAAGACACAAACATATATAATTTTTCCATAAAACACTGCCTTTAGCTGCTCGTCTCGGTCATTCAGAAAAGCGGGGAGAATAGGTAGCACGAAGTCGTTGCTTTGCTTCTGGCCGAAAAACCAACAAAGGTTTCCAATATCCTGCAGGAGAGCTCTCCTTATGTTGGGCGTCTGCTTCGGACCCATCACAAGTTCTTGAATGACTTCTGCTATACATCTCCTCAAATGTGCAAGCTGTGCATCACTGTTCAGCTTCTGTGGTTCTCGATAAGCATCTGTTGCTGTTGTCGACAACTTCTGAGATATTTTAGGCTCATTAAGAACCCCCGCCTCGGTCAAGCTTATCGAGTGAATGAGAAAACCGTAAGCAGTCAGTGCCAGCTTAGAAATATTGCTGGAGTAGCAAATCCTAACAGTTTCCTCCGGGTCATCGGGAATCATGGAGAGCATAGGAAAAATATACTCTGGAAAAATTTTGGCGTCACTCGGAGGAAAGTCACTTACCAGAGGGAGAATGTCACACAAGGTCTCCAACGCAGCACACCGGACAATGGCAGCTGAATCTGAGACAACAGCTATGACATAGGGAAGGATGCGTTGGAGTCTATCTTCGTCATCTATATACAAGGAGCAAAACTTCAGCAGCAAAATAGCAGTCCTCCTTATAAAAGGGACCTTGACATTACGAATGCTGGAACAAAGAAGTGAGGCTATCAACACCACACCCTCACAACTCAGTATGCCTTCAGGTAATTGCAAAGAAGGCATCCCAAAGGCATCGGATTGGTTGTTGTAGTCCGACATCAACGAGCTCAAGTCATTCATCGTAATATTTTTCAAGAAAGGTTGCCGACTTCTGTGAAATATATTAGAAACGCTCTGAATCAGCTCACCAGGATGCTCCACACCACATTGCTTCTCATTACAAGACCGAGACCTGGTTATGCTGTCCATTTCTCTAATAAGATTGCCGTGGTCTTTCTTTACATCCTTGAGCAGGCTATTCACGCTATCAAGACTACAAGCTTCAGTTTTGGAGACCGTATCTTCACCAGATCTGTTTCCAATCATTTGTCTAAGTATTTCATGAAAATACGTCTCACATGCCAGAACCTGCAGCAGCAGATTTAATAACCTGATCATAAATAAATAGGGTGTGCCCAAGAATGATAATACAATTTTCCAAGCTCCTTACCCTTGCATCAGAACTTAAAGGGTTCAACAAGGAATAGAACTTGTGAAGAAACGATGAGAAATACTCCGGAAATACAAGACCAGCATAGTCCTGCAGGTAGCTCTCAGCAGAGCATCTTGATTCTGGATCCAATTGGATCATATGAAGAATCATTTTACGAATACCTGAATCTGGAATCTGCAGTAAAACATAACAAAGGCGTTGCAGTAGAGGCATGGTGAATAATTGTTTCTATCTGTTAGTTTGATTAGATTAATTTGGGAGAATGATTTATTGAATCACTAAGAAATTCCTAAGTGGGAAAATAAAAAGGCCAAGCGACTGAAAGAGGAAATTACAGAAATAAAAATAAAATGGGTAGGAGAATGTACTTTCTCCAGATGTTGGCTGGGATCGTAATGCCCTCTCCTATATGCAAGAAGTTGAGATAGCTCAAACAATGGCTGACCTTCCAGAAAAAGCTCAGCAATCACACACCTGTGACAAAGTCAAAATATTCAGAAATCTGTGAGTTTCTTTACAGGCTTGATTTGCAAGAACTGTAATAACCCAAGTTCCTATATAAATGTTTTCTAAGAGGGAATGAAGAGCTAGATCTACTATCACACTGACTGAAAAGTGATTAGGTAGCTCGGAATTGATGTTTGGCGCGCATAGACTCATACGGAACCTCACATTTTTTAGTCCTAATGTGCAAATTATAAACGCAATTCTTATAAACCTCTTTGTGCGTGGAAGTAGACATCAGCAGTGTCCTAATGGAGGGCGGTGCCACGGAAATATGAAAATGACAACTACCTACAAAAATTAATTTAATTACAGTGGTTTGTATCTTATACTTCAGATTAGGAAACAAAATTATCTGCATAATATTAATAGAGATGCAAAGCATCAATGAACTGCATTCAAAGGCATTGTTGTCCAATAAATACTAACCATCAGTGGTCTGTAGACCAAGTCAGCATTCAAAATCAGAATAATGAGGATCTCATTAGACACATACATTAAAATTTCCTCAACAAAGCAGCACTCACCCAACAGAAAAAATATCCATTGAGGGCTTCAAAGGTGCATCTTGGACCACTTGGCTTTCACCCCCATGCTCATAAAACCTCTGGAAATAGAGCTCATATCATCAGTACTCGTGTATGGAAACAGAAAACTCGACATAGCAGATATGGAGCACATATATCTATATGTGAATGTGATCGATTGCATGCTGATGATCAGATTTTAAATTTGTGGAATAACTAGAGGCGAAAAGGTCCAAACAGACAACACACCTCCGGTGCAACATAACAGCGTCTCCTTCCACCGGTATCGAAGAAAAATGAAAAATCAGATGGATCGTCATATGGGATATATGTGGGCTTAAACGAGGCAAAATCGGCAAGGTACAGCCAGTTCCAAGAAGTGACCAGCACGTTCTCACATTTAATATCCCCTGCATAAATTATACGACATTTGCAAGAGTTAAAATATGGACATCAGACATAAGGAGAACAAAGATTCACTGTTATCTCACCATGACATATTTCACGTTCATGGCTCTGTTTCACAGCGTAAAGCAACTGCAAAAATACATTTCTCAAATTTTCATATCCAGCAGCAACCGAAATTGGGTTCCAACAGTACTTGAAAAGTATATAAAAGAAATATGAACCTGGAAAGCCAGCCATTTCTTTTCAATAACACTGAGGAAAGGGCGAGTGCTCAACCGATCATGAAGATTGTTAAAGAAGTATTGTCTCAAAAGGTAAGCAGCTTTATCTGTTTCTAACCAAAACTGCAAAATGTATGCAAGAGAAAACAATCATGGCGCTGTTCTTAAGCTCAGAAACAGCGCGGGAATAATTTCGCAATCCAAGCATCCACATGGCAGCATAGCACCCTAATTTTCCACACAGTTGACAGTCTAGTAAAAGGCTCGCGACTCATGGATTCACAACACAATAATTGCCAAAAAAAAGAGTATAATTCAAAACATAACCTGCAAATAGAGATAACCCCAGACTCCAATGATTCAAGATAAATTCAATCAAATTGACAAATTAACAAATCAAAACCTGGAAAGGCCACACGTGCGAGTGCTCAATATCAGAGAAAACGTCGCGAATCCTCGCGAGCCTCCGATCGTAATCCCGCAAATCGATGGAGTCCCCGCGTTTGAAGTATACCTTGACGAGCACCAAACCTTCATCGTGCTTACACAGTATGGATTTCAGGAAACGGTCTCTTCCGAGAACTTCCTTCAGGACCAAGTTGTACGATGAAGGCAGATCGTGGAGATAGTATTCCGTCGCCGACGCTTGCGTCGTTCGCGCGATTTTGTTCCCCATTATTTGGGTTTAATGATAGTCTGTTGCTGTTTAATTTTAAGAGGTATGTATGTAAAATTCCTATAACTAGAGGGACTCGGATAAAATTACATTATAGCATAAGGATCTAACAAAAATTATTGATCTAGCTAGCTAGAAGGACTTGAATGCAATTTTGTGTGGCAGATGATTCATTACAGGCCATAATTAACTTATTAATAAGAGTGATTAATTAATTATCAAAACAAAACTGAGGTCTGATAGTTCAAATCTGAAATCACTCACTTCCATAAACAGTGAAACATGATTATAAATCTGACGACTTTTGCTTTGGAACTACAAAAATCTCATCCTTCCATGTCCCTTTCAATCTCTGCCCATATTATATTCTCTTTGAAAAGATCTACCGTGGTTCTTTCTCAAGAACCTATGTGTGTGTTATGTTCTTTCCTTACTCTCTCAGCTCTTCTTTCTTTCACAAGAACCTATTTGTGTGTGTAGTAGCTACCGTTGCTAGGAGTTAAGACGCTCGCACACTATTCAAGAATAGTAGTTTAAACTAAAACCAGCTAAAGATTCAACCTTTGCTGCCCGATTTATAGTTCGTGGGCAGTCTTTAGATGGGGAAGGTTGCGGTGGCTGCGGCGGTGGTGTGTACGGCGGCGGTGTGCGCTGCGGCCGTGGTGGTGGCCCGCCGGCGGATGAGGAGCACCAGTCGGTGGGAGAAGGCCGAGGCCATCTTGAGGGAAATGAAGGACAAGTGCGAGACGCCGGCGGCCAGGCTCCACCAAGTGGCCGACGCCATGACCGCCGAGATGAACGCCGGCCTGGCGTCCGAGGGAGGAGAAAGCAAGCTCAAGATGCTCATTAGCTACGTCGACAACCTCCCCACTGGGTAACGCTTCCTCTTTCTCTTCAAGCTGTGAATTTTCAGTTTAAATCTGTCAATTGAAAGTTTCAAATCACATGTGAAATCTGCAAACAAATTCAGGGAGGAAAAGGGATTGTTCTATGCGCTCGACTTAGGCGGAACAAACTTCAGAGTCATGAGAGTCCAGCTAGGCGGCAAAGGGGTCGGCGTAGTAAAACAAGAATTCGAAGAAGTTTCAATACCTCCCAATCTTATGATTGGATCATCCCAAGTAAGTTCACACCCCACCATTTTCATCATCATCAATCTAAAACAGGGAATTTCTCTGCCAATCTGCTAAAAAAATCGCAAATATTTTTCAGGAACTGTTCTACTTCATAGCCTCGGCGTTAGCAAAATTCGTCGCCACTGAAGGCGAAGACTTTCAGCTCCCTCCCGACAGGCAAAGGGAGCTCGGCTTCACCTTCTCCTTCCCCGTTAAGCAGTCTTCGTTAGCTTCGGGAACCCTAATCAAGTGGACGAAGGGCTTCTGCATCGAAGACGCTGTTAGCTTACGCTTTTAGCCCTTCTTTTTTTTTGCCATTTCGATTAGTATGGATTATATATATTTATTACATAGTATAAGTCTCTATATGCGTTGTAGGTAGGCGAAGACGTGGTTGGAGAGCTGACGAAAGCGATGGAAAAGGTGGGACTTGACATGCGCGTAACTGCATTGGTGAGTTTCGTTGTAATATCGTTAGAATTTTGGCGACACGTGGCGTGATTTGATTGGATGTTTCTTGATGAAGGTGAACGATACCGTGGGGACGTTGGCTGGAGGAAGGTTCGATAACCCTAATGTGATTGCTGCTGTGATTTTGGGGACAGGGACGAACGCTGCCTACGTAGAGCGGGCTCGGGCCATCCCAAAATGGCAAGGCCCGCTGCCTAAAAGCGGAGAAATGGTAAGAAATAATTCGTTTCATTTTCTTAATCATGTTTGTAATGAAATATGGCGTAAGAGGGGAGCTGATTTTCGTTGTTTGTTTTTTAGGTGATAAACATGGAATGGGGAAATTTTAGGTCTTCGCATATTCCGCTTACTGAGTACGATAAGAGTCTCGATGCCGAGAGTTTGAACCCTGGAGATCAGGTGATGAACATTTCTTCGATTCGTTCGACTTAAAGCTGGACGATGATGGAACGAAGCAATCGAGGTTTTTTTTTTTTTTTGCAGATTTTTGAGAAGCTAATCTCTGGCATGTACCTTGGAGAAATCGTTCGTAGGGTTTTGTGCAGGCTCGCCGAAGAAGCATCGTTCTTCGGCGACGAAGTTCCTCAGAAACTCAAGATTCCCTTCATTCTAAGGCAATTAAATTTATATTCACCCGTTCTTGCAATCGATGTTAATGCTGTAATAATGTTTTTTTTTAAATTTCCAGGACGCCGGACATGTCTGCTATGCACCACGACAAATCTCCCGACCTCAAAATAGTCGCAAAAAAATTAAACGATATCTTGGAGGTGACAAAAATAGATAAAGAAAACTCCCCCTTTTTTTGTAAATTTGCAATAATCAATTCGTTCGATATTTGTGGCAAACAGATTCCAAACACATCCTTAAAAGTGAGGAAGACGATCGTCGAACTATGCGACATAGTCGCCTCTCGCGGGGCCCGCCTAGCAGCTTCGGGGATCTTAGGAATCCTCAAGAAACTGGGAAGGGACGCCGCGAATTATGAAGAGAAGAGAAAGTCAGTCATAGCTTTGGACGGCGGATTGTTCGAGCACTATACAGAGTTCAGAGAATGCATGGAACAGACTCTCAAGGAACTGCTCGGAGATTCTGCTTCAGAAAACGTCGTCATCGAGCACTCTAACGATGGCTCGGGCATTGGAGCCGCCCTTTTAGCCGCGTCCCATTCTCAGTATCTTGAGGTCGAAGAAGAACCCTAAATCGGAGTTTATCGCAGCAGCAGAAAGATGAGTTAGCACACACTTCTGTCTGGGATTTTTACTCATGTTGTAATGATATATCTTTCTGAGTAAGAAACAAACTTCCATGGATTGTTTCAAGAAGCTTAGTTTGAGAATAAATGGCTGCTACTTTCGTTGTCACAGTTCATGACTGTAAAGACTGCCCTTTTTCGGCGATAATATTCAATGGCTCTTTATTACATCATCTTCAGTTCAGTATGGACATTTCAAAAGTGTGAATTCACTTCTTCCTCTGGTCTACAAATCCATTACGAATCTTCAGTTATGTCCATCATAATCAACTGATGAAATCCATTGACGAGCTTCACTTACCCGCGCGAATAAATAGCACTGTCGTCTCTTAGCAGAGGAGAAACATCGTGCTCTATCTGATTCTGAACGGTGGTCTTCTCCTCCGTCCTCGACGCTTTTTCGCCGCAACGAAGCAAGATTTGCAGAGCATCTTTAATGTCGGGCCTGCTCGAAGGAGATGCGCTGGTGCATATCAACCCTAGCTTGAACACAGTGCTCACGTCATCTGCATAGCGTGTCTCCCTTACATCCTCGTCCACTACATCAACGATGGGCTCTCCTTCCCTAACATGGCGCCATGCCCACTCGGCGAGGGAAGACCTCTCATCTCCGTCGTGGGCTTCTTTACCAGTCACCAGCTCGAGGAGGACCACGCCGAAGCTGTACACGTCGACCTTCTCACTCACCCGCCTCGTTTGAGCGTATTCTGAGGATTTTCGCTGCTGTTAGAGAAGATTACGGAAGAAATGTGAGTGTAAAGAAAGAAAGAGCAGTTTATCTACCTACCTGGAGCCATATATCCTAAAGATCCGGCGACGGCGGTGTCGGCCGTCGACGTTCTCGCCAGCCCAAAATCTCCGATTTTGGCATTGAAATCGGAATCCAAAAGGATATTGCTTGACTTGATATCTCTGTGTACGATCGGCGGAGACAATGGTGGTGAAGGTAAGAAATCCCCTTCGCAGCTCCAATGGCTATCTGCAACCTTTTGGGCCAATCCAAAACTGGGCTTAAAGTATCATTGCGTGGGCTTCTCTTACTTCCATGGAGCCACAGATCTAAGCTGCAATTCTCCATGAACTCATAGACGAGGAGCTTCGATTTCTCGCTCGAAATGCAGCAGAATAGCTTCACGACGTTGGAATGTCTCGCCGTGCTCAGTATCCTAACCTCTGAAAGAAATTCGTCCTCGAATTTCCGATCATCCGAGGCGGCGCTGACGTCCCAGATTTTCTTAACCGCGACGACTTTCCCCGAGCGAGCTATGGGGATGCGATACACCTTCCCCGAACCGCCGGCGGCGATCAGATTGTCGTCGGTCAAGCTCGATACGATGTCTCCTTCCGTGAAATTTAGCCTTTGGAAGGAAGTAAGCCTCCACGTCGTTTCAGTGATGTGTTTTCGATTTCTGTGTTTTCTTAAAATCAAGGCGGCGGTTACTACAGTAGCCGCCGATGCAATAATTCCCAAGACGATCGCTATGTACAGAGACGAACCCCTTTTTGATTTCCTAGTTTCTGAACCGCAGCTTCTGAGCCCTAACACCATGGGATTATCAGAACAAAGCCTGGGATTGTTCGAGAAGCTGCTCTCGAAAGCTGAGTTGTCGTAATCGCTAGGGATTCTCCCCGATAAATCGTTGTAAGAAAGGTTCAGCGAAGCGAGCCTCAGATTGTTGATCTGAAGAGGGATTTGACCCGAAAAACCGTTCCTCGATAAATCGAGGTATATAAGATTGGGCAAAAGGCCTAACGAAGAAGGGATTTCGCCGGAGAGTTCGTTTCTGCTGAGATTCAGAGTCGTAAGAGACTGCCATGACACGAAATCTGAGGGAAGCTGACCAGAAAGTCGATTTCCATCGAGCGTAAGAGTCGATAGAAACGTTAGAGCAGTCAATTCTCGAGGAATCGTCCCAGTAAGCAAGTTGCTACTCGCCTTGAAAACGACTAACTGCTCCCAATATTGCACTCCGTTAGGGATCGAGCCCGAGAACTGATTATTCATCAGTTCGAGCGTAGCCAAACGAGGCCCTATCTTATCTGGCAGCTGATCGGCGATCAAGTTATTGCTGATCATCAAAGAGGTTAGATTCGAAGCTTCCCACAACTTCCTCGGGATTTTGCCCGAAAACTGATTATCATGGACTCGAACGATCTCTAAGCTATCGCAGTCGCCGAGAGTATCGGGCAAAGCGCCCGTGAGTCTGTTTTCGAAGGCGGCGACGCCTATCAGAGCCTTGTTCTGACACAAGTACTTTGGTAGTTCGCCCGTGAACTTGTTAGAAGAGACTTGAAACCTCTCCAATGGCGAATACCTTCCAAAGTCAGGCGGTAAAATGCCCGACAAGTTATTGTTGAACAAGGCGATGTCTCTGAGCTTAGGCAGCCTACCCATGCTCTCTGGCACTTCGCCCGATAGCTCGTTGAAAGATAAATTTATGCCCGTGAGCCTCGTCGAGTTTCCCATATCTTCAGGTATTTGCCCTGTTAAAGTATTGTTCGAAAGATCAAGAACCTGCAAGTTTGGAGCTCGAACTGCCCGAGGAATTTGGCCAGACAACCTGTTTTTGAATAGAAACAGATGAGTCAAGTTCTGTAATAGAAAAAGCCCGCCCGGTATTTCCCCGCTCAAACTATTCCTCGACAAGTCGAGAAACTCCATGGCCAGCAAATCACCGAAACCACCTGGGATTTTCCCGACCACGCTCGTGTTAGTCATCCATAAGTTCTTCAGCTTCTTCAGCTCAGAAAAACTGTCAGGAATCACCTGAGGCATGAACGCATTATCGTTCATGACAAGCTCTTCGAGGCTCGAAATATTTCCCATCTCTTCAGGGAAAGAACCGTTGAACCAATTTGCAGCGAGCCTAAGGCTCGCTAGGCTCGTAAGGTTCCCTATAGCCTTTGGGACATCTCCTATGAAAGTGTTAGCAGTCAAATCTAATACCCTAAGCTGAGTAGATAGCTTGTCGATGTCTGAAGGCAAAGGGCCTTCGAAGACGTTCTGAGAAAGGTCGAGGTATCGAAGGCCCGAGCAATTGTAGAGAACTGTAGGGAAGGTACCGTAGAGGTAGTTGAATTGGAGATCGATGTGTGAAAGGGCGGTGAGTTCGCACATGAAGGGCGGGATCGAGCCTGAGATGTTTAGGTTGATGAGACGCAGCTCGGTGACTGAGCCGTCGGTGCATGTGAGCTCGGGCCATGTGCAGTGGTTCGACGAGGCGGTCCAATGGTCGAGGGGGGACGGGTTTGACCAGAATTGTCTTAGGTTTAGGAGAGTGGCTCGTTCTTGGCTCGGCGGGTTGGCGGCGGTTATTACATGAAGTGCTGTGAAGGGTATGAATATGAAGAGGATTATTATTGCGAGGATTTGATGGCGAAGGCCGGCCATTATTGTGTTGGGGGAAGTTAGTTTGATGAGCTAAAACATTGGAAATTTAGTTCGAGGAATTTGATGGTGGGAATGGGCGAATCGACAATCGTTATGCGAAGGTTCGTTGGTTGTAGTAAGGTTAGAATTCAAAGGAAAATCGTTCAAGAATTTTGAAAATCAGTTGCCTTTGTTGAATGTCGTTGTAATAGTGTATTTGACTAATTCATATACACACGTGTTAGTGGTTTTAATTTTTCATCTTATTGTTTAACATAGATTAAGAAAGGCGTGGCTCGATTAATCGTGTAAGTTCAATAAATTCTCATTTCAAGGAAAGAAAAAAAAAATACATAATTAATGAACATAGACCGCCAACGGGTTAAATAGTAGTGGTATTACACTTTTCTACCTTCGTGTGCTTAAATAAGTATATATATGTTGTCAAATAATTTATTTGTTTTTGCCTCCCTTTTAGATTTCATCACCTTGTTCCCGACGATGCTGGTAAAAATTCCGCACTTCGATTTATAGATAACCATTTGATTTATTCTACAAATATATATATATATATATATACACACAACTACTACGCATATATCATCAGCCATATAATATTATTTAATCACATATATAAATAACCCAACATTTAAGCTGCGTTACACTCCTTGGGAAAACCCTGAGGAAACCTCTTTGAATCCGTGCAATAATCATAAATCTTGTAGTTATTCTGCACCCACTTGAGCTTCTCCTCGCTCACAGGGTCCAACTTGCTCGAGCCCGTCGGGCCATTACCCGGCCCGACGTAATTGAAGTTTCTGTAAGAAGCAGTGAACGGCGCCTGACTCCAATCAGTCTTCACAAGCCCGCCCCTCGTCGCCCAGTCGTCGGCGTTCCATAGGCTCTGATGTGGACCGCGTAAAACGACCTCCTGATTACGGCGACTTAAAGTGGTTATTCTTCCCTCGCAACTTTCCTGGCGCGAGTCTCTCGTTTTCCTTCGATTGCCTCCGTCGAACCTAACACCAAAACTCGAAAACACGTCAGAAGGGGGCCGGGGTTGGTGCCGGCGTAGCCCCTCCGATGCTTAAGTCAGAAAGTGGATGAGAAATAGGTGTGTTGGCTCGTAGATTAATTCTTTGTTTTATAGAAAACATACCTGGATAATGAACCAACCGTCACTATTTATACTAACCTTAGATCCTCTTCGCCTGGACCCATTCCTCATCCTGACCCGCCTTTCTCGCGAGCCTCACGACGGCAACGTGGTCCTTCCCACGATCCCACGTTCTTCCTTCCCACTCTTCTCATTAACTGCCTTGATCGGGCATCTCTTAGCTTCTCAGAGTCGTTCCCTGATCGGGCCTTCGTCCTCGGGCTACGGCGCGGGCCAGGTCCACCGCCCTCAAAGACTTCTAGCCCAGTGATCGAGCCTGCGCCTCCATTTCCCTCGGGCTAGCCTTGTCGGGCGTTCCTCCCTTCTTCAGAATCGTTCCCTATCTTCGTCAGGCAACGCTTCCTCGGGTTCCGCCCGAGGACGCATCCCGCCCTGCTTCTCCAGCTTGCCTTCAAACCCGTTTTAATCATCAATTCTACCCCCTTCGTACCACCAATTCGCGGATTATCTTACCGTTACTATTATTTTACCGTTAGCGAGAAATCCCGAGGGTAACAATAGTCCCCCCCTAAATAGTCCAAAAAGAGTGTAACGAGTATTTGGACGTTAGCTATCGGTAAAAATAATCGATCGAAAGGTATTGTGGTCTTCCTCGAGAACCTTTTCGGGTGTTGCGATGCCCTTTCCTTCTCCCTTAACACCTTCTCCTTATGCCACGTCGTGTTTTCCTCTGGGCGGGAAAATTGCCGCCCTATCTCGTCACGATTAGGTCAGTTTCGCCACGTGGCTCTCTTAAAGAAGTTTGACGTCTTTTCACTCACTTCTCCCTTTTTATTTCTTTTTATTCTTTTTTCCTTTTTCCTCGTTTTTCGTGCCTTTTCCCTCTTCCCTTTAGGGTTTTCGGCTTTCTTCTCCTCATTTTATCTTTCCCTTCTCTCTCATCTCGCAGAAAGCTTCCGGCGCTTCAACCCTTAATCTCTCAATCGATGTCTTTTCCGCCCGCGTCAATCATCTTCTCCGCCGCCGTTACTGGTAAGTCGTTCTCTCCTACGCTATTCGTCCTCTCCGTTTTTCTCTGCTTTGATTTCCTCTTCTCACTTTAAGCTTTTCGCCTTCCCTTTCTTTTCGCCATTTTCCTCTGCGTTCTCCCCATTAGTTGTTTTTAGGGTTTCGGTTCTAGGATTTTGCCTTCCCTCCTCATGAACTACCCTGCAACTTCATCCTCCCACCGTCCGATTCCATTTTCATACCCAGATCGGCCAGAATCGCCGCCTTCTTCTTCTTCTTCTTCTTCTTCTTCTTCTTCTTCTTCTTCGCTTTTCGTTTCCTTTCTCGACGCCCTGGAAACCCTGAACAATTACCCTGACTTGGATATTTTTCACCCCCCTCAGCGTATAGGGTACTCGAGCAAGAAAGCCTTTCTTCGGGCTCTATCCGAGTGGACCTCTCAAATGGAAAGATTTCGCGAAGAAGTCAAGCTTCCCTGGCACGAGGTGAACGTGTCCTCTCTTCGGGCCTCCCACATCCCTACTATCGTTGATCGGGCAGGCCTAAATCCCGACTTCGAGGTTCGAATTCCCGGGCCTCGGGATGTGATCAGTGGCCCTCCCGAGGGTTTCCATACGTTTTTCTTGGATCAATTGGATATGGGTCTTCGCCTCCCTCTCGCCCCTTTTATAGCCGAACTCTGTAATTATCACCAAATTTCTCCTAACCAACTAACTCCCAACTCTTATAGCCTCTTGCTTTCCCTCGCTATCCTTATCGAGCATTTTCAGATTCCCCTGTCTCTTCCCCTTCTCCTATCTTTCTTGAAGATAAACCAAAAAGAGCCTGGCAAATTCTTTTTCTCTTCCATCGCCTCTAGGGAATTTCTTCTCGGGAATCCCTCTTCTCATAAGGGATGGATGAAGAAATTCTTCTATGTCCGATCTCCTGAGGGAAGCCCCGAAAATGACACCATCGACGTCTGGCCTGAAGCTGTATCCATATCTACTCCTCTCCCCGCTGCTTCCAGTTCAGAAGTTGAGAGATTCATGGAGATGCTCGGGGAGCGGAGCTTTAGTGCTCCCGAGCTCGTCAAGGATGATCTCCTCTGTCACTTTGGTTATTGTTCCAAGGGTTTAGCGGTAGATGACTTAGGTATATCTTCTTGAATTCTCCCCTTTTTCCTGCTTTTATTTCTGACCGAGCTTTCTATTTTTTTCTTATCAGACTCGCGCATGGATCTTGCCGATCTGCTCAAGATTTCTCGGGAGATGAAAGAAGGTGGTTCCTCGCAGGCCCCCCAACCAGCCTCAGTCACTCGAGCCCTTAACAAGGGAAAGGCCAAGACCTCTGCTGGTTCTTCGGGTTCTCCCAAAGCAGCCCCTAAAAGGAAAGCTACTGCCACTTCCAGCCGTCCCTCGAGCAAGAAAGTCAAGACCAGTGCTCAGGGAGGCTCAGGCTCGGGAGAGGCCTCTCCGGCTCCCGTCGATACCCCCGACCAACCGGATTATTTCCATCGCCCTCGGGGGGCGCAGTGTGTGGAGTATATGCGGGGTTTCCGCTCTGAGGCCAACCGTTCCTACCTGTCGGGACTACAACCCCGAGAGTTCTTTCCGCTCCTCGCCCAACACTTAGACCAGGTATGAGCTCCCTATTCTTCGCGGCTCTTTTCACTCCTCGGCATGTTTCTTCTTATTTTCCTCATTTCTCTTACTCCTTCATATGCCAGGGCTTTGCTTGTGCCGCCGAGGCTTTAGAAAGGATGCTCTTCATGCACGAAGATTGCATCGAACTGACCCAATCTGAGGCGAAGTTGAAGGACGAGGTAACTCGACTTCAAGAGGAGCTCAAACGGAAAGAGGAGGAATTGAAGAAGGTGTCCAAGGAGGCTCGCACGGGATCGGAGAAGATAAGGAAAGATTTGCTCAAAGAGAGGGAGGCTCGGGAGGAGGCGGAGAACAACTTCCGCGAGTTGGAGGAGAGCATTGCTCGGGACTATTTGCCCCGAACTTCATACGGGCGGCAGGTGGTCGAGTATTTCCAGCACGGCTTTTGGGGATGTGTCCATCAGCTTCGGGCGGCGGGCATAGGTTACAAATGGAAGCTCGACTGGCTAGACGTCGATCGAGCTCTTGCTGAGTGTCCCTCCGGAGGATATCCCCCCGACCCCGTGGCCCGGGGAGGTTCCGCAAACGTCGCTCTGGAGGAGATGGTCTCCACTCCTTCGAGTGAGGAGAATGAAGATGCTCCCGAACCTCTCGAGAAGATCTCCGAACCTCCTGTCGAGGACCTTCCACCTACGCCCGAGCATGTGATCCCGGGCGAAACAGTTGAAGAGGCTCCTAAAGCTACCTCACAGGAGGAAGAGCATCTCGCCACAGTGGTCGGGTCAGTGGTGGCTGAAATTGAAGCAGGCGTCGGGGATTCAACTCAGACCGGTTCGGCCGCCCCACCCTAAAAATATCTGCTCATGTTGATCAACTTACTTCTCTTTGTCTTTTTTCTTTTTATGACCTATATGTCTTTTTCCTTTTATCTATGTATTTCCTTGTTTTGACTCTGTAACAATGTACTTAGTAATTTTCTTCGGCGTATCATAATGGTTCTCCTCGCACGCATCTTCTCCTCGCGCGCCTATGTCTTTCCTTCCTCTATGAACTTCCTAACATTATAAAACAGAATTACCACGCGCCTCTGAATTTCTTTAGCCATGGTACCTCGTCGGGCCTCTTCCCCCATTATCGGGCCATGTCTCCCACGAACTGTGCTCGATCGCTTGTTCAACATTCCCCTTTATCCGGACTCTCTATGGGCCGTTATCCAACGGTCCTCCCATTCTTAATCCTCGTATTCCTCACTTTAAATTTTGAACTTCAAATTCCCAAAATCTGACCCCCTTAACAGTCCGACTTTTCCGGGTTTACCCCCTTAACAGTCCGACTTTTCCGGGTTTACCCCCTTATAAAAGCGGCACATGTGTACCTGGGTTCTACCCTTTTCCTTGAGTATCACTGAATTTATTTCCCCGAGGTTATTTCGCCTACCTCACTTGGTACTTTACACTCTTTTTCCTTTCTAAGCTCGCCACACATCTGCTTTTCCTTATCTTCTGGGCTTTGTATATCCTTGCTTAGCTTGCTGATAAATCCCAGGATGGCACCTCTTCAACCTAGGAGCCATCTCAACCTAGAGGCAACAGGTCTCCCTTCAAACGCGGACGCGGACTTCCCGCGTCGGGAAGGCCAAGTCGTCATGGCCCCCCTCCCACGGGGAGCGTCTTCCTTGGGGGGATCTCACCCCACACCTTGTTTCCTTTTGAAGGCCGACGGTGCTTCCTCTCGTCAATTTATGGAGAAATTCTTGGAGCCCGACGAGAAGCGGCGTCTGGCGAAGTTCCCGGATTCCAGCTTTTGGGATTGGTGGGCTTTAAGTGAGAGTCGGGTCAGTGATGCCGACCTTTACTGATTAATTCACCTCTTTCTTTATCCTTTTCCTGACTTTTCTTCCTTAGTCTTATTCACTTTCTTGCGAGGGACTTCGGCGTTATACCCAACAGCGCGCCCTACTTCAATATTATGAAGAGGCTTGTGCCCGATTAACCACTTTCTTGGGCGAGAAAGATCGGCAAATAGCCGAGCTGAAGGAGTCGTTAGCTGGTTCATATGCTGAGAATCAAGGCATCTTCTCGGGTTCCCGAGGAAGAAACGATCGGGTTCGCCCTCCGCCACGTAACTTCTCCCTATCAGGCGGGATCTCGGCGTCCAGACGTAGGAGGGTCCCTCACGATAATGAGACCCTCCCCTCCTCGAGGATTCGCCACCATGGGACGCCCTATGCCCGGTAGATGAGACGATAGACGTTCTTTTATTTTTTTCTATGTTATTTCTTGTGTATTTTTCCGTATTCGCGCCCGGCACTATTACTTTTATTATTAAGTATCATTGCGGTATCCTTGTGTGGGTCTGTCTTGACATCAACCAATGATCGCCTCCTCTTCGACGATTCTATTCCTCATGATCACATTCTTTCTCGTTTATTTTCATGAGTTTTATTCGTCCTCCCGAGTGGTCAAGCCCTACCCCGGGACCTTCCCTTATGTTCATTTGGCGATTTTCCTCACCCTTCTGGGCGATCGTGCCTCATCCGAGGACTTTTCTTCCTTTCATTCGGCAATTTTCTTCACCCTTTCGGGCGATCGTGCCTCATCCGAGGACTTTTCTTCTTTTCATTCGGCGATTTTCTTCACCCTTTCGGGCGATCGTGCCTCATCCGAGGACTTTTCTTCCTTTCGTTCGGCGATTTTATTCACCCTTTCGGGCGATCGTGCCTCATCCGAGGACTTTTTTTCCTTTCATTCGGCGATTTTCTTCACCCTTTCGGGCGATCGTGCCTCATCCGAGGACTTTTCTTCTTTTCATTCGGCGATTTTCTTCACCCTTTCAGGCGATCGTGCCTCATCCGAGGACTTTTCTTCAGTTTCGTTCGGCGATTTTATTCACCCTTTCGGGCGATCATGCCTCATCCGAGGACTTTTCTTCTTTTCATTCGGCGATTTTCTTCACCCTTTCGGGCGATCGTGCCTCATCCGAGGACTTTTCTTCCTTTCGTTCGGCGATTTTATTCACCCTTTCGGGCGATCGTGCCTCATTCGAGGACTTTTCTTCCTTTCATTCGGCGATTTTCTTCACCCTTTCGGGCGATCGTGCCTCATCCGAGGACTTTTCTTCTTTTCATTCGGCGATTTTCTTCACCCTTTCGGGCGATCGTGCCTCATCCGAGGACTTTTCTTCAGTTTCGTTCGGCGATTTTATTCACCCTTTCGGGCGATCATGCCTCATCCGAGGACTTTTCTTCCTTTCATTCGGCGATTTTCTTCACCCTTTCGGGCGATCGTGCCTCATCCGAGGACTTTTCTTCTTTTCATTCGGCGATTTTCTTCACCCCTTCGGGCGATCGTGCCTCATCCGAGGACTTTTCTTCTTTTCATTCGGCGATTTTCTTCACCCTTTCGGGCGATCGTGCCTCATCCGAGGACTTTTCTTCAGTTTCGTTCGGCGATTTTCTTCACCCTTTCGGGCGATCATGCCTCATCCGAGGACTTTTCTTCCTTTCATTCGGCGATTTTCTTCACCCTTTCGGGCGATCGTGCCTCATCCGAGGACTTTTCTTCTTTTCATTCGGCGATTTTCTTCACCCCTTCGGGCGATCGTGCCTCATCCGAGGACTTTTCTTCTTTTCATTCGGCGATTTTCTTCACCCTTTCGGGCGATCGTGCCTCATCCGAGGACTTTTCTTCAGTTTCGTTCTCTCTTTCGGACATATATAACTTCATTAAAAACATGAATATTCGGAAACAAAGACAGACGACTTGTACTACTAAGACTCCCTAATTAAGAAAATATATGAAGCATAGATGCGATAGGCAATTAAGATAATAAAATGCGATCCCGAGGACATCTCACGGGTAATACTTCTTCAAATGCCGGGCGTTGTGCGGTCTTTCCAACTTCTTCCCCTCCAAATCTTCCAGGTAGTAAGCGGCTTCTCCAGCCTTCTTGATCACCTTGTACGGTCCCTCATACTTGGGGTCTAACTTCCCTCGCTCCCCTTTGTGTTGTACTTCCTTCATGACGAGCTCTCCTTCCTCAAACCTTCTCAAGCACACCTTTCGATTGTAAGCTCGGGTGATCTTCCTCTGATAGGCTGCCATCCTAAGCGCAGCCTTCTGCCTCCCTTCCTCGATCAGATCCAGCTCATCGGCACGGAGCTGGTCATTCTCCCCCGAATATCCTATAACTCTGGCGCTTTCCTGGCCTATTTCCACAGGTAATACCGCTTCGCTTCCATACACTAAGCTAAAGGGGGTCTCCTTTGTCCCTGCTCGAGGAGTGGTCCGATAGGACCAGAGTACGCTTTGTAGCTCATTGAACCAAGCCCTTTTCAATCCGTCAAGTCGCACCTTCAATGCTTGGATGATCGTTCGGTTAGTTACTTCCACCTGACCATTACTCTGCGGGTAAGCCACCGAGGTGAATATCTGCTCAATTCCATATCCCTCGCACCATTCTTTTAGCTTGCGCCCACTGAACTGTCTCCCATTATCGCTTATCAACCTCCTCGGGATACCGAACCGGCACAAGATATTCTTCCACAGGAAGGCGATCACCGCAGCTTCGGTAATCCTTGACAAGGCTTCCGCTTCTACCCACTTGGAGAAATAGTCAATCGCAACCAGGAGGAATCTCTTCTGTGAGGCATTGCCTTCAAACGGCCCGACTATGTCTAGGCCCCACTGATCGAATGGACAGGCTGATACCACAGCCTTCATCATTTCCGCCGGTGCCCTTTGTAAGTTTGCGTGTTTCTGGCACCTGAGACAGCTTCGGACTACCCTAATCGAGTCTGTCCTCATGGTAGGCCAGAAGAAGCCCGCGAGCATCGCCTTCCTGGCCAGGGCTCTCCCCCCAATGTGGCTCCCGCAACTTCCTTCATGGATGTCTATCATGGCTTCCTCGGCCTCTTCCTTTGATAAGCACCTCAACAAGGGGCCCGAATAAGACCTTTTGTACAAGATTCCGTCTATGAGGGTAAAACGACCCGCCCTTCTTTGCGTTACCCTAGCCTGGATCCTGTCCTCGGGTAAGGCCTGTTTCTCGAGATAACGACAGATATTGTATCGCCAGTCTTCGGGTTCTAGTTCTCTCATTTCCTCGATCTGGTGGATCTGGGGTGCTCGTTCCACTTTAACCCCTCTTTCAGGCACATTCAATGCACTAGCCCACTTGGCGATTCTATCTGCCTTTTCATTCTCCTTCCTGTTGATGAGTTCCACCTTAACCTCCTCAAACTTCTCCTTTAACCTTTCGAAAGACTTCGCATATTCTGCTAATCTGTCCTCTTTGATAGCGAAATTTCCCCCAGTTTGTCGAACTACCAGCTGTGAATCCGAATACAGGGTCACTCGGGTCACGCCCATCCTTATCGCTGTCTTCATCCCGAGCAAGAGAGCTTCATATTCAACTTCGTTGTTAGAGGCTCGGAAGTCCAGCCTTACCCCCAAGCTGGTTTCTTCGCCCCAGGGTGAGATGATCACTAGCCCGACACCGTTACCGTATTGACAAGATGAGCCATCTACATAGATCTTCCACATCTCGGTTGGTTCTTCTTCCGCCATCTCGACGATGAAATCGGCCAGAGCCTGGGCTTTGATGGCAACTCGGGGACGAAACTGGATATCGTATTCTCCCAACTCGGTTACCCACTTAATCGATCTTCCCGAGATATCTGGTCGAGTCACGATTACCCCCAACGGGCTATTGGTGAGCACTATGATCGGATGTGATAGGAAATAAGGCCTCAATCTCCTGGCTGTGACCAC
Organism: Craterostigma plantagineum; assembly: GCA_027422505.1. Classification (NCBI taxonomy): domain Eukaryota; kingdom Viridiplantae; phylum Streptophyta; class Magnoliopsida; order Lamiales; family Linderniaceae; genus Craterostigma; species Craterostigma plantagineum. The sequence continues at coordinate 6,879,946 of JAPQWV010000044.1, read as the reverse complement.
CAAGGCCAATAGCAATTTTTCTTGAGGAGTGTACCGAACCTCTGCGCCCTTCAGGAGATGACTGACAAAGTATACTGGTTTCTGCACCTTCTCATCTTCTCGAACAATCACAGAGCTGACTGCTCGAGGGGTCGTCGAGAGATAGACAATAAGTTCCTCCCCGGGCGTTGGCTTGTTTAACACCGGTAGCTCCTTCAAGTATTCCTTCAACTCTTGAAAAGCCTTTTCGCATTCAGGTGTCCACTCGAAGTCCTTAACATTTCTCAACACTTTGAAGAATGGCATACTTCTTTCGGCCGATCGAGAAATAAAGCGGGACAGGGCCGTGATCCTACCCGTCAGCCTCTGGACCTCATTGAGATTCTTCGGGGAAATCATGTCAGAGATGGCCTTCACCTTATCGGGATTGGCCTCAATACCGGATCGGGTGACCATATACCCTAAGAACTTTCCTGAGCGGACCCCGAACGTACATTTAGCAGGGTTTAACTTCAAGCCATACCTTCGGGCCGTGGAGAAAGTTTCGCGGAGATCTCCCGAGAAGCTTTCTTCTGTCTTGGACTTGATCAGGATATCATCCACATAAACTTCTATATTCCGTCCAATCTGGGCCTCGAAGACCCGATCCATTAGTCTCTGATAAGTGGCCCCCGCGTTCTTCAATCCGAACGGCATGACCACGTAACAAAAGGTTCCTTCCGAGGTGATGAAGCTGACTTTAGGTTGGTCCTCCTCGGCTAACCTGATCTGATGATAGCCTTGGAAAGCGTCTAGGAAGCACAAAAGATCATGTCCGGCTGTTGAGTCTACTAACTGGTCGATGCGTGGCAGGGGATAGCAATCCTTCGGACATGCTTTGTTCAAGTCTCGAAAGTCGACGCACATGCGCCATTTTTCCGCCGACTTGGGGACTAACACCACATTTGACAGCCAGGTCGGAAATTGTATTTCCCGAATATACCCTGCTTTCAGGAGGTCCCCTACTTGTTCCTTAACTATCGCGTCCTTTTGGGCTCCGAGATGTCTCTTTTTCTGGAAGACTGGCCTAACCGTGGGAGAGATGTTTAGTCGGTGCTCCATTACACTCCTCGGTATCACGGTGAGCTCATTCGCCGACCAGGCGAACACATCTTCGTTTTCTTTCAGCTGCCTGACGAGGTCGGCCTTTAGCTTGGGGGATAGATCTCGAGCAATCTTGACCGTTCCCGACGGAGGTCTGATCACGACTTCTTCTAATTCGCCCTCAGTTCCCGCTTCCTGAAGGGCGTGTATAGCATAGAAGGCTCCTCGACTTGTAGGGTGGCCCCCTCGTCGGCTTTTCAATGATTTTAACTCGATCCTTACTTCCTCGACATAGCATTTTCGTGCTATCTTCCGATCTCCGAGTACTTCCCCTACTCGGTCCCCTACCGGAAATTTCATTTTTTGATGCAGGGCCGAGGCGATCGCCGAGAAGGAGCTGAGCGCTGGACGCCCCAGGATGGCGTTGTAAGAGGAGGACATATCGACGACCAGGAAGGGGGCAATTCGTGTCCTCTTCAGTTTCCCCGACCCCAAGGTCAAGGGTAACTGGATCAGTCCTACTGCTTCGATGGCGTGCCCTGTGAACCCGAATAACGCCGTCTCCACAGGGTTCATTCGATACTCTCCCAATTCCATCTGGTCCAAGGTCTCTTTGAAGATAATGTTCACTGAGCTCCCATTGTCGACAAAGACTCGGCCTATATCATGATTTGCTATTTCGGCCCGAATGACCAGGGCGTCTTCATGCGCGTCGTCTCCTCCATGAAAGTCCTCAGGCCCAAAGGAAATGGTGGGTCCCGATCGCCTTTGTACTGATGTCACTCCCAGACTTTCAAGTTTCCTTACTTCTGCTTTTCTGGCTCTGTTTGAATCCCCGATTGCGGGTCCTCCAGATATCATATTGATCCTGCGCGGGGGTAAAGATGCCCCGGCAGGCTCTCGGGGGCGTTCCGGGGTCCGTCGATCATTTCTTCGTTCTGGATTGGCCCTACCCCCCGGCCGTTGGTCGACTGGCCTCCGCTCGGGAGAAGCATGAAACCTGCCCCGCGGTCTGTCATTCGCATATGCCTGATTCTTCCATGGTTTCTGCTCATATTCCCTTCTAAAGTACTTTCGCGGGGCGCTTGCTTCTCCACCTACCACCAACTCGGCCCGGGCCTCAGGGTTGGCCGCGATGATTCTCTCGAGCTCGTCGTTAAGGTGAAAGCAGGCCTCCGTCGTGTGGCCGTACTCCCGATGAAACTCACAGTATGATTTCGAAACGGGATTCCGGGGTCCTTCTTTACTTCTAGCTGGCCTTCTAATGGAGTATCTTTCCTCGCAAATTTCCAATGCCCGAGCTTTACTCATCCTCCACTGAATATCACCTGGTCGGGATCTCCCTTGGACCTCCCCTCGGGAATTTTCCTCCTTTGATTCAAGTGGACGGGCTGACTCTCGTGCAACCTCCACTGTCCCGATTGCTCTCTTCTTATCCCCTTTTTTGAAGTTGTGTGCCTCTTCCACCCTTACGTACTTTTCCACCCTGACTATCAGGTCTTCCACGGTGGTCGGGTACTTTTTCACCAACGACCGGTAGAGGTCTCCTTCTTTCAACCCGTTGTGGAAAGCTCCGATCAACAGGTCTGGAGTTGCAGTCGGGACTTCCATCATAGTCCGATTGAATCGCTTTAGGTAGTCTCGGAGGCTCTCCTGATCTCCCTGCTTCATGTTCAGCAAATTTACAGCTGAGAAAGGTCTCCTGCGACTGCTCGAGAATTGTCTTAAAAAGGCCCGAGTGAAGTCCTCAAAGCTATGAATCTCCCCCGCGGGCAGCATGGTGAACCACTGTTGGGCTCCTTTCGCGAAGGTGGTAGCGAACACTCGGCATTTAATGGCGTCTCCCAATTGGTATAACGCGGCATTTCCATCGAAGCTGGCCAGGTGATCTTCGGGGGGTCCCGACCCGTCATAACGGTTCATATCTGGAAACCTGAAATTATTCGGTAAAGGGGCCCGAAGGATCTCCTCCGAGAAGGGAGTGCCCCGTTTCATCGGGAGGGGCACTTGCAGATTGGCCAGTTCCTTCAACCTCTGGATTTCTTCCTTCATTCGTTCCCATTCCACGATCTGTCTTTCCTCCAACGCTCTCTTCTTCTCGGCCCGCAGGATGTTGATTTCCGCCCTCAATGTTTTTTCCTCTGTCTCCTTTTCTTGTTCATTGGCCCGAGCGTGCTCTTCCTCACGTCGCAACCGCTCTGCCTCTTCCTCCTCAGTCTCCTGTCGCGGTGGTGATTCCATGCGAGTTCTCCGCGTTCGCTCTGCTCTTAACATTTCCACCTCTGCTCTCAATTTCCCCAGCTCGTTTTGATCATCTTTGTGTGTCTCTTCTTGGTTTTCCTCCGTCCAGTCAGTCACCAGCACTTCTTCCATCGGTGGCGGTTGAATGTCGTTTGCGGTGTCCACCATGTTACTAATATATCGTCCCACAGACGGCGCCAATTGATGTGGACCGCGTAAAACGACCTCCTGATTACGGCGACTTAAAGTGGTTATTCTTCCCTCGCAACTTTCCTGGCGCGAGTCTCTCGTTTTCCTTCGATTGCCTCCGTCGAACCTAACACCAAAAACTCGAAAACACGTCAGAAGGGGGCCGGGGTTGGTGCCGGCGTAGCCCCTCCGATGCTTAAGTCAGAAAGTGGATGAGAAATAGGTGTGTTGGCTCGTAGATTAATTCTTTGTTTTTTAGAAAACATACCTGGATAATGAACCAACCGTCACTATTTATACTAACCTTAGATCCTCTTCGCCTGGACCCATTCCTCATCCTGACCCGCCTTTCTCGCGAGCCTCACGACGGCAACGTGGTCCTTCCCACGATCCCACGTTCTTCCTTCCCACTCTTCTCATTAACTGCCTTGATCGGGCATCTCTTAGCTTCTCAGAGTCGTTCCTGATCGGGCCTTCGTCCTCGGGCTACGGCGCGGGCCAGGTCCACCGCCCTCAAAGACTTCTAGCCCAGTGATCGAGCCTGCGCCTCCATTTCCCTCGGGCTAGCCTTGTCGGGCGTTCCTCCCTTCTTCAGAATCGTTCCCTATCTTCGTCAGGCAACGCTTCCTCGGGTTCCGCCCGAGGACGCATCCCGCCCTGCTTCTCCAGCTTGCCTTCAAACCCGTTTTAATCATCAATTCTACCCACTTCGTACCACCAATTCGCGGATTATCTTACCGTTACTATTATTTTACCGTTAGCGAGAAATCCCAAGGGTAACAGGCTCGAATATAGCTTCATCGCCTGAGTTCTTGGGAACTGAACGCCGATATCCTCCAAGTTCTTGAATTCTCTGATCGGCGTATTGTCCACTGAGAATCTGACACAGTAGCAGTAAATGGCGGCGGCGTTTAATAATTGATCGATTTCAAGAAAAGAAAAAAAGTTATTGCATGTATGTCGAATAAGCTGCTTGTTATTACATGATGGTTTGTGGGTTCCATAGAACAGAGAAGGTGTGGTAATCCAAGGTGGGATCGAACCATAGACGAAACTGCTGTTCCCTTTCGTCTTTGCCTTGAGTGTATATGTTCGTATGAACAGTGTAAGGCTCGCCGCTTGTATTCCCCAAGAACTCAAAGTCTATCTCATCATGGTTCGTCCCTTGCGAAGACAACTGCAAATATACCGACATATGTAGAAAGATTGCATACATTTTGTATGTGTATATTTGTATATGTTTCTGTGTTTTCTTACATAATAAGCTGTTACAGTCCCAGCAGAATTCCCAGGTACGAGCTTGATTTGCATGTCAATGGTGCCGAAGAGATACTCTTTCTTGGACTGAAAGCCCGAGCCCGAAGTTTTATCGAGGGAAAGGGTCATAACTTCACCATCGATCTTACAAAGGCCTTCGCCCCAAGTGACGTCGAAGTTCTCTTGCAAGTTGTTGTCACAGAAGACGAAGGTGTTGTTGCTAGAACTGAGGATGATCATGGCTAAGGCTTTGATGTAGAGATTGAGTGGTGAAGAAGCGTTTCTTGGTGATGAAAAAAAGAAGCCCATGCTTAATCTTTTTCTCTTTTTTCTTTTGTACGATGATATGTTTCTTTTTAGAAGTCGAGTTTGGGTATTTATAGAGTTGAGGCTTGAGAAGAGTGAGAAGAGGCAATAAGGGGACAAGAGAAATAAATGGCGAGGGCTTTGGTTCTCGTAAAAAAATACTATTGAAGAGATAAGCACGAGCCCCTGAAATTATTGAAATGCCATCACTTATTTATGAATCAATTTACCAAATTATTTAGTTACCTCTAGTCTCAAATGAACGAATAAATGATTATTTTTTTTTTTTTATCTCAATTCATGTGACCTCCTTAGGGAGAAACGATATGTTATACGTCACAACTTTCAGCGGCGAGAGTTTATGGCTCTTACGTAGCAATCTTACGACCAAGGAATTAAAAGAGTATTATATGGGGCGATACGTTACGATTTTTTAATTAGTGCAGTAACATTGCATGCACATTCTAGAGCGTGTCTTTATTTTTCCTCTAATTAATGTTTCGACGTCATAGGATTGTAATTTCGACGTCGAACGAGAGCCTATCACTAAAATATATATGAATCGAGATTCGTACTTGGAGGTCCAATACCGACATCGAGATTAGGTAATGATAATCAATCACATTATGAGTTGAGATATTTTTGGTAAAAATATGAACAAATGGGAGAAACATGAATCTAATATCAGCCTAACTATACGTATGGAGAAATGATCACTATGCATGACACATTATATACTTGAGACGGCAAAAGACGGTTAATCTCTTCGAAAATGCCAAGAAAAGAATAACGAGGAATAGCGAGTCGTGATGGTATTGCAATTCTTTGAAAAACATCAGAAGTTGCTAACGTTTTATTTCAGGAAAAAAACGAAGTACATCTGCAGACAGACCACGTCGATCTTACGAAAAGAAATGTCAAACAAAGAAAGGGAAAGAAAGACGAACAAGGACTCGGACGAGATTGTCTTCACTTATAGCGGCCCAGGGAACGTCCCAGCCTCCCGCTGCTCGTTCCACTTTTCAATCTGCGAAGAAAATGATGATCCATGGAAATCGCAATATAATATCTGTTTGTGTGTGTTTAGGTCGAAAAATGGGATGCAAAGGACTGTTGTTATCAATGTTTTCAAGGAACTTTTCTCTCACACAGAATAATTCATAACTCAGACGGAAGCTTCACATAATCAAAACTACGAACCACAATAGAACTGATACCCAAAATGTGGATAGCGAAAAGCATATTAGAGGAAGTAGCATAGCAAATTTACCCATTCGCCAGGGCAAAGAGAACGGTAGTATTTGGCGAATTTCTGGCAATCGCCAGACTCATCGCCTTTGGCAGCTACACACCTGATAACGAAGCAACAGAGACGATCTTATTCGACAGTGCTTGATGAATGATATCAATGATCAGTAGAAACACAACGAATCATGAAGTTACATATCTAGTGAACCATCACTGTTGAAAGAAGACAAAAGAAAGAGGCAATCTTTAACAACCTGTGGAACTCAATGTAACGGGTGAAACAGTGTCGAGTTTGATTCGTAGTGGGGAAACGAAAATCACCTGGCGCAGTTTTCAGCTCAATCTGGAAAATTGGAAAAAAGAACAGACAATACAAAAAATCAAAATCAGCTGGCTCCAAATCGCCCCACATCTACAAGGATCTTAATTGAACAGTTTTCAGAATTTCGCCGCAGCATAAAAAATCGCAGATCAGATACAACATTACCATCGTAAACCAAATTCACGGCCAAAATCGCGAAATACACCAAACGGAACAAAATAGCATCTAATACTGAAATAGATCAAGAAATTATCCACGCGACGAGGGAGAATACATCCGTAGCAAAAAGAAAATTGAAATTGAATGGGATTCACCTCAGCCTCAGCCATTTGTAGATGGGAATTGGGATCGACACGAGTTCTCTTCGAGTGCTTTGGTCTCTCTCGATATTATTTGACAGCGATAGTTATTAATGACGATTAACCGTTACTTCTACCAAATTTTCCCAATTATCTGCTAACTAAGCTCTTGACCTACGTGTCGAATTGTGATTGGATCAAATACGGCGTTGACCTTGCTAATGCAAAAAAATACACGGTCGGGGACAACCAAGTTAGAATGACTAATATACCCTGCGTTCTAGTGGATTTGTGATCTATAATTAGTGGGGCATTTACGTAAAACAACTAAAGTTTAGTGGAATTGTAGTTGGGGACTACAAAAATATATCCCATAATCACAAAATCGGTCCAACACATCATCTTTACACTCCACTGGTTGCATGCCTTTGCATTTTCCTCCACACAATTTTTTAAATGTATGCTTTTAGCACACCCTACCACTGATTATCAGACAAATATACCACGTCAAGAAAGTCCAAACTCCAATTCTTACAGCTATAAATAGGACCAATATTACCAAACATCGTCCCATGCAAAACAACAACATAAGTCTTCCCAACAATAGCATAAATCGGCAAGGTAAATAGAATCCTCACTCGAATACTAAAAAACAATGATGGCAGGTCTCAAAGCACTTTCTTTGATCCTCTTCTTGGTCCTATCCGCAATTTCCGAGTTCTCCGAGGGCCGAATTGCAAGGAAGGACTTAGGTATTGGTCTCGGCGGAATAATAGGTGGTGGGGCGGGCGCAGGTTTTGGGCTCGGCCTTGGCTTGGGAGGAGGAGCCGGCAGTTCGGGGGCAGGTGCGGGCTCGGGCTCGGGCTCGGGATCGGGATCGGCCGGCGGTTCGAGCTCAGGCTCAGGTGGTGGCGGTGCGGGCTCGGAGGCAGGTTCGTATGCGGGCTCTCGGGCAGGGTCGGGTTCGGGCGGTGCGGGCTCGGATGCAGGTTCGTACGCTGGGTCGCGGGCCGGGTCGGGTTCTGGCGGTGCGGGCTCGGAGGCTGGCTCGGAAGCAGGTTCGTACGCTGCATCGCGGGCCGGGTCGGGTTCGGGCGGTGCGGGCTCGGAATCTGGCTCGGAGGCTGGTTCGTACGCTGGGTCTCGGGCCGGGTCGGGTGCGGGCGGTGCGGGCTCGGGGGCGGGTTCGTCGGCTGGTTCACGGGCTGGGTCCCGAGCTGGTTATGGAGGCCGTTATTGAGTTTTGTTTTTCTTTACGGTTTGAGAATATGATGATCGTGTGCTTGGGCATATATATAAATGGTGAATAAATGGTATGCTTAGTTTCAGTTTTATGGGGTTGCTTTGCGTACCAACTTATTTGATGTATTACTATTGTATTTGCTATCGAGTTATTTAGTATAATATGGATTATGAAGTGTTGGCGTGGCAGCGGACCCGGTCGAATAATATTACGGCTAATATTTGGGTAATTAAAGATAAAATGTGGACACCGAGATTTAACGTGGAAAACCCCCAAACAAATCGGGGTAAAAATCACGGGCAAGGAAGAAGAATCCACTATAGATGAAAAATATAGGAGTTACAACCTCTCAATCTATAAAGGAAAAAACCCTCAATATCTCTCTTTATAGTCGGAGAAAATACCCGACAAACTCTCTATTCTATTTCTCTCTATTTTTCTCTCTTCTGTGTGGGATGATTTATGCTGCTCCTTCGTTACCTATTTATAGAGGAAATTCCAAGTATGAAGACAAAAAATCATCACGTCATGCCTTACCTCAATTTAATGTGAAAAGAGGAAATTGGCATAGCTTGCACGTGAAGAATACCAAACAAAGTTCATTTTTAATTTGTTAACTTGGTTGGTCAAACTTGAGCCAATAATTCTGACATGAAGTGGTGGTTTGTCTAAAATTGAGCAATAATTATGCTAGCAGATTTACCACACGTGAAATATTGACTAGTTAATCAATGGTATTTCATCCCCGAAAAGAAAAACTGAATAGAACGGACCCCTTTAAAATGTGTTTACTACAGTCAAACTGAAATGATATTTACCTTTTCTAAAATATATTTTTATATATTCAATGATTTGAGAATTGCTGCCATGTATGGAAGAAAGGAGTCATTGAAATTTATAATTTATGGATAGAACTTTTGACTGAGTTTCAAAATCTCTTATGATTGTAAACTGTAATATAATTCATATACTTTTACCACGTATACTTCTTTATGAAAAAATGTAACTATAAATATCGACTGATTGCTGTATCTTCCTTCCTCCGTCATTACATTGCGAACGGGAATAAAAAATCCAAATATGACTGCATATTCGTCAAAAATATCCATCCTATTATGCCTTTTCGTTCTCGCATCAGGTAAAAAATGTATACATTCACAATATCTATAATTTGTTTGTTGTATTATACAACTATATTAAACATATGTATATATATGGCAGTTGTTGAGGTGGGGTTTGGCATAGGATATCCAGCGCCGCCGTGCATATGCAGAGAAGACATAGGATTTTGTGCATTCGACTGCGCTCAAGCTTGCATCAACCTTAGAGGCATCAAGGCTGTCGGCGCGTGCACACGCGCCGGCGACCCAAACCTGCCACCTCAGTGCATTTGTGGCCAGTGTCTTAAAAAGCGGTGGATAGCGCGCTTCGAGGCGCGCTATTGCGTTAATTTTCGTCAAAACGCCACGAGGCGTAAAAAAAATAGCGAACATTTTTTTTAATTATTTTTTATCAAAAGGAAGTGATGTGATAGGATAACGAATTTCGAGACTGGAATTGAAAAAGAAAAAGATGCCAGCCGTCCTTTCCAAAGCAAAACGTCACCCATAAAGAACTTTCTTTTTGTTTTTTATTATTTATTTTTAAATTTTATTTATAATCCCATTAAATTAGGAAATCATATTTACTTTAATTGAGTTATGTATTACTAGTAAATAATCACATCTAATTTATTATTTATCTAATGACGATCAAAATGACATATATATCTTATATATTTTGATATTTAAATTATTTTTAATTAATAAATGGAAAGATACCACTATATAAATATTATATGTAAATATATGGGTGTTTAATTTGTAATTAAAAAATATAAATTGTGAAATATGAGATCATAGATAGTATAGATGTTATTTTTTTTATTAAAATTGACTTGCTCGAAATACTCGCGCAATACGCTACGCTATTTACGCTACGCGCTGTGGAAACAAAAACGCGACGTGGTGCGCAACGCGCGTTTTAAAACATTGTTTGTGGCTATCCATGCATTTGTCCTCCTCCACCACTTGGTCGGAAGTCGTCGGTGCCAACGACGGATCACTGACCCTTCCTTTGGATTATAGATTTGTGACTGATTTAGTCAAAATTACTACTTTGTAAGCCCATTAAGGGCCTAATTCGCAGCCCATCAGTTATTCTAAGATCAACGTAGAGAGCTTTGTCCTTCGGCACCAATAAAAATTCCTCAGCGGCCCATTCCCTATTTTTAATACCTTGCTTGGATTTCTACAAATATCCGAAAGGGATCTTTACACGTAAATATCCATTTATATAAAAATTTCGAAAATCAGACCCCTGTCAGAGTTTTTCTATATGGAGGTACCTGTAGAATAAAATTTTTGCACATTGCTACCCGTTCCGCCGCAAGTACGTTATGGAACACATTTAGGTACCATATGGAAACATATTGTGTTACGTAATACATGAGAAAATGATACATCATATAACGCACATTAAGGTACCATATAGACCGTATATAGGTACCATATGTGGGTACCAATATATACGCTTGACATGGTACTTAATACCCATACATAAATGTATGTCAAGACTGGAAAAATGGTACACAATCGAACGGGTACTTATATGAAATTTTTTCTGACAGGGGGTCTGTTATGCAAATTTTTATATAACTGATACACCTATCCAAAAACATATAAATATTATTCCGTAAATGAAAACCCTTCACCTTCCCTATATAATCTATCAAAAGTGGACCACATGTGACAGGAGAAAAATATTATATCACTTCAATGCATTCAATTGGGGGAGTGCTCTAAACCAAATTCTTGATCTACATTCATTCTAACACACACCTGCTCGGTGTGTCGTGTGTGTGTGTGAGTTGTATACACACAAAATATATAGACATATAATATATAAATATACAAAACAAAAGGACCATCTCTCTCTTTTCTATCCATCACGAATGGTCCACACACTGCAGAAAATTAAAGAGATTTAATGCGAAAACAACCACAGCAGCTATTGTAATATAGATATATATTACAAGGGTTTCCATCCAATCTACATATATGATTGGTTCATCATCATCATTTTCCCTTTTCTTTCTGGGATTATCATCATTACACAGTAGTAATGGGATTTGAGAGTGCAAACACTCTCTTGCATTTATGCATCTTCATAGTGCTCGTTTCTGCTTCGAACAGCAATGTTGTAATAAAATCGAAAGAGCAAGAATTAGATCGTATAGATAAGCTTCCTGGGCAGCCATGGGTGAAGTTTTCGCAGTTCTCGGGATATGTTACGGTGAACGAAGATCACGGCCGTGCTTTGTTCTATTGGTTGACTGAAACTACAAATTCGCCGCTTCAAAAGCCTCTTGTTCTTTGGCTCAATGGAGGTACATTTATTTACTACTTATATTCTTTCTTGATTTTTGTTTCCCATTTGTTATTCCATTTGTGTGCCTAATTAGAAGTTAGAAAGATGGCGATGAAATAATCATACAATACATACATACATACATACATACATACATATAAAAGGTTGTAGTTTTTAATACAAGGTGTTGCCTATGTAATTAAGGCTTAATTAGCATGACATATATATTTATATATATACATACGCATATTAACTTATATTTTGTTCATCCACCGACGGGACTGACTTCTATTACTTTATATATAAATAGATATGGGCGGAAATTAGAAATTCCTATTATTTTATGCATGAAAAAAATAATATAATAAATTCTCTAAATAAATTTTGTAGTTGGTTGAAATGTCAACTTCGTTGGTTCGTCTTCGTACTAAAACAATGAGCGAAATATAGCTAGCAACCACAATCCTTTCCTCATCTTAGTTGCTTGTCACCTCAAGCAATTATTGATTTATTAATGAAAAAAGATAATTTCTTTTATTTAATTTAATTATTGTTCATTACCTCTTTTATTGGAAACTCGTGACTGTCATATAACATTCTTTGGAAAGTAACGGGACAGGGAAAGAAAAATGGCTTTTTGTCTTTGTTTCCTAGTTGGGACAAAACGTAGGGAATGGAAATAAAGATTTGTACCCATTCTATCTTTTCGCATTATACTCTCTTCCATCGTTCCTTGTCACCTTTTTGCACTAACATGTGCGATTCATCAGAATTCTCAGCATCTTTTCATGCCCCTATATTCAGACAAGTGATATTATTGCTATATGGATATATATACATATATATATATATAATAATCAAGTAATAATAATCGTAAGTACAATGATCATTGCTTCAAGCACGCGTATGAGGAGAAAGATCAACACTATCATTAACATTTGTGGGAGAGGCTGTTCATAATTCATAGTTAGAAGTGGCAAACTGTGATTGTCTGAAGTTTGAACATAATCTTCATAACAAAGAAATAAGAAATTAATAATAACAATAAAAAAGACGGGGTTCGAACGTTATCGTGCAGGGCCAGGATGTTCGTCGGTTGCCTACGGAGCATCTGAAGAAATAGGGCCGTTTCGTATTAACAAGAACGGCTCCCTCTATTTGAACAAATACTCATGGAATAGAGGTACACTACTATATGATACTTTATTACGATTTCGAGCCCGTAAAAAAAAGACTCGATTTTTTCAGAGGCAAATATCTTGTTCCTCGAATCGCCAGCTGGGGTAGGGTACTCGTATACTAACACGAGCTCAGACCTGAAGGATTCTGGCGATAAAAGGACAGGTAATAACGATATGTATCATCAGAAAGAAATAAAATAAAAAACAGGCGCATAACAATCCTATTTTTCGAATTCTCGAGCGTTTCTGGGCTTTCTAACCGAATTCTTACCAGAAAGATCGATTTTTTCGTTGATGTTACAGCTGAAGATGCTCTTGTTTTCCTGACAAGGTGGCTGTCAAGATTCCCACAGTATAAGTACAGAGACTTCTACATTGCAGGAGAAAGTTATGCAGGTAAGTATATAGCAGCATCCACACTTTTTCCACCACAAAGTTATCAGAGAAGAAAGTTTCGCCCGAGTTTAAACGACGATTTTTCGACAACAGGGCATTATGTTCCACAGTTAGCTGATAGAATATACGATTACAACAAGAATTTTTCACATCCCACGATCAACCTCAGAGGATTCATAGTAAGCTCGCAGTTTATAGTCTAAGAAGATTCATACGTTCTGTTTCCCATCACAATGCAATGATATAGAAGGAAATGGATGGTATTCGTCGAATGAACAACGCAGGTAGGAAATGCGGTGACTGACAACTACTACGACAACATAGGGACCGTAACGTACTGGTGGAGCCATGCAATGATATCAGACAAAACATATAGATCAATACTAGGATCATGCGATTTCAGACAGCAAGAAACTTCTACCAAATGCGACGACGCATTGAGCTATGCGATGGATCATGAATTCGGAGATATCGATCAGTACAGCATCTATACGCCGTCGTGCAAGGCAGCGAGGAATGATAGAGAAAAGCGTTACCTAAGGCTTAAGAACAGCCTTATACCCATGAGATTCGCAGGGTATGATCCCTGCACTGAGAACTACGCAGAGAAGTACTACAATAGGGCAGACGTACAGAAAGCCATGCACGCAAATACGACGGGGATTCCATATAAATGGACAGCTTGCAGGTTATTCTATTGAGCTTTACAACTTTAAAAACTATTTCTAATGCTTAAAGAGACGTATTTATATAAACAGCGACGTGCTCATAAAGAATTGGAAGGATGCTGATGTTACGATGCTTCCAACCTACAAAAAGCTGATAGCTGGTGGGCTTAGGATATGGGTGTTCAGGTATTATTACACTGCACAACCATAGTCCATATCATAGGACATGTTAGACGAGGGCTCTTGTGTGAACTTAACTAACGGGGTTATGTATCGATATAATGCAGTGGTGACACAGATTCAATCGTCCCAGTGACTGCGACTAGATTTTCCCTGAGCCATCTTAATCTAACGATCCAAACCCCATGGTATCCTTGGTACTCAGGTGACCAGGTGAGAGATTACACACACAAATATTGCATACAAAGCATGCCACATTACATATGATTTTGAAAATAGGTTACCTGGAATTTAATCTTAGGGGATTTTCTATGAGTTTGGCATTTTATCGAAACCCAATTATCGTTTTCTTCCAATAAGAGATTATACCTCAAATCAGCAGAATAACCAGCATTTACCTACTTCAATATGTATGACAGGTTGGGGGATGGACTGAGGTTTATGATGGGTTGACATTTGCCACGGTTAGAGGAGCAGGACACGAGGTTCCTTTGTTTCAACCTAAGCGAGCTTTTATTCTCTTTAAGGCGTTTTTGTCGGGAGAAGACTTGCCAAGAAAGTCTTGAAAGCCTGCTTAAAGTATAATGCCAAAAAGAAAATGCTACAGCTTGACTAGTTCTAAATTGATTTATTACAAGTCTTTTTGGAGGAGATGGTAAGCATATAGTAGAGTGATTTCGATATCAACAACTGTATTTAAGGTACTAGACTACTATCATTCTTTATCAAGCTAAAAACTTACATAGTTTGTAAGTTTAAAGCCATTGTCAGCTTAAAACCATTCAGTATCTCAATGGTAAATATCATTATATCAGATGATAGAACTCTTTCATTAAAATTGGTCAACAGGCAAGGAATAGGATTGAGTACAAAACACTGTGGACCCTAGACGAATCAAGCCGCAAACAGATTATAGCAAAGATGTAATCTAATACTACATACATGTTCTTTCTCCTGGTGAAGCACCAAACTGAAGTTCATGAATGTGATCACTGCTTGAACCCCTCGCCAAGGCCTGGAGGCATTCCCATGCTTTGAGCAAGGTCAGCCATTCTTTCCTTCATGGCCTGAAAGAGTTAAAGGAAGTAAAATTAACAACGAAAATATATCGAAAGGCATTGCAAAATTTGCAATGTATTCCAAATAACAAACAAAATTTCCATACAATGACACTCTTCTGATGTGCGTCTTTGTAAGCCTCGGTGACCAATAGGGAAAGTTTCTGCAAGAGAAGACAATCTAATCAATACATGGTTCATTCAACAAAAATCTATTAATCTGAAAAATGAGTTATCATCAGAACGCAGTGTTGGTAACTGAGAAAAAGAAACCTAAACAAGATTTTTACACAGCACTTACTTCTGGTCCCAACTCCATTGCCGCCTCCGTAATTTCAGTGCGAACAGGTTGTTGATTCCCAGATAGTGTTACCTGAAACGAACATTTATTAAGAAAGTCACATCAGCACACCAATCTGATAAGAAACATTTATAGAAATTTCTAGGGTCCACGCGAGCACAAGATCAAGACCATAAAAAAAATCAACCAGTTCACACCTTAACCAGCTCCCCTTCACAATAGCCATCAAATTCCGCTCTGTAAAATAACAAAAATGCAAAACATGTGAACGTTTGATGCAAGGGCTGCGAAACCAACAATAACATAAAAAAGGAATGGATTCATACGCAGCGAGCTCCTTTTGCACTTTCACTGCCTCGACCTGGACAACCATTTGTGCCTTCTTCACAGTCTCATATAGATTTTGCATGTTCCCCAGAAATCCAGCCTGTATTCGATTATCAATGTAAGGGAAACTTGTTTAAGGTATAACAACCCGGTAATGGTGGTTTTAGCAATAATATGGCTTTATTATAGTTAGTAGTTACTTTCGTGGACATGAGGATCGTTTACCTTCGAATTAGAGTCATCGCTCTTTTCATCCTTTTTCCCCCCAAACAGACTGAAAATTTGAAGAGGTTTACGTTTTTTAAGAAACTTCTGGTTATCTGACCGATACAGCGTGCCAACTGCACCTGTTCTCGTATTCAATCTGTCTGTATACAAAAAATGTATATGATAACACAACATATAGTAACGATTAGTTAGGCTTAACGAATTCGAAAAATGGAAGAAATATTCATATTATTCCATAATTTCTAATGAAAGTGAGAGCAAGGAAGTCGAAGGGATTAAGAATTCACTAGACGAGTGATGTAACAAAACATATGCTCAAAAATCCAGAATCTAGCAAAAACCTAACTTGCACAAACATAAACGCTTGACTGCAGGCACATAGTAGGATCCAAATCGAGCCGCACTCTCGTACAAAAAGAAACTGATGTATGAAGTTCTCAGCTTCCACGGTTAATTTTTTTATCCCAGAGTTAGCATACGATGACAACATGTACAAATTCAGAAACTTTTAGCCGATTTCAAGAATGTAGCACTCACGCACACGCATAAAAATACAAACAGCAAATCGAAAGCTACAGCAATATAATGCAGTTCCGAGCATCGCGAACCAACAATAATTTGAGCAACTTACTC
Source organism: Craterostigma plantagineum (assembly GCA_027422505.1). Taxonomy (NCBI): domain Eukaryota; kingdom Viridiplantae; phylum Streptophyta; class Magnoliopsida; order Lamiales; family Linderniaceae; genus Craterostigma; species Craterostigma plantagineum. The sequence continues at coordinate 6,863,399 of JAPQWV010000044.1, read as the reverse complement.
GAGGAGCACGCGATTGAGGTGGATTTGGGGAATTGAGAGGAAAACGTAGCGATTGTTGAAGCCATTTTTTTTTTCAGACACGCGGTCAGCTGTGGATAGAGTAGTTTAGTAGTAGCTAGAACAAGTCCTCGACTTATATATTAATATCAATATTTACCATATTAAATACATCATTTTGTTTAAAAGTTAACATTAATGCTAACGCTTCTCTAAACCTAACACGCTTGCCAATCTTTTTAGGTTTTTAGCTAAAAATCAGAAATATCTTCATGTTTGTTTGCGTAATAATTTCTCTTTCGAGGTCGATTATATATGATTAAGCTCGAAATTCTCAAATCTTAAGTAAATAAAAACGAAACGGTTGAGACCAAGCTCGGAAGTTGGATAAATTCAGACTCATCTTTTAGCGATATAAGCCATTAACTAACCTACTAAGCTAACATATTCTAATATCTATCAAGTGCTTATAGCTTCATTGGATCATCCATCGATCAAACCATTCTCATCGCCAGCTACAGCCATGAATGCCCACCAATCTTCATCCTTAATCATATCAACAAGCTCGGAACCCATTGCCCTAACTTCGTCTCCTTCGCTCCTCGCCTTCTCTCCGTCCACAGCAGTCGTAGACCCATCGTTCTTCGACTTCTCCTCGCCTTCTTCGTGGATAACATCAACTGCAATGGATTTGTTGCCATCTTCTGCAGCTACGAATTCTTGGCTGTCGTTCTTCGATGATCGTGTGGTTCGATCTCTGTTCTGAACCTGCCTCTTGTGCTTTCTCCCCGCTTTGTGAGTGTTCATCACCTTCGCAGCAAAGGTGCCCACCCCACATACCTCGCACCAGAATTTATACCCTTTCTCATTCGCAATCGCATCCTCGTCTTCTTTCTTCACTTCTCCGCTCTTCTGTAATGATTCCAACTGCGAAGCCTCTTTAGTCTCGTTCTTCGCCGAAGGCAGAGATTTTGCAGGCACCGCTCGGATGGGTTCTTTGGCGGTTTCTTTCTTCCCCAGAAGCTCAGCGCTGCGATTCTTTCGAGCAATCTCAGCAGATCTCAGAGCTTCTTCGTTGGCCTTGTGCTGCTCTCCGCTGAGATGCTCTTCGAGGCATTGTTTGCTGGTGCCGCTGAACAGACAGAGAGCACAGCTCCAAGCTTCTTTTGCTTTGAGCTTCGAACAACTACTGCTAGCGTTTGCTCCGTGTAATGTCTCGGCTGCCTTCCTCTTCAGGCCTGCTTGGCTTTCGTCGGCTGGTTTTGGCTGCAAGGAAGAGTTTGAACTGATGAACCAAAATTACGACGAAAAATTTAAAACAGATTAACGGATCCTCACCAGCAAGAATGGCAGCGCAGGCTTAACAACCTCCTCCGACGTTCTGAGATCTGTTTCCACTCGCTGTAGCACATCATTCTCGCGCTGAGGTTTAGAAAGATCGCGCGACATTTCCGTTTTCTCCTCGACGGACCTTCTCTCTGACGTTGCTGACGTGGCGTGAGGGAGCCTCGAGGACGACGAGCGAAGCGGAAGAAGGCCGAGTTTGTTTTGCTGCTCGAGCATCAGCTCGTACCTCACTTCAGCCTCGAGGGCACGCCTCCTTGCAACCTCGGACGCCATGATTTCCTCTCTGATCTGTTCTTTCACCATCTCTCTTAAGATTCTGCTGCAACAATCTTGAGGAGGGTGGTGGTAGCTCGGATAATGGTAAGGAAAAGGGCTACGAGGAAAAACAGGGGGATTGTCATGAGGATGATCGGCAAAGAGCCCACGCTCAAATTGATTCGTCGGTCCTGGTACAATGGAGCCACCTGAAAAAAAAAATTATAACTTTTCAAAAAAATAAAAAATTGAGGAAGTGAAAATGCCTATTTCCTACACGAGATCGACAATGAAACAAAACAAGAGTGTATCCGTACAGAGACGGACACAATTAGCTACCCACCACAGCTGAAAAGAAGCTCAGAATCCAAAACAGAAACAATTCCTAAGTAAGCAAACGTAAAAGATGTCGATTCTCCCCGAGCATTCTTCAAAGTTTAACGCAGCATAAAACGAACATACACACATTAACAACAGAATAGATTAAATTACTACGCGTCGCAGCCGATTCATTGAGATGGCTGTAAGGAAGAAGGTGGTCTGAACCCTGGCGGCGTTGATGGATGCTTCGGGAACTTCTCAAATCCATGTTTCAATCTGTAGATATGATGAAATGTATGTTCTTTGCTTTGATGTCTGCTTATATATAATGGAAGAAGAAGAAGAAGAATCATATGTGTCAGGTAAGGCAAAGGCAATGGTGGCTGTGTGCCAAATTCATGTTGAGAATGTGATCAGATTCTTTTCAACGATATTCAATGTCTAATTGCAATACACACCCTTGTAATTATGCATTATTGCAATTTAAATAGTGGTTTATTGGTGTAAGAAATTAATAAATAGAGGACCAATTTAAATACTTATTTGGGCCCAATAGCCTATTCAAGTAAACGTCTAACACCGTTTTGCGCTTTCAGTGAGGATTGAAGACGAAGTAAAATCAGGCGGAGACGAGAGTACACGCGCGTACGCGCCGCTGTCGTAGACAAGATAGCCGTTAAAACATCGGCTTTATTTATGCGACGATAGTTTACGATGGGAGTTATCAAAGACGGTTCGGTTTCTGGAAACCTACCTAGTACTGCAGGTAACGCCAAGGTCTTCGCAGTGAATTACCCTGGATATCCCTCCACGATTGAACGGGCAATCGAGACTCTTGGGGGCAGCGAAGGACTAATTAAGGTTCTTTGGTTCTTGTTTCTTGAAATCGATGTTGTTTATGTGCCGTGCGTCTTGATGAATTTGAACCGTTTAGTCTAGTTGTTGGGAATTTCTGGGAGAACAAAGCAAGAATCTTTATAGAGTAGACAAGCTGTAGAATGTTATCGTAATAATAATGTGAGTAGGGTTGGTTTCGTTGCTAAGTTAAGGAGTTTACGTGTTTTCATTTGTTGATTTTTTATTTATTTTATACTGTCCCTAACTCGGCTTCTTTTCTATGAAGAACGATGAAATGCCTCCTTGGATTGCCCAAACGTCTTCAAAATCTTTAATTGGTTTGCAAAATACTTCTCTCCTTTTCAGGCTCGTGTGGAGAAATCGAACAAGTTAGAACTGCATTTTCGACCTGAGGATCCATACTCACACCCGGCCGTCGGGAAAGTCAGGCCCTGCAATAATTTTCTGTTGAGAATTTCCAGAAAGAAAGTGAACTCCTTTGACAGATCCTCTAACCAGTGTAATTTAGCTCCAGAATCAGCAGAAAGTACTGGGCATGACGTTCGACCTGAATGTGAATCAAGTTTCGCTTCTTCGGAAGCTGATGACCTGAAAAAGGATGGACCTCAAGAGCATATTTATGCTGATATTGTCGCTACAGTTTCCGAGACGTATCATTTCAATGGTAAGATTGATCCGTTTTAAAAGCGTACATTGCTTTTATGCTATTGGTCTTCTCATTTTGTGTTCATTGTATACACTCTTTATTTTTTAAAGGGATGGTGGATTACCAGCATGTTACTCCTGTTCATGCTGATGCAGCGCGAAGAAAGAAGAGAAATTGGGCTGAAGTAGAACCAGAATTTGGTCAGCTTCATGCATAGATTCAGAAATTAACGTTAATTATTATCCTCCACACCCCGTTCTTACATTATTCTTTATTGTATTCGTAGAGAAACGTGGTCTAATGGATGTTGATCAGGATGATTTAATGATTTTGGTCCCACCACTTTTTTCAATCAAGGATATTCCAGACAAAATGATGTAAGTGATTCAGCTTGATTCAGACTTCATTAGTATCTGGTCGGGATATTATAGTACACACACTTATGATACTGAACGGTTTTTCTGTGTGTGCTTTTGGTCCTCTCGACTTTAATTTGCAGTTTAAAATCATCAACAGACCAGAGTTTAAAAAAGAAACACGAAGCTGTTCAGCCCGAACAACCCCATGTGGAGGTAAATGCAAGTTTTGGATTTTAAGTAATTAAACACAAATTTGTAAATGTTTCTCGTTATATAGATGATTAGTGCACATTGCAGGCATGTTCTTCTTCTTGTTGGTCTATGTCTTCTATCTGTAAATAGTACCTTCTATTTTGTGCAGATGGAAGTGGAGCAGTGTCTTGCCATTGACTTCGGCATCAAAGATATCCTCATTTGTCTCCATCAGAATGATTGTCTTTTATGTCATATCATAATCATGCTATGTTTGTGGGAAATATTTCTTAGTTGATCATACCTGCAACCATTGGTATCCGTAGGTAATTTTTGTACGTATGATTAGGTTCCATTATTATGTTAGAGTTTGACTTGACATTCACACAGATTCCGAAGAAAGTTAACTGGGAAAATTCCATTCCCAGGGACTCCGACCTATGGCAGTGGCAAATGGCTGTGTGTGAACTTTTTGACGAGCGCCCAATATGGGCAAAAAGCTCTATAGCAGAACGCTTGCTAGACCAAGGACTGAAGATTGGGAATAACGTGCTCAAGAGGTGTGCCTTGTCTGCCAAAGTGATGTTGTTTGTGTTATTAAACTAGTTATTACCAAAGCGTCAAAACTTCTTACGCAAAGTTCATTTCCGATTTTTAGGCTCCTATTCATAGCAGGATATTACTTCAAAAAGGGACCATATCGAATGTTCTGGATCAAGAAAGGTTACGATCCTTGCAAGGATCCTGAATCCCGCGTGTAGGTCAACTCTCTCTCTCTCTCTCTCCCCACACACACACACACAACTGTGTCTGTCTTTAATGCTGTAGAAATGTCTGTGAAAATTTTTAAGCTTTATATTGCTTGTCAGATGCAACCTACCACTGCTGAATTCTTATGTTTTTGCAACAGATATCAGAACATTGATTTTCGAGTACCACCGTCATTACGAAGCTATTGTGACCGAAATGCTACACCTGGGTAAAGGTTTCTGTAATTTTGGCCCCTGTGTTTTTTATTGTGCTTCTCTTATGTCTACTTTAATTTAGGGCCTCTCTTTGGCAGATTGAAGCATAGGTGGGAGGATATTTGTGCATTTCGAGTTTTCCCTTGCAAAGCCCAAATTTGGTTGCAACCTTTCGAACTTAAGGATGAATACATTCAACAAGAGATCAGAAAACCAGCAACTCGAGGAGAATGCAGTGTATGGCGTGCTTCCATCTTAGAGTAAATATTAGGGGGTATCATCACAGAATACAGATATTTAAAATCAAATTCAACTCTTCTCTAGCTACAGAGCGGATGGTTCTCATCTGCTGTGATTGGGAGCATCAGATTGTGCATTTCTAAGAGGTTTCTGTCAGTATATCCAGAAAATGGTGCAGAATCCTTGTTAAAGTCTATTTCGAAACGCTTTGAGAGGTCAAAGAGGTCACTCCTTGGCTTGAAAAATGCGAAAGTCGATGGAGAAAGAAAGAAGGCTGATAAAGGTATCCGTATATATTTACTTTCAACACGATAATGTTTCATCAATGAAGCATATGTCAATCATTTGACATGTTCCTTTGTTACAGAAGTTTTAGAAGCTGAAGATAAAGCAACAGCCAATGATGAAGCGGAACATGAAGAAGAAGAAGAAGATGAAGAAGATGACGATGATTATTACGATAATGACGACGATGGCCTTGATGAAGATGAAGATGAAATAGATGACAACCTTCAGCTGGATATAGATTTAGATTCATCTGAGGCCTTCCATTTGGTATATTATAGATGTTTTTCTATTACTAATGCCAATCAATATAAGTGTGAATGCTACGGATTTATATTCAGTTGCATTGATCTTTCGCAGGGCGATCATTACAGAGACTTTTCACTACAAACAGATCCATGTATCCTTTGCAGCTTCTCAATAGTTTCCATAGATGATAATCCCAAACTAGAATTACATTCCATTTGCAGGCTTTTTAGCTCGTTTTTTTATACTGTCATTTTTATTGGCGATCTCAATCCTATATTTACGAAGATACAGGCAAGGAGAACGTATCGAAGGACTATCTTCAAGAGCTCTTCGGTAACTTCCCTTTCGATGGTTCAACTAATAGGGATATGTCATTGCCAGATATTGACATTGATGAAGAAGAAGAAGATGATGATGATAATAATAATGGTGGTGATGGTGATGGTGATGGAGATGGAGATTATCAGATTTATGAGCATTACAGTGATGATGATGAGGATGAGGATTATTGAAATGAAATGCTAATCTATTTATTTTAACTTTGGCTTTCTGATTTAGTTTCCCATATTTTTGTAATAACTGAGATAACGTTTAGGTTGTGGTTTAATGGGTCAGGTGAAACCTTATTATAGGCTGGGTAATAATTCTGTTGGGTTTTTCTTCTTTTTTACCATAAAGTCTGTAAGTTTTTATAATAATAATGATAATCATAATAGTGCTGGTGATGATGATCTCTTCTTACAAGCTAGTTATCATTTGATCCCATTATTACTTCCACTCGTGTATGTATGTGCATCTGTCAGAATCAGAAGGCAAATCTTTGACCAGAACTTGGAAAGAATTTTAATTATAATTGACTATTAAATTTGCTTAATAAAAAAGGATAATAAATGTCACAACAAATCACTAATGGAAGACCAAGGAAAAATCTAAATTACTTCGTCGTTTCTGTAGAAAATATATTACAGAAGTCAAACACAAGTGATTAAAGAATCAAGAATGTAGCCCATTTAAGATACCTTTCGGAAAAAAAAATAACAAAAGGAAACAATAGAACCATTATGATCGGCGTAGCCTTAGCTTTAGCAAGAAGGTGCCTTTGCGACATGAAAATGGTGGAAACAATATATTAATATGAATTACAAGAAATTGATGGAAAAAGGGAAAAATAAAAGGAGAGAGGACAATAATAAAGTCTTAGCAATTGGCACAAAATTGTCACCTTTATAGCTTTTCGATATTCCTATCTTTAGCTTTTTTACATTATTCAAAATAATAAAAACAAAATTGAACATCGTGAAAAGAATAGATTCCACGAATAATAAAAACGCACTCCAACAAAGATATTCGACATTTCCTAAGCAAATTGTTTCGCAGGATTAAAAGAATTCGAAAATCAAGAACTTTGCAGTGGTACAAGTAAATCTTTATACCATGTATAGTTACAGAATAGTATAAATGTTCTTGCTATATAATTTAGATCCTCAAGAATAATCGAACTGACACCCAATGGTAATAGCAAAAGCTAAATATAATTGTCCAGTCTATTTGACAATAGGCTATCAAAAGGAACTTACATGTGAAAACTCAAAGCAAGCAAGCATTTATCTTTATAAATCTCAAATTGAATCTTCTTTTAGCCGTTCTTTGCAATTCTTTCTTTTATTTGATCATAATAATAATAGTAATAATAATAATAATATGAATGAATTAGTAGCCAATATGAGATTGGCCATGATCATACATGGTCTTCATAATCTTGGGACATATAATTAGGATCATTGCATGTTACCAGTTTGAATACACGTGAACAAGAAGAAGAAAACTATCATGAGACCATCTGCGCCATATCTTATTTTCTTATACTTTTTTGGAAATTTACTCTAAAAATTGGATCTTGTTTAGATCCTTACACCTGAAATTATTTCGGAAATAAATAATGATGAAAATTATTAATTTATAACTACTAAGTGATCGTTCACAGTATTTTGCTGTCATTTTCAAAGAATTGGAGCTTCGAAACTAAAAACACTTCGCTATCACTGACCATCCATCCCATAAAACCCCCAACATGGTCCTTCGTTTATTTATTTAAAGGTTCCTCACATCACACAGAAACACACACTAGCACGTACAATTTAAATAACGATGAATCCGAGTATTAAAAATTAAACAGAAAGAACTGGAAAAAGTGGGCTATCACTATGTCACAAAAGTAAAAGTGGTATAAAAGAAGAAAAGAAGACACAACACCCCACATGAAATTACATAAAGAAAAGCAAATCCCAACAATGGAATTTGAAAAAGAAAGAAAGGGAAGGGAAAAGAGAACACTAAACGAAGAACTGCATATTTGCAAGGGCCAAAGTGAAAAGATTACATTTTTGGTACAAAAATAAACCAGAACACATTTCCACTATTTTTATTAAAAGCAATATTAAGAAATATTTAAAATGACTTTGATTGCTATCCTTATATCCACCACCACTGTTGAACTGAACATATGCTTGGGAACATATGCTCCAGAATGGTGTGACATCTTACAAATTCCATATGCAAATTATTGTTACTTTCCACATATTTCTATATTTTACTACTATCGTCCTTAAAATACTATAGAGACTGTTCAAATGGTCCTCTGTAATTTTTAAAAATAACAAGAATTGATAAAGAAACTCTTCAAAAGAAAGGGTAAAAAAAAAAGTGGTAACAATCAAAATACAGTAAAAGATGCCAACTTTATGTCACACACTGCGTAGAGAGAGAGGAGAGGGAAACATGATATGTACATGATGTCTGTCTATGTATATGCAATGAGCTTACAAACTAAAGGGTTTCGTTCCTTACACATGTTGTCTCAGTATTGACCATGTCTCTCGCTAACTTCCACTCCTTCGTGTTCTTTCTCCTCTTCTTCCTTCCATTTTTCTTCCGCCCAGGCCTTTCGTTCGAGCCACGTAATCCTGAAGGTAGTAACGTTGAAGTATCAAGATTCCATTTTTTGTTTCTTGTTTCTGCTTATGTACTAACAAGCGTTGTTTTGTTTCAGTTGAAGCTCTTTTCGCCATAAGGGAAGGCTTAAACGATCCTCATGGGGCTTTGAGTAACTGGGATGAGGACTCTGCTGACCCTTGTAGTTGGTCGACGATCACTTGTAACTCTGATAATCTAGTCACTGCCTTGTAAGAACAACTTTTTTCTTTTTATTTTCCTTCCTCTGTTTTCTTGATGGATTTTCATTGTGTTTTTATGATGGGCTTTCATTTATTTATTGCAGTGGAGCCCCTAGTCAAGGTTTATCAGGTTCACTGTCTTGGTTGGTTGCAAATCTTACAAACCTTAAATCACTGTAAGCATCATAGCAACCTTTACAGAGAGAGAGAGAGAAAGAGACACGTTATAAATGAAGTTTGAACGACCAAATTGTGTTTTTGTTTTTCGATTAGGTTGCTACAGAACAACAATTTATCTGGGCACATTCCAAAAGAGCTTGGTTATCTCCCAAACCTTCAAACCTTGGATCTTTCCGACAACAAGTTTTCTAGCCACATACCCGAGTCTTTGGGCTTCTTGAACCATCTACAGTACTTGTGAGTTTAAATTCTCCTTATTTTAATGTTCTTTACTTGATTTATGGGTATGTACATATGAATATATTGCGTTTTCTTTTTGTTTATGTGTGTAGGAGGCTAAACAACAACAGCTTGAATGGTACTGTTCCTGCCTCTTTAGCCACTCTTCCTCAGCTTACCTTCTTGTGAGTTCCCCTCTATGTTCTTTAACTTCCTCGTTTACTTCTTTCTACTTGTCTTGTTATGGTTTTTTAGTTGAGAGTTTTTCGGACATCAGTAAAGAAAAAACACATAATAATTTCAGGGATTTGTCCTTCAACAATCTCAGTGGGCCTGTTCCCACTTTTCCAACCAAGACATTCAAGTAAATAACTCTCTTTCTTCTCTAACAACTCTTGATTCTCCAGGACACTGTTTTCTTTGTACTCTTTTGTTCTGTTTTTGCTGATTATCCTTACAATATTTTGTGCAATATCATCAAAACTCAGTTGTAATGGTAATAATTTCTTGCAGCATCCTGGGAAACCCTTTAATATGTGGAAGTGGAGTCCACTCTAGTGAGAAATGTTCAGCATCAGCCATAGATAATACCCTTTCATTCTCCATAAATCCATCTTCTGGTAATTGATCAACCATGGAAGGAATTAATTCTTCTCTTTGCTGAGTTATCTTCATCTGTTGATTTTCTTTTTTCGGGCTTTTTTTTCCCAGGTAAAAACAACTCCAAGAAACTTGCCATAGCACTAGGAGTAAGCCTCAGCTTCATCTCCATCTTCGCCACAGTCTTCGCCTTCCTCTTATGGAAGAGAAACAGAAGCAAGAAACAGTCCATCTTAGGCATGACAGGTTATTTCAAGAACTTAAACAACTCCATGTCTGGAAAAGAAAACCAAGTCTTGATATCTTACAGACTACCCTTCTTTCAGACATCCAAGAAGAAGAGCTCGATCTTACGAGGCTAGGAAACCTCAGAACCTTCACTTTCAAAGAACTACAGCACGCCACCGACGGGTTTAGCCCCAAGAACATTCTCGGGGCGGGAGGATTTGGAAACGTTTATCGCGGGAAATTAACAGACGGGTCCCTCGTCGCCGTAAAAAGGCTGAAAGATCTTTCTGGGAGCGCCGGCGACGCTCAGTTTAGGATGGAGTTAGAGATGATCAGCTTAGCCGTTCACCGTAATCTGCTTAGGATTATCGGTTACTGCGCTAACGCGAACGAGAGGCTTCTCGTCTATCCTTACATGTCCAATGGGAGCGTCGCCTCAAGGCTAAGAGGTAAAGATATCTATCTATCTATTCTGAGAATTATACAAACCTCTGTGATCTTATGGTGGAGTGGACCACCTAAGTATCAAAATTCAAATCCCATATTGTTAGAAGAAACAAACATGTGAGGTTTGACAATCAGGGCCCCCTTTTCAACTACAGCAGATTTGTTCTCATGATACCAAAGAATCTTTACCTCTTATTGCTCACAATCTTCTTTTGCAAAAAGTCAAAGCTTTTGCTGGTTTTGTTCTTTCATACCATTTTCGGCAAAGTAAGATTATGTAATAGAACAATGTATCTTACAGATTATGACACTCTATCACCATGCAAAAAAAAAAAAAAAAAAATCCCAGGAAAGCCGACGTTAGATTGGAACACGAGGAAGAAGATCGCAATAGGGGCAGCGCGGGGATTGCTGTACCTCCACGAGCAGTGCGATCCTAAGATCATTCACAGAGACGTAAAGGCCGCAAACATTCTATTGGACGACTTTTGCGAGGCCGTCGTGGGCGACTTTGGGCTCGCAAAGCTGCTCGACCACGCCGACTCACACGTCACGACTGCCGTTCGAGGAACCGTGGGCCATATCGCCCCGGAATACCTATCCACGGGCCAATCGTCCGAAAAGACTGACGTCTTCGGTTTTGGAATCCTTTTGCTCGAGCTCATTACCGGGATGAGGGCCCTCGAGTTTGGGAAGTCGGTCAACCCTAAGGGAGCCATCCTCGAATGGGTACGAATTCTTTTCTTTTCTTTTTCTTTTTTTAATTTCACGCGTCGATTGCTTGCTAGAAATCGATGGCTTCAACCTAAAACCAATAGTTGATAGGCAAAGTTATCTCTCTGATATGTTATCAAGATTGAGAGCTTTAATTAATCGATGCAGGGAAACAACCACTTTTTTATAATCTCAACATGCCTCCTTAATCCGTGACTATGAGCCAAACAAATGCTCTGATACCATATTAGAAATCAAGGGCTTCAGCCTTGAAATTCTACCTAAAACCTTATTACCATATTAGAAATCAAGAGCTTCTGCATTAAACTAACTACCATATTAATCGAGGATTTTAGTCTAAAATCAACTGGTGATAGGTGGAGTTGTCTCTTTGATGAATCATCCGATGTGGGATATAATGAAACCCTAACCCTAAAAAAAACCCGATCTTGGTTGTATCTTCTTGCAGATAAAGAAGATACAGAGGGAGAAGAAGGTGGAGCTGGTGATAGACAGAGAACTCGGGTCGAACTACGACCCCATCGACGTGGGAGAGATGCTCCAAGTCGCACTTTTATGCACTCAGTACCTCCCCGGGCAGCGCCCTAAGATGTCCGACGTCCTTCGAATGCTCGAAGGGGACGGATTGGCCGAGAAGTGGGCCGCCTCGAACAACTTATGTTGTAGTAATGACTCGAATCAAAGATCCAACAGCTGTCGTGAGGAGGTCGATCGCAACGACCACTCGACGAGCGTGTTCGGGATGATGATGATGAGCTTGGACGACGACGATTACGATGCTCATTGCATGGAGCTTTCTGGGCCGAGGTGATGTAATAAAATCATGAATGGCGTAGGAATAAGTGAAAGATTATTGACATATACAGTGTTGTTATTAGCTTGTGGTTGGCGTATATATTTAGTCTATAAACAGATATTGAGTCTTATTCATGTTGAGATTTGTTACTATCATCAATTCAAACCTGTTATATATAATCAAGAAAGGAACCACTGATTGCATGAGACCTCGCATGTACCTCGTTTTTCGGAGTCAATTTTCTAACCCACCAAACCATGTAAGAAATTGCACCAAGGGGATCAAAATTGCAGCATCTAAAACAAAATGAGAAGAAGATTAGCTGCCCGCCCACCTTATTTTTCTTCTTCGAGCTTCACGCAACAAGTCTTGAGCGACATAATCAAATCCCTAGTGGGCAAATCGTCGAACGACTCGCGCTCATAAAACATTGCAAGCAAAATCCTTCTCCTCAGCAAGCCCAATGGATAATAAAGGTGGCAACTTTCTATAGCCCAAAGTCTGAGCACGCAAGGGATATTTTCGGCAATAACTGAAGAAAAAACCAAGGATTGTATGGTACGAAAGGAGGAGAAGAAGCCACGTATGCTAGAAGCATTAAAACCTCGTACCCCTGCCGACAAGTGTGTTGATTTCTTTTCTCATCAATATCTATTCTATTTTATAATGGCTCTGGGGTCGATAAAAACCGTCGAATTGTAGTCTAATTTGGTCTGTCAGATTTTTCAATCAACCAATCAAATTTAGCCACGTGAATAACTGCCATCGCCCCATGTTCTATAAAAAACTAACTGTTCCCCCATATTTTATCAAAAATGCAACTGTTCGCATGAATGATAACTTCTCTCGGTATTATATAAATGGAAAGGTGAGGCTTTACTCGAGTCGTATGCATAGATAGGTATTTTATATCATACAGTTCACTTTTTGTTAGAGAAAAGAATAGATAAAATGTCTTCTACAGAAGGGAATCAAATATTACTACTAGAGGAACGGCGATGAAGAAGACAATTCATTGTGTCACTTGGCTATGTTCATGATGTTGATTTCTTACTAAACGTACAGTTTTATTTTCACTCTCGGTTCTTGGGTTAATTTATCATTTTTATTTTGTTTTTTCCATTTTTATTATGTGTTGAATAGGATGAAACCATGTGAAAGGGGATTTTCTTTGATTAGTTCTTGCCTACAATCCTTGAAAGTGAAATACATAATTATGACTGTATTTTGGATTTTAATATAATTTTTTGTATCTTATTGCACACGCATTGAGTGTGCTTAGAGTACTAGTTGGTAATAATTAATTATAGGGCAAATTTCGTTCCGTGCCTTTGTCATTATTTTATTTCTCAGGCCTCTCAGAAAAAAATTTAGTTTTAAGGATCGATTTTTGCGGTACCACTTCATATTCTGCAGTACCACTTCATTGTTCTGCACTACCACTTCATTATTCTGGCAGTACCACATTGTTCCGTATTACGTTCTGGAATAACACAGATCGATCTTTCAATACCAGCTCATATACACTTTATAACACTTGTGTGGTCGAGGTCATTATCTCTAAATTTTATAAAACTTGGATTTTAAATAATACTCCCTCTGTTCCTATTTAAATGTCGTTTAATATAATTTTTTTTGTCCTTAAGAATGTCGTTTTGGGGTTTTCAAAAAAGGATTATGTGTAGATTTCCATATTTGCCCCATATTAAATAATAACACAATAATGGAATAATGATTTGGCTAATGATTAATGAGGGTATAAGGGACATTTTAACTCCTTTCTTAATATTTGTGAAAATTTCTTAAACGACATTTAAATAGGAACAGATGGAGTAATTTTTTCTGACAAGGTCTCAAACCTATTTTAAAACTTTAAAGGGGTCTGAAACGAAATTAACTCTTTAATTATATGGAGTCCAGCGGTGCAACCAACGTTGTATTTATTTTTAAATAAAATTAGCAAGTTTGAGGTTGAGTTTAACTGTCGCCACATGAATGTTATGCTCTTTATTGTCACCGAGACAAGAAACATCAGATACTTACAACAAGATAACATTAAATAATATGGACCAAGTAACCTTTCCTTTTCCTTCTTTTTTTATTTCAAGAAATGTTCTGGACTGATTCTTTCTTTTCTTTTTTCTATTTTTACTCACTGTTTTTGCTTTCCCATAATAGGAATGGTGAACCAAACCCAAAGTGAGTGATCTAAAATATTATTAATAATAAAAAATAAAATAGGAAAAACTTCCTGTAATTCTTAGGCAAGTTATATCATTGACAGATAGCAAATTAATAGGAAGTGTATTTGAAGACGAATTATGAATAAAATGATGTGATGAGGGCAACGAATTGTCAAGTCACGTCATAATTCATTGGATGGAAGCGAAGTCAATTGTAGCAAGAAAAATAACGTAAATTCCGACGTTGTTTGATGATGAAATCACAGCCGTCGATTGGACAAGTCGCTTAGCAAACACCTGCCGTTGATTCGTGTTCCCTTGTGACCAATCCGATATACATATCCGCAATATTCGTACGTGTCCCTTTGTCATTTGTTCAATCAACTATGTTTGATTTAGGGCAGGACATGGAATACTAAATCAATTAATTGATTTTATTTATTTTAGTGGAATTATTCTTAAATTTAGACATACGGGCCGGGCCTCCGGTAATTATTAACCGTTAAAGAGGCCCGCGCACATGCGCCACACGAGGAAGGAGTGCCGGGTATAAGCTGATGGGTTCCTTCTTAAAACCAATTGGTGATTAAGAGGAGTGAACCATCATCTTATAAACCCATTTAATTTGTATGCATTAATCGGTGTGGGACACAAATTGTGCCTCTCACATGTGCAACTTATCGTAACACTCCCCCCTCACGTGTGAGTCCATTTCCTTTTTAATCGGACGGGAACGCCGTTCTTTTCGGACCCGCCGTAATTTTTTTTAATTGAGTCGGATCTACCCGCTCTGATACCATCTTAAATTTAGACATACGGGCCGGGCCTCCGGTAATTATTAACCGTTAAAGAGGCCCGCGCACATGCGCCACACGAGGAAGGAGTGCCGGGTATAAGCTGATGGGTTCCTTCTTAAAACCAATTGGTGATTAAGAGGAGTGAACCATCATCTTATAAACCCATTTAATTTGTATGCATTAATCGGTGTGGGACACAAATTGTGCCTCTCACATGTGCAACTTATCGTAACAATTATCTACCTTTAATTATATCGAGTGGAGAGACAAACAAATGTCCCACTTCTTGCCATTTGAGTGACACCACCCATGATGTTTCTTTTGTTCTAGAGAATCCTTAGTGACCCCATCGTACAGTTATCTAAAAATGTGAGTGAGACATAAAGCCATAAATAATCTAAACAAGGAAAGTTTGGACATGATTAAGAAAAAGAAACGTGTTTTGAACTTTATTTTCACTATGAATGGAGATTGTCCCGTCTTTAATTACGAGAAACCTAAAAAAGATTGGTCCCAATTGATTATATATATGTAAAATAAATGCTAAAATAAAACCTTGCTTTATTCGATATATATATACAAACAACTTGTATATTGAAATGTTTTAGTTAGCCACAAAATGTGAATTGATATGTTCGAATCATTATTGGCCACCTTTGGTTGAGAGAGACGACAAAGGGTAGGTAAGAAAAAATACAAATCTCACGTGCTTATTTAATTTCTTTCTTTTCCTACCATGGTCGGCAATTATTTATTTTCTTTACTTTTATTAATTTTATAATTTATATACAATCGATCTTCGGAACTATGTGATGATTTACTGATAACAATATCTTGTTTTGTTGTACTATTGTAAATTCAAAGATACCTCTGCGCATGTCGTACAAGTACATCTATAAGAACTATTTCGTTTCGTATCACCATATGTGTCTTTTGCATTGTATCTTGTAAAGAAATTATTTTAATTACCCTTCTGTTCCTTGAAGAAGAATAACCATAAGAGAAAAAGGACAGTTAGTTTCTTAATTTTTTTTTTCAACGAAGTTAGTTTCTTAATTTCACCAAACATTAAACGACCACGTTCTTTAAATATTGTCAAATCTGGATATTTTTCAAACATAAGCCGTACCATGCCAATATATATATATATATATATATATATATATATATATACATGAATAAGCCACAGAATAAAAATATGATTCTTAACTTCAAAGTAAAACGTACATAAGATTTGACCATGATGGAAGGAGTCAAAGTTAAGGTTACCAAATATCCTATCACTTGGTTCCTATAGATTGAATATTTATTACTAAGAAAACATTATAGCCAATGTATTTTGAGTAAGGCGTGTGTAAAATAGAAGGGTATATTACTGTTCTTCCGCGAATATAATAATATTATCTTTGAAGTACATCAAAATTATACACAAAATACATTCATTTCATTTCATTGTTAGTTGAAACTCATCATTCTATCTCTCTCTCTCTCTCGTTCTGCCTCCTACAACAATAATTCATGAGATAAAAAATCACAGTAACAGCTGAGCAACAACCACCATTCATGGAAATCATACTATTTATAATATACTAATTTTCTATAACCTCTATATATACATGTGTACATATTCCCTTGACCTCTCTAACTCTCAAGAAAATAGTATCTGCAACTACGTACCTTCAACCACGCAAGGTTTCAAGCTCACGTATATTCCAAAGGGAAATCTAAGAAAGCAATCACCTTTCGTTTGGGTTTTTCGTCGATTTTCGCTCACAAACAAGAGGCAACTCAAGAGATGTTTGATCTGAACCTCAAAACCACCACCGCCTCGGAAGACGTGTCCTCCACGCGCCACGAGACGCTCAGCTTCTCGATCCTCCGCCGCGCGGACGGAACCTGCGGAGACAGCGCCGGCGCGAGCGAGCTCGAACTATTCCCCGTAAGCGTCGACTCGGCGAAGACCGATTGGGGTGGAGTTAATAAGGGTCACGATTACTGGCTGGGTTTGTCCGCGCCGGCCGGCGGTAATCAGGTGGTGCCGACGCAGGCGGCGAAGAAGAGCCGCCGTGGGCCCCGTTCAAGGAGCTCGCAGTACCGTGGGGTCACCTTCTACAGAAGAACTGGGAGATGGGAATCGCATATTTGGTACAATTTTTATTTAATTAATTCATCTGCTGCGCTGCATGCATGCGGTGGATTGTACGGCGTGCTGCTGTTTGTTGTACCCTTTCTGATTTGGGAAATCAATTTTCTTGTCTTTTTCGTTTCCCTTTCAGGGACTGTGGGAAACAAGTGTATTTAGGTGAGAAAGCTGAGAATACTATGATTGATTACAGTGTTTGATGTTACTTACTACTCGGTAATTGATCTTCGAATCTTAAGAACATGGTTCTGAATATGATTTCAGGAGGATTCGATACAGCTCATGCCGCAGCTAGGTAAAAGAAAGTTGATTTAGAATTGAAAAATTTTCAGATTCTTCGATTGAAACGTTTATGTTGTTCTTCGTTCGAAAGAGCATATGATCGTGCTGCTATAAAGTTTCGTGGAGTCGAAGCTGACATAAATTTCGAAATCAGCGATTACGGAGAAGACATTAAACAGGTTGTTGTACTCTTCCTTTCTCATTTCGACGATCTCATCGACGAAAATCGTATGATAAAGCTGCTTCTTTTTTCCACAGATGAAGAACTTGACAAAGCAAGAATTCGTTCAGATTCTTCGAAGACAAACCGCTGCCTTCGCTCGAGTAACTTCGAAGTACAGAGGAAAATTCATCGCTGGCAAGTAAGATTTGTCTCCCTTTCGAACACTTTCTTGGGCATTAACTGATGTCAATCGCCAAAGTTCGAACGTTCATAACTGCAGCAGTGGGACGAAAATGGCAACCCCTTCGAACGAATTAGGCAGCGGTGGCAATCTCGATCTCAGTCTCGGGATATCTTCATCATCCATCGTTCCACAGTGCGAAGAATCCGATGAATTTTTCCATGGAAAGGGGGCTAAGGAATTTGCTGGACATATGTGGGCTGGCTTACATTCCCCATACGAACTCCAGGTAACTTTCTTATTACTAAAGGTTCGAAAAATAAGTAGATGACTTTGATGGCTCGATTATTGTCTGGATTGAATAGGAAAGGAGCGTCGAGCCCATCGTTCCATTGCAGCCATGGAATTCGAATGGGTCGTCGTCTTCTGCAGCAGCATCATCAGGATTCTCTTCTGCTACTAAGCAATGCAATAATCTGCACTTTCTCAATGCCAGCGAAGTGAAGGAAAAGATATGAGAAGTTGATGAGCCTCATTCTTCACCACACTAAGGAAGTGTTCCTTTCTTGTCATTACATAATTCAGGCGATCTTACAAAGATTTTCTGGTATTTCCATGTCAATATTTGCAGTCAGTCAAGGCAGAGATCAAGCAAAAGTTACATCCTTTTGGTAATTTTATATATGCAGAAAACCAATCAGTTGTCTTTGTGTGATGACGATTTGCTGAAGATTGTGATTTTCTTTTTTATTTTTTAGTTTTACTGTTGTTGCACTATGTACATAATTACATATGGCTAGGTGGAATGATAAAGATTGTTTTTTTCTTTTCGTATGATATATTTAGCAGATGAGACGTCTATCTCTTAATACAAAAGGATGTTGATGAAACCTATTATTATATTAAAACACACTTTCGTTACGAAGTACTTTCGAAGAGCTGTATCCTCTCTCTCTCTCTCACACACTCGCACACATCACACACTCACACACATCACACACACGCACGCACGCACCCCCGCAAAACCTCGAGCATTTCGCTCCAAATTTCAGAGACTGAATTTCTGGGCAATCGTCCTTGACAATCTAGTACGATTTTATTACAAGAACTGGGGACTTTACGTTCTTGCTAGTTACAATGATCTAACTGTGTGTGGTTAGGGTTTTGGTTAATGTTTTTTTCCTTGCGTCTATGAATAAGTATCTTTTCTTTATAAAGTTGGAATCTTGATGCAGAATTCTCAAATTATGGAAGACGAGCAAGTTGATAACTGTTCAGCTGTTTCTTTGAGTGGAAAAACAGAGGTAACTGTAGAAAGCGTTAAAAATCAAGCTCGGAAGTCTAGCGAAGTTTCGGACGGTGATGAACTAACTGCGGAAATTGTGGGCTCTGAGTCGTCTGTCGATGGACTTGGGGGAGATAAAGGGATTAATTTTGGGATACGAGAAATTGTTGATTTGAATGTCAATGCGCGGTTGGATAACAGAGACGATGCTGGGGTTCATAGTGCCGTCGAAGAGGAATCTGCTGCACATAAACGCGATTCCGTAGAGGAAGCTCATACTTCTGAAACAGAGGCTATGGATGTGGATACCAAAACAGAACACCTTGGGCAAACAGAGGAACCTCTTTCGAAGACTACGAATTTATCCAACAAGGAAGAATCAAGGCCTCAGAGCCAATTGAAAATGAATCAGTTGGGATACCTTTCGCCTGCAGAAATCGATGGCCATTTCTCGCCGGGAGATTTGGTATGGGGTAAAGTTCGTAGCCATCCTTGGTGGCCCGGGCAAATCTTTGATTCCTCTGATGCTTCTGAGTTGGCTGTTAAGCATTTAAAAAAAGACTCGTATTTGGTTGCATATTTCGGGGACAACACCTTTGGATGGAACGACCAGTCGTCCTTGAAGCAATTTGGACCCGATTTTTCCCAGATAGAGAATCAGGGAAACTCAGAGTCATTTCAAAATGCTGTAGACTGTGCCTTGCAAGAGGTTTCGAGGCGCACCGAGTTAGGTCTGACTTGTTCTTGCATGCAAAAAGAGGCTTATGGAGAACTCAAAGCTCAGTTTGTGGAGAACGCAGGCTTACGTGAGGAATCGAGGAAAAGGTACGGTGTTGATGAGCCGTTTGGACCCTTATCTTTCGAGCCTGATAAACTTGTCGAGTTCGTAAAGAACTTAGCATCTTCTGCTACTTACGGTGCTGACAAACTTGACCTTGCTATAGCTCGAGCTCAGTTATGTGGATTTTGTCGTTTTAAAGGATATCGCTTGCCTAGTGAGGTTGGTGAATTAATAGAAACTGATTTCGATGTCGATTGGGTGGACGATGATGAAGAGATGGTGGCCAAAAGACATAAGTATGTTCCTGAAGATGCTACAGAGTCTAAGAAGGAGAGAAGCATAGCTGAGTTAATGCGTGAGGAAGATCGCTTTATGGAAACAGAGGAAAGGATGAGTGTGCACGGTGCTAAACTATCTGCCTCGAAATCTCAAACTCCCAAGCCTTCCTTCAAGGTTGGCGAGTGTATACGTAGAGTAGCTACTCAGCTAACTGGCGCCACGTCATCTTCTAAGAGCAACGACGACGAAAACGCACACGATGTTTCTGTAGACAAGCTTTCTGAGAGGCAAAGTATGGCCTTCTCATTAGAATCGTCTTCTGTGGACGGAATGCTATCCCAACTCCAGCTATTGGCTCAGACTCCCAGGAAAAAACAAGACTTACTTAGCCCGTCTAGAAAGTTCTTTTCTCTCTTTCGCAGCTCGATTGCTTTGAACAAAAGGGGTCGTAAGAAAAGGAAGTTAGTTGCAGAAGAATATGAGTTTGATGACTCGATCGATTCTTATTGGTGGGACAAGATAGTGCAAAATTATTCTAAGCTCCATTCTAGACGGAGAATCTCCAATGGGAGTTATCCCTTGGAAGCAACTGCAACAGAAGAAGAAGCTGCGAAACGAAGGAAGAAAGAAACTTCACCTGCAGAGCTCATACTGAATTTCGCTGAGAGAGGCTACGTTCCAGTTGAAATCAATCTGAACAAAATATTCAGACGATTTGGGCCTATTATGGAATCAGAGACAGAGGTTGATGTTGACTCTGGCCGGGCTCGAGTGATCTTCAAGCGAGGCTCTGATGCTGAGGTGGCTCATAGCAGCGCGGAGAAGTTCAACATCTTTGGGCCCGTTGTTGTCGATTATCAGATAGGTTACAGCCCAGTGATATCTGTGAAGATTTTGCCCATCGTGGTAGCTCAGAGCCAGGACAATCCAACTTTGATGGCTTAGCAGCGCTTAATCATGGTAATCATGTTTTCTTTGGTTAACTTTGTTTATATTTTGGGATCATTAAGGTGCGTGCATCTTAATCTGTTGATTCTGAGGGATGTTATGTCTTGTAAACTAGTACGAGCAAATCACTAATTAGGTTGTTGGGAATAGATTAAATATAGAACATAACTGCTAATCATCTGCAAGTGGAAAAAGGAATCTATGCCTTGAAGAATCTGATTAATCTTTCAAGTTAATAGTCCTCACTGTTTACGAGTTCTCTCTGTGTATCTTCTGTTTGTCTTCGGTGCAACCGTTGCTCTCTCTTCCTTCAAGCTCGAACCTAGCGAGATACTCTCGCTTTTCGAGTTGAAACCTCTTTCAACTGCCACTGATCTGCTCGTTGGGCGATGATTACTCTTTAGCGTAAGGGAACTCCCAAACACACTTTGTGTTTTGAGCAGCTTCTTATCCGATGATGATGCTGATGTGAACGAACTCGACGAGTTTCTGCTCATGGATGCCGTCGTATGATGCTTCTTACATGGCGTTATCTGCAGTTTTAGGACACCATAACTGATTAAAATGCAAAGATCACTCAATATATGTGTGTGCAGAAATCTGCAGTATGACCTGATCGAAGAATCTATTGTTCGGCGACGGCGGATGAAGCTTCGATGGCCTCACCTTAACAGAGGAGTCATTTCCTGCTTTCACCGCCCGAGGGCCATATTGTCTTGAAGAGTCCATGATCTGATATTCCCGAGAATCCATAGGTGGGCTCTTTCTTGATCCATTATTCATATTCTTTTTCGTAATAGAAGACGAAGAGGAGCGACTTGGGAGAGCCAAAGAACGAGTCGAAAGACTCATACTTTTCGTCCCTATGCTTCCCTCTGAAAATCTCCAGGTCGAAAACGATGCAGATTGCCCGATGTTT
The DNA here is from genome assembly GCA_027422505.1 of Craterostigma plantagineum. Lineage (NCBI taxonomy): Eukaryota > Viridiplantae > Streptophyta > Magnoliopsida > Lamiales > Linderniaceae > Craterostigma > Craterostigma plantagineum. Next base: position 6,841,346 of record JAPQWV010000044.1, on the reverse strand, counting down.
CCTTTCCCGGTCTGTTTCTTCGATAGAGTCGAAGATCGAGCAGTAAAGGAACCACCTTTCAGCGAAGAAGAGGCCTTTGCAGCTGATTTGCTGCTATCTTCCCCTGTAATAAAAACAGGGTTCTCATATCTGTCTTCTACACACACACACACAAACACACACAATATCTTACTGTAAGTTGTTGCTGATTTAGTCGTCTTTATCTTTGCATCTGAGCTTGGTCGTAAGCTCGTCGAGATATTCATTCTCGACGACTTTGGCGGTTTTGGACTCTTCATTGCAGCTGCATCGATCTGTTCCTTACGAAAGTTTCGATTTCAAGGATGTAAGAAACACAAATTCAATCCAAGGTTTTATTCGACGAAATCGCCCGTGGACTGCAGTAATGGAACTCAATTTCTTCCAACATACCTTACTCTTGCTAGCTTTTTCGACTTTCTTGGTAGCAGCTGCAAGAAAAGCAAATGCATAATCTTTTCATCTCTATGCATATCAAATACGCACACACACACACACACACATATATATGTATGTAATATATAACCTCGGCGGTTCGACACGTCTTGGAGTGGGCCCAGCGCTCGGTTCACGAAGGAGGACAGCTCGTCGGGCTCGAGAACGCCAGCGCTGTCAGAAAATGCGCTGTCCCATGCTAAGCTTTTCCTCATGAAACTCCGCCGAGATGGTTTTGGTAATAAGTCGGACAATCTGAAACCGTCGTTGTCCGTCGAAGAATCGCAGAGATTCGAAGAGATGAGAAAACCATCGTCGTCGTCTTCCTCTGCGAACATGTCTATGAGCTTATTAGTGTTTTCATCTTCTGCTATTACGTTGAAGACGAAGCTTGATGCCATGATCGAAGGGAATCGAATGTTAGTACATTGCCCAGATTATATTTTGAACTTTTGAAAGTTAAAAACAAATACTGTTTGAGATATCTCTATATATATGAGTATATACTCATTGATGGGTACCATTAATCTCGATGATTAATAGGCTACGAGAATTACTAGTGGTTTCGGTTGAACGGCTAGGTAATAATACGGTAAATGGCATTTCAAAATTATTTTTTTCCAGGAAAATGGCATCTCCTTTCAATAATATCGTCACACTTTATGTTTGATATATTTTGTAAATTGTTTTGTGTAATAAAGTATAAGAAAATGTTGAGAAGTTTCCGATTTCAAACATTAGACTCATGCAAGAAAAATCTTTGTTGCTTCGTAAGAAACATACGTTAAACTAATAAAATACGGCTTCTTCTTCATTTCATCATTTAGATTTGAGCGAGTAGGCTAACCTATTTAGCAACATGATGTGTATTTTGAGATATATAGATATACACTGCACATATATTCTAATAAGCAGTTGATATCTTTTCCATCGTCAATTAGCAAAATATGTTATATTTGATAATATACTTTGTATTATTTATGTTAAAGATCCTTGCACAAACCCAAACGTTATTATACGACGATACTATAAATTGTAATCTTAATCAAGTCAAATCTTGATATTGTTGGATACCATATCTTCTTGTGGTTTAGTAAAAAATCAGGTAAAGCTCTAGTGGAGAAGACTTAATTGTTGCATTATTATTTATGGTCAAGATTATGTTATTATTGGCCATGCAAAGCTACAATTTCAACAAACAGTAAATAAAATAACATTGCCATATAATTTAATGTGTGGATAATCGTTTTGGACTCTCACGTATTGTGAACATATGGAATCTATAATTTTACTATGTAAATTAAATACATATAATAATACGACTTCTGTCCGAGCCAAGCTAAGCTTTGCCGCAAAAGCCCCCGCAGACAACATAAAATATTTCACATGAACACATATTTGGTGTGTGTTCAAATTTCAAACCACGTTTACTTTCTCATCATTTTGTATTACCACATGAATTATGATTTGGGAGACTTATATTATCAGAGTTTCGACCGATAAAAGTCCATTACTTTTTATGCAGAACTTCACCGTTTCGATCTGTATTATATATATTATTTGAAATGAACCTTCTCGGTCGAAGAGACAAAGTGAACGTCCTCTCTAAACAAAAATTTAATATATATATATATATATATATATATATATGTACATATATTGAAAAATACTATGTGTCACTCACTTTGAAGATATGTATATATGTCCTTTTCTCATGCAAAATCATGGAATGAATACTTCAAATTTATTAGGTTTGCAGCTTGGGTCGATATTGATATGTGGTCTATTTCTATTCTATATATCTATTCTTTGACGGGCTGACTTGTTAGAAAAGGTGTGAATGAAATACTCCAAAATAAAAGGTACACCTCTTGTACTTGAAATTGAAAAGGTGTATAATTTTAAAAGGTGCACATGAAGAAAACGTAGGAGACCTTTCAATACACACAAAAAGACACATTTGTACTACATAACCCTTGGTAATGGTCCCCCACTTCTATAAATAGGTCACATGCATTATCATTTTAAGCATCCAAAATTCACAAAAGAATTCTATGTATTTTACAAAGTTTCAATTGTGAGTCCCAAAGCAATAATATTGTTCGCCGAAGTTTGGCGTATTTGAGATACCGCTATATTCCAAACGTAAGTCGTTGTATCTCGGAGGCGTTTACCGTAAACCGTGGGTATTAGCGGGGTAATTTCGTCTTCAAGAGAGCGTGTATCACGTGCCTCAACTTGTCTTTTCGCATCGTTCGTTGAGATTTATTTGTGCTTTCACTCGAAGATAAGGCTCTGACCAACGGAAGAACAACATTTGAAGACGAAATTTTAATTATTACTGTTGGAGACAAGCCGTTCATCGTTTCAAGTGAAGACGAGACCGTGTGCGAAGGAAGCAAGTCAAATAAATATTTGAAGATATATTAAGATGACAACTGACGATAATCAGAATGTGACGCCGTCTACCGCCCACATCGTTCCCATGGCGACAACCGCTCCTATGCATGGTGAACGACCGCCGAAATTCAGCGGCGTCGACTTCAAAAGATGGCAACAAAAAATGTCGTTTTATCTTACAACTCTATCTCTTTCTCGATTTCTTCCGGAGGACCGATGACCGTTCCCCAAGATGAGACCGACGCTCAAAAGCGTGCGGCCTCGGATGCATGGCATCATAGTGATTTCTTGTGTAGAAATTACATTCTAAACGGACTAGACGATTCCCTTTACAATGTCTATAGTCCGATTGAAACGGCAAAGGAATTATGGAATTCTTTGGAGGTAAAGTATAAGTCGGAAGATGCCGGGATTAAGAAATTCCTCGTCGGCAAATTCCTAAAGTACGTGATGGTCGACACCAAATCGGTGGCGAGTCAAGTGCAAGAAATTCAGATTATGCATAAACTGTTGGTCAACGACAAGAAAGGTTACGCAATTGAGCAAGATTATAGTTTTATCAAAAGCTTTTTTTTTTATCAAAGTTATTTACTTTGATAATTTAGTTGTATCTTCCTAATTACTCCTATATTATATTATATCGAAAGGATGTATTTGGGGTTATAAATAAGGGATTAGTATAACTTGATAATAGAGCACGTGTTGGACTTGGACAGAGATAGTAATATGTTTCGTGGTGGCCAAACCAAACTGAGCATAATTGTGTTGCTAATGCGGTGATTTCTTTTGTATTTAACGAGGACGAAATATTTTAAATTTAACCGAATTTTGGTCAACGCTTTTTCTCGGAACAGTCACAACCGTCAAGAAGTTCCAAGCTCCTCTCTCTCTCTCTCTCTCACACACACACACACAAATACATACGATGAATAGAAACCATTTACATAGCCAAGTAATATTCAAACGACCACTGAAACCCAAAGCACCGCCCAGCAAAACATTATAGATACCACTAAACCATCAATAATCTCCCTTAGACGACGACGACAACGAAGTTATTCACAGCACTCACAAGATCGAAAGAGCGATGGATAAAGAAAAAGCATCCGCCGTGTGTGGCCATGGAAGTGGTGAAGGGGACAACCCCAAGCAAAAGCGCGCAAGATTTTCCATTAATCCAAACGAGGGTTCCTCGAAATTTTCAGAGGTAGCAGGTGGGATCAGTCAAATTGCGAGCCTCAAGAAATCTGGGACGACTCCTTCAGCAGGTAAATCTTTTACGTCGCTCCTTATAGGGTTTTTTCTGCGATATCTTTGTGTTATATTTGAGGTTATCATCTTTAGAAGAAATGTCTTTCAAAGAACTGGTTGGACATTCTTATCGTCAGGTGATGCTGATGAAGGGATAACTGCTGCCTCAGTAGGCGGAAACTCGACGACGCTGCATGTGACAGTTAGGGATAATGAGGTGAAATTAGGGTTTTTATTTTCTTATTAATGATATCTTTAATTCGAACTCCTCGCTAGAAACGTAACCTAAATCAATGTCGCGCAGGATATAATGGATATGATCCACGTGTTGGGGAAAGCGAGCCCCTATGGAGTGCGTGTGTTTTCTGCTAATGGACGACTTTCTTCTGCTCACGTTGACTTGGCTGAGAACCATGTATGCTTACATATACACACTTCTCTCTCTATCTATATATATATAAAGAGGCTGCGTAAACTCAGGGAGACTACCAGATACTATCTCTAAGTGGATACTACTGCATACCCAACAAGTCTGCCGCCGGCGATCGTGAGCTAATTGACAGTAATGATAATGGTGGCGAAATAACAGTTGAACTTAGTTCTAACGGCAGTGATGGCAATAAGATCAGTGGGAGGGTCACTGGTAACTTAATGCCTCGTGGGGATGTTCATGTAAAATATGAAAGATCTCAGAGTTCATATATCGCAATATATCAATCACAGTTGTCTGTGCGCTATTATTTCACAAGTAGATATACCCAAGCGCTTGCTTGCTTCTTCTTCTTCTTCTTCTTCTTCTTCTTCTTTTCTCTCTAAATCGTGCCTTTGGTAACGTTTGTTGTATCTCTGAAGCTGGAAATTGCTATAATCACATCACCGTCCAAGGTAGTAGAGAATAAGCCGCTTCTTGAAGACGAACATCATGATTATCTGCGTAAACTGGAGGTATTGAATGAGCATTATTATGATTATTGATAAAAAAGGGGTACTTATGTCATTTTAGTTTTTTGGGTTGAATACATTGGGTGATGATATATTGAGCCCATCAGAAAGGCCATGTTCGAGAACCATCTCACACTTTCTCAGCTCAGCGAAACACTAGTTCTTCATTATTTCCATGTGTTTTTATCATGACTCTGTTTGCACCTATAGCTTGCTTTGTTATACTGATAAATGCTTCTTTACATGTGTCTTAGAGTAAGATATGCTACTAGGTAAAGTTCAAACGCAGTATTCTTTGATTTATCGTTTAGATCGGTTATGGTTTCATGTTCTAGGGTTGCTTGTATCTTTGTCATCTGAAAGATTTCATGTTTTATCAATTATATACGCTGTTTCCTTTGGTAAAACCTGTTTTACTTCAATGTTGGATCCTTAATTCAGATGGAGAAATGGCCAATTCCTCCTTACCCAAATGGAATCACAGCTGTTACGAGAGCAACAATAGTTGCTTGGATAATCGACATAAACCACGAGTTTCTGATGCTTCCAAGCCCTCTTTTCTTGGCAACTTCATACATGGATCTGTTCTTGTCAAAGCAAAAGTATATTAGTGATCTTCAGCTTACTGTGATGGTGGCGGTGATGCTCTCCATGTAAGCATCAGTTTTTATTTAGTTCTGTGTTCTGATTTTTTTTTTCCAGCCAATCCATTTTAGTTTCTTCCAGGAAATTCGAGGGAGAACGTTCGTGTAAACAATTTCGTCTTGTAATGGACGATATCTACCCAAAGAATGAGGTAAACGAGATGGAGGCAATTCTGCTAGAGGTGCTTGGATTTAGCCTCGGCGTTCCAACGATAGACGACTTTCTCGGGAGATTCAACAAGATCTCCCAAGAAGATTTTAAGGTGATTTTTCTTTTCTTTTATTTTCTCCTTTTTACCTTCACTTATATTTCAAACATATGCTGAAATTGTTTGACATCAATCCGCTAAGACACACAAATACATACGATGAATAGAAACCATTTACATAGCCAAGTAATATTCAAGCGACCACTGAAACCCAAAGCACCGCCCAACAAAACATTATAGATACCACTAAACCATCAATAATCTCCCTTAGACGACGACCACGAAGTTATTCACAGCACTCACAAGATCGAAAGAGCGATGGATAAAGAAAAAGCATCCGCCGTGTGGCCATGGAAGTGGTGAAGGGGACAGCCCCAAGCAAAAGCGCACAAGATTTTCCATTAATCCAAACGAGGGTTCCTCGAAATTTTCAGAGGTAGCAGGTGATGGGATCAGTCAAATTGCAAGCCTCAAGAAATCTGAGACGTCTCCTTCAGCAGGTAAATCTTTTACGTCGCTCCTTATTAGGGTTTTTTCTGCGATATCTTTGTGTTATATTTGAGGTTGTCATTTTTAGAAGAAATGTCTTTCAAAGAACTGGTTGGATAATGTCTTCTTTAATAATTATTCTTATCGTCAGGTGATGCTGATGAAGGGATAATTGCTGCCTCAGTAGGCGGAAACTCGACGACGCTGCATGTGACAGTTAGGGATAATGAGGTGAAATTAGGGTTTTTATTTTCTTATTAATGATATCTTTAATTCGAACTCCTCGCTGGAAACGTAACCAAATCAGTGTCGCGCAGGATATAATGGATATGATCCGCGTGTTGGGCAAAGCGAGCCCCTATGGAGTGCGTGTGTTTTCTGCTAATGGACGACTTTCTTCTGCTCACATTGACTTGGCTGAGAACCATGTTTGCTTACATATACACCTCTCTCTATATATATATATGTTTATATAAAGAGGCTGCGTAAACTCAGGGAGACTACCAGATAATATCTCTAAGTGGAACCTACTGCATACCCAACAAGTCTGCCGCCGGCGATCGTGAGCTAATTGACAGTAATGATAATGGTGGCGAAATAACAGTTGAACTTAGTTCTAACGGCAGTGATGGCAATAAGATCAGGGGAGGGTCACTGGTAACTTAATGCCTCGTGGGGATGTTCAGGTAAAATATGAAAGATCTCAGAGTTCATATATCGCAATATTTCAATCACAGTTGTTTGTGCGCTATTATTTCACAAGTATATATACCCAGGCGCTTGCTTGCTTGCTTGCTTGCTTCTTCTTCTTCTTCTTCTTCTTCTTCTTCTTTCTCTCTAAAATCGTGCCTTTGGTGACGTTTGTTGTATCTCTGAAGCTGGAAATTGCTATAATCACATACCGTCCAAGGTAGTAGAGAATAAGCCGCTTCTTGAAGACGAACATCATGATTATCTGCGTAAACTGGAGGTATTGAATGAGCATTATTATGATTATTGATAAAAAAAGGGGTACTTATGTCATTTTATTTTTTGGGCTGAATACATTGGGTGATGATATATTATTGGACAGAGACCTCTCCTCCTACCATCAATTGGGTTTAGGAAGGAACCCTCAAGTAGACATGGTATCAGAGCGGATTTGATCTGCGCGTTATCACGCTTGTCCTAGTCAGCGCCGCCCGCTGTGAATCGTGACACAAGTGAGGTGGCGTGTTGAGAATATATCCGGAAACTAACTTCGCCCGACTCACTATATTAATCAAAGAGACCTCTCCTCCTACCGTTTTGGGAAGGAACCACTATTTAACATGATCAGTCAAAATCGGTCCCCAAATCATACTATTTGTCAAATAGGGTGCGAGGTTGCAATAAAGCAGAGATTGAGGAGCCGAATAGCAAAATACAGACGCTACTGCACGGTGGAGCACGCTGTGAAAAAAGCAACACGAAAGCAAAGCGCAAAAATGGCACATGTCTGTCGATTTAACACCGGCGATCCCAAGAAGACGAGAACTACACAGTCAGTGCTGGCGTCAACGCCGACATCACGTGCTCTGTTTTGTACAATAAATCACAGTGTGTACAAAAACATAAGTGTTTGGTAAAGCAGGGGACAGATTGTCAATTTCCATTGATCGTAGCCGACGGAGCCATTGTTCAAGAAATCCTCATTACTTCGTGGTGAAGTAAGGTCTTGATCCTAAGTAACTTCGCTCCTAAGCAAGCCGCCATTTTCCCGAGAGAGACAAAGTCATCATCGGCCAACTCGCGCCATCGAACCTTCACATCCGACCATGCTCGGGCGATCAAATTTTGCCGCACAAAGTGGGGCATCTCCGTCGCCGGCCGGTCACATTGTTGACCTTGGTCAACGGTCAACCTTCGTCAACCTCGTAACATTAATAATGGATCGATTAAGTACCCATTTTAATAATAATAATACTAAAATAAAACATTTCACCCGCCCCGTTGACAAGCCTAGGAGTAGGCTAGTCTATTTAGCAACATGACGTGTATTTTGAGATATATAGATATGCACTGCACATATATTCTAATAAGCGTTGATATCTTTTCCATCGTCAATTAGCAAAATATGTTATATTTGATAATGTACTTCGTATTATTTATGTTAAAGATCAATTCTTGAACAAACCCAAACGTTATTATACGAAGATACTATAAATTGGAATCTTAATCAAGTCAAATCTTGATATTGTTGGATATCATATCTTCTTGTGGTTTAGTAAAAAAATAGGTAAAGCTATAGTGGAGAAGACTTGATTGTTGCATTATTATTTATGGTCAAGATTATGCTATTGGCCATGCAAAGCTACAATTTCAACAAACAGTAAATATTTTCCAACGCTTTAGAACTTTATGACCTGAGACAAATAAAATAACATTGCCATAATTCAATGTGTGGATAATCGTTTTGGACTCTCCTGTATTGTGAACATATGGAATCTATAATGTTACTATGTAAATTAAATACATATAAATAACACGACTTCTGTCCGAGCCAAGCTAAGCTTTGTCCGCAAAAGCCACGCAGCCAACATAAAAAAATATCACATGAACAAATATTTGGTGTGTTCAAAGTTCAAACTACATTTACTTTCTAACATTTTGTATCTACCATTTATCATGATTTGGGAGGCTTATATTTTTAGTATTTAACCGATAAAAGTCCATTTCTTTTTATGCAGAAATCTCCGTTTCCATAGGTATTATAATTTGAAATGAACCTTCTTGGTCGAAGAAACAAAGAGAACGTCCTCTTGTAAACGTAAAATTGTGATGATATATTTATTGAACAATTTTACGTGTCACTCACTTTTGTAGCTATGTCCTTTTCTCATGCAAAATCCTGACATTACTACTTGGAATTTATTAGGTTTGCAGCTTGGGTCGATATTTGATATATGTGGTCTATTCTATATATTTATTCTTTTGACGGGCAAAACTTAGGTCACATTCTCATTTCACTAATAGTCGGCAAAACGATAACAACGTTTATATATTACAGTATGTGGTAATCAGCAGATTATAACGTTGTCATTGAAACTTTCCATTTATTTATTTTTTCTATATTTGATGATACCTAATATAGACCAGTATGTTATGTACGTAACCCTAGTATTATGTCGTATGTTAGCTCTATAATACGATGGTTATAGTACAGTCTCTTCTTTGTTTCTCCGTTTTAGGAATTATTTCGTAATAAACTTGTGAATTACAGGAAACATTACAGAGAAATATATAGTTTGTTCCGAGGTTCAAAAATGCCCTTTTCACTATTAGCATGTACCGCATTTAATAAAGTCAAAAAATCTAAAGTAAGACCATTCATTTTCTTCAATTGATTTGGGAATTTTCTTCTGCATTTACTACTTTCTATCTAACATTTCTTATTAAATACGATTGACTTGGACCAGAAAGACAAGATAAACATCCGCCTATAAATAACACCTTCACATGCCAAACCATGTAATAACAACGACAACGCAAAACCTCTCTTTTCAAATTTCCTATGGATAATTACTGCAAAAACAACAACGTAAGTACTATCTCCGACGACGTCTTTAGATTCTTCTCCACCACCATCCACGGTGGTTCTCAGGCCATGCGCCGCCTGCAAAATATTGAGGCGCCGTTGCATGGAAAACTGCGCATTGGCTCCTTATTTTCCGCCGACCGAGCCTCTCAAGTTCGCCGCCATCCACCATGTTTTTGGAGCTAGCAACGTCATCAAGTTTCTCCTGGTAATTAATAATCCCAACGACATTATTGGATTGTGTGTTAAGGTTAATCTTTATTACAAAAGCAGAAGTTCTTGTAATAATGAGCAGGAAATTCCTGAAGATCGAAGAACCGATGCAGTGAATAGCATGGTTTACGAAGCAAATGCGAGGCTGAGAGATCCAATTTATGGATGCGCGGGCGCTATTTGCCACCTTCAGAATCAAATCGATGGGCTTCAGGCCGAATTAGCGAAGGCTCGAGCTGAGTTACTTAATATTCAATGCCAAAATTCTAGTTCGATCGAATTAATCTTGAAGAATAGATTGGAATATCATAATAATGATCATTTCGAAGAATCTATCACGGGCCATGAAGTATTGATGCCTACGTCGGCGTACTACGATATGGATGATGTTGGTTCGAGTTTGCTCTTTGATGAGGGTTTCTTTGGACATTTTTTATACTAGTATTAGTTTTATTTCGAGATTTCCATGTACGATGAACTCGCTGATAGAGAAAAAATATGGCGTTTCATTACTAGACTGAGGTTTCAAGGCTGTCGAAAAAGCCGAATATTCTAAGAACACACAACTATAACTCGCTCTTTCAGTATTAATTGATCATGTTTAACTTCTTCATTCCCAAAATTGTAAGCGCAGTAGAATGTTAATCTCTACAATACGATCATTGCTTTCCAAGAGAAGGGGTTTGTGTAAAGTATACTAACAGGTGTTTGTCATGGGTGTACTAGGGTAAGAAAGGTCGTCCAACAAATATCTATATTCTCATCTCTTCCCCTTTATTTATAAACAAACTCTTTGCTGGATATTCAAGGAACTCCCATGGTTTCGAAAGAGATCTGAACCTTAAAAGAGTGTAGTTTCTGTAAGATTTATGGGATGGTTTCTTTACGGAGATATTGGGGATTTGAGTCGCCATCTTCAAAAAGTGGTCGATTAAAGATTTTCTTCTAGGGTTCTTGATCTGATATACTATTCTTCTAATCAATAGGGGTGTTCTTTGTCATTTCCATTAATTCAAGGACTAAAAACTAAATTTCGCTTTTCAGTCTCCAAAGGGTTTAATAAATAAAAACAAAACTTCGACAACAAATTAAGACTCGCGAAACTCTTCTAAGTTCTACCTTCATAACCAACGCAGCCTCCTATCGGCGGCAATGATCGCTCTCCGCCTCTCGTCCACCGCGCGAGCGGCGGCGCGACGGCTCAGGCCATCTCCTAATCAATCAAACAGCAGCAAGCTCGTTTCTCGTCATTCCCCTAGCCGCTCAAAGATTCATCCCTCGCCCCATTACAGAGATTGTGTGAGCAATATACAGAGTGGTTCTGACTTCCGTTTTCTGGCTTCGAGCAAGTGGTACTCGACTTTCCCATTCTCCGATCGCTCGTCTCCAAGTAGCGAGGCTGATGCTGACGTGGCTGCTGGGAATGGCGTGGCAATGGGGGATGCTGCGATGTTGGACGCGTACCACGCGATTGAGCTGGCGCTGGATTCTGTGGTGAAGATATTCACTCTGTCGAGCAGCCCCAGCTATTTTTTGCCCTGGCAAAACAAGCCTCAGCGCGAATCCATGGGCTCTGGTTTGTTTTTTGTGTTTTTAGTTCTTCAAAATGTATGCTATTGAGTGATGATTACGATTGTTCTTAGAAATTGCTGGAATCTTTATAAAAGCTGTAACGTTAATTGAAGTGCTTGTTTTCTCGTTTGGAAATTGTTAGATAAATTCACTGATTTTGTGGTGGAAATGGAACTTCAATTGAAAGGTGCGAGCTTTTCGTTGCAGGATTTATCATTTCGGGTCGGAGGATCATCACGAATGCCCATGTTGTGGCTGATCATACATTTGTGCGCGTGAGAAAGCATGGCTGCCCTACTAAGTACAGGGCTGAGGTCCAAGCCGTGGGTCACGAATGTGATTTGGCCATTTTGGTGGTTGAAAATGAAGAATTTTGGGAAGGAATGAACTTCCTTGAGCTCGGAGACGTACCCTTTCTTCAGGATGCTGTTTCTGTTGTTGGTTATCCTCAAGGTATCTTTCTTTTCTTTCTTCTTATAAAGCATATGTTTATCATGTTCTTGTTGATAGTTTGTATGGAGAATGTCATCTCACATCGGAATTGACCCGACCCAGTATTTGCACAAACGTTGTAGAGCAGATTCGATTGGTATGTTGTAATACGTATCTAACTCACCTTAATCCCATTTGACTTGTCCATGTGTTGTGCGTAAAATGAAATCATGTCTAGGGGCATGCTAACGATGTTATCCCATGTTGGGAAAAGATATCAGCCCGGTTTCATGTACAAAGATAAGATGTTACTCTATGTTTATGATTGTTTTTATAGTAATCTGCTAAAGTCACAGTCTAAATAATGGCTGGTTTAGGGGGAGACAACATTTCTGTTACCAAAGGGGTTGTTTCTAGAGTTGAACCGACACAGTACATTCATGGAGCGACTCAGCTGTTGGCAATTCAGATTGATGCTGCCATAAATCCGGGAAATAGTGGGGGGCCAGCAATAATGGGTGACAAAGTTGCGGGAGTTGCATTTCAAAACCTATCCAACGCAGAAAACATTGGGTAATTTTCTGCATAATGAGACAAGTTACGGAAAGTTACTCATTTTACAAGCTCATATTTGTGAAACTTTTTGTACATGGCATATCTAACTTGATCTATTCTGCAGTTACATAATTCCCGTGCCTGTAATTAAGCATTTTATTGAGAGCGTTGAAGAAACCGGTGACTACGTTGGGTTCTGTTCCATGGGTTTGTCGTGCCAACCTACTGAAAATGCGCAGCTTAGAGAGTACTTCAAGTTGCCTCCTGGCCTAACTGGGGTACTCGTGAGTAGAATTAACCCGACTTCTGATGCATATAGAGTTCTGAAGAAGGACGATGTCATCCTTACATTCGATGGTGTGCCCATAGCAAATGATGGATCAGGTATACATTGACATGTGATTTTCCTTGTCCGATGTTGTAAAATATGCCTTAAATTTCTATTTTCATCTACAGTTCCTTTTCGAAACCGAGAGCGTATAACATTCGATCATCTCGTCTCTATGAAGAAGCCTAATGATACTGCTCATATCGGAGTATGGAGAGATGGCAAAGAGCATGAGTTCAGTGTTTCGCTTTCTCCTGTAAGTACCGATTCTTCTATAAGTGTTTTTTGTTATCATTTGGTGAGCCATCTCCGCTCGATCTATTTTTGCTGATTTTGAAAGATCTCTTAAATGACAGCTCAAGCCTCTCGTACCAGTTCATCAGTTCGATAAGCTTCCAAGTTATTTCATATTTGCTGGCCTTGTTTTCATCCCATTGACACAACCTTATCTTCACGAATATGGAGAAGATTGGTATAATACATCCCCTCGCCGCTTGTGTGACCGAGCGCTCAAAGAGCTACCTGAAAAACTCGGGCAACAACTCGTTATTCTCTCCCAGGTACCGCTGACTTTTTGTGTCAACAAGATACTTTAAAAGTAATTATGAATTTTTATACAACGTGTCGCAAACCATGCATTGTGTCTTAAGAAGTGAAATTTCGGAGCTATAACATAAGTTCTCAATGTAATGCCAGGTATTAATGGATGACATCAATACTGGTTACGAGCATCTTGCTGACTTACAGGTACTATTGATACCATGGTTTTTTACCAGTGGATTTCTTTCGGGTTTTCTTTACGAGACGGGAGTTGTTTTGTGCAGGTGAAGAAGGTCAATGGTGTGAAAGTTGAAAACTTGAAGCACTTTCGAAAACTCGTTGCAGATCACAACTCGGAGAGTGTGAGGTTCGACTTGGATGAAGGAAGAATCATTGTCTTAAACTACGAGTCTGCCAAAATCGCCACATCTCGTATAGTGAAACGTCATAGAATACCTTCAGCCATGTCTAGAGACCTTATCGAAGAAGAGAATGCAACCCCTGAGATTGAACTTGCTTGTTCTCAGTGAACTGAGCCACCAAATTATTTGCAGAATTTCTAATCTTTCTGTGCGCTAATGTATGACAATAGTTATCCCCTTGGAAATTAGTATCGATTCTTGCTGCTATTAATATTGTGTCATGTTACTCTAGAAGGTGTATCTGTGTGTTCTTTTAATGTTGAGTCAAGGCGACACGTATAAAATAGGCTATATTGCAACATATTGAAACATCACAAAATATTGAAAAAAGAAGAATGTTTAATAAATAAGTTAATTACATCATAAAAAAATAACTCATTTATTTCTAATAATCATTTTCTTTTGTGCAGTAGTATGGATTTAGAGCGATCGTAAAAAAATGTGATGCTGTCTGGACTCAATTAAGATACGTTAACAGATTACACACATGCAGAGTGAGACAGGACCAAAAATTGATATAAAAAAATATATTTGTCTCCAAGGATGATTATTGCCTTGCACTAGCGCAGGGAAAGATCGGAAAATTCCTCAAATTCGGTGGCTAAGCTCAATGGTAACAAGCAAGCTCAGTCTCAGGCGCCTGTTGTTCTACAAGAAGGTCTCTAGACATGGTATTCTATGACGTTTCAGTATACGAGATGTGGCGATTTTGGCTGGCTCGTAGTTTAAGTTAACGACACTTTCTTCATCCAAATCGAACCTCACACTCTCCGAGCTGTGATCTGCAGCGAGTTTTCGGAAGTGTTTTAAGTTTCCAACTTTCACCCCGTTGACCTTCTTCACCTGTAAAAAACAACCCCTGTAGTGTAAAGAAGAAGCAAAAGAAATCCGTTGGTAAAAAACATGATAAACTTTACATGCAAATTGTAAGATCCCGGCCGAAATCCGATCGGCTTCTTACTCGTAATTTTATCGAATGATTGGTGTGCGCACTTCTATATTCGCGCAAAGTAAGATCGAATGACGATCGAAGGAGAAGAACTTATAGATTTGAGGAAGAAGAAGAGCTGATATTGAGAGGGAGAGATAGAATGAGAGCAAGAGATATGCAAAGGATTTGATAAGAAACCGTATTCATTTGCTTAAAAGTTTGATAAATGGCTTACACTATAAAAAGGCATATACTAAGTGGGCCACAACCCCTATTGGACTAATTAAATATATTACTCCCTCCGTCCCGTCATTTTTATCACATTTGTTGGTCGGCACGGATATTAAGGTTCTATTATTATAATAATATAGTACAATGAAAAGGTAATAAAGTGTATATTTTGACACGTCTTTTAAGAATATTTAATATTATTATATTGATTGTTTGTGATAGTTTTTTTGCTAAATAAGGAAATGTGATAAAATTAGTGGGACGCCCGAAATGGTAAAATGTGATAAAGTTAGTGGGACGGAGGGAGTATATATTGCTGATATAATGGGCCAAGCCCAACTCGTATGAGCCCATATTCCTCTTTACTCGGGATATGACACAAATCAGCAAAACGCTCATAACTAGTATTGATGTCATCCATTAATACCTGGCATCACATTGAGAACTTATCTTAGCTCTGAAATTTCATTTATTAAGATCCAATGTAAGGTTTGTCAATAGTACCTATGAGAGAATAACGAGTTATTGCCCGGGTTTTCAGGAAGGCCTTTGAATGCGAATCAACTTGGAAGCTTATCGAACCGATGAACTGGTACGGGAGGCTTCAACTGCTATTTAAGAGATCGTTCAAAACCAGCAAAAGGAGAATCCTGCAGAGATGGTTTGCCCGAATCATAACAAAAAGAACTTATAAAAGGAGAGTCGAGCACCACACATTTTAATAAAATAGCTAAGAATCCGCAAAATACTTATGCAACATTTCGAAACTTATCTTATACAAATAAACGAGTTAATTACATCATAAATTGGGAAGAGTCATACAATACTTATGCAAAATACACAGAAGCACTTGATCAATGAGATATGGTTGACTCTTCTGTCACTAATACTTTCAACTGCATGGCAAGAAGATCCCCAAGAGCACCACGAATATCCATCTGACGAAGGAAACCGCCATTGTTAGCTTCTCATTACAAATCAGTGGTAATGATCATAAAGAATTAGCTTTTGTAGCATAGGTCATGAAACCATAGATCACAACTCCATTGATGATACTATAAACTGATTAAAACGAAGCTCTAGCCGCATATCACAATTTCTCTTGAAGATTGGAACAGTTAAGAAAGACGATGTCGCCTGAGCATTGTATACATACCGAATAGCTACAAAGGTAGTTTACCTGCTCACAGTTTATAAGTTTTGTCATCGAAGGGTAAAATTTTCTGAGGTGATTCTTGAAAATTTTTGGGTTCATCTGGCACATACTTTTCAGCATCTGGAAAGACGTAAAGCAAAGCACTTGAGAGGATATAATATGATTGACAATAGAAAGCTATCTATTATTCGATTTTACATCCTATTTGTCATTTTCTACAAGAGCTATCAAGAAAATGTAAAAATAAAAAGGAATAGCAATTCACACCTGCACAATTATGGGCGATCGAAGTTCAAGCACTCGATGGATATCCATATCAGTTGCTTCCTCTATAGTAGATTGGAATTCGGATGCCTCTTTAAGAATGTGTTCGCAGAAATTTACAAGCTTTTCTTCAGCTACTCTTTCAAGTTTCTCTTCTCTGACCATCCCATCACTGTGGACACTATCCACTGTTGCCTTTTGCAGGATACTCAGATATATACAAGTGGCAAACAACTCTTGACGAAGAAGGTTCAGTGGTGGTCTATCGAAAAGAAGACATTGGTTAGTTGGAGCTTATAATAAACAAAAAGCATGGGCCAAATATACTAAAGGTCAGGCCATCATTAACCTACCTTTCAGTTGAACTTTGTCGCATTCGCAACCTAAGATTGGTGTAAGAATTGTACGACGCAGCAAACTCGATGACAGAGAACAAAATTTCCATGACGGTGATCTTTTGTTCCGGATTCAAGTTGTTACAGTATTTCTTCTGCGAAACATCAAGAAGATAAATGAAACCGAAAGTATGCACATTATTCAGACCACTTGATACGAAAATTAGTCACTGAGAAACTGAAGCACACCTGAATGATATCAATAGCACCTAGTAGAAACAACTGTGTCATACATTTACTCCTAATGCTTTCCATCATAGGACTTTCCTCGTCATCACTGGCGCTTGATTCTGTGATAGGGCCCGGAAGCTGGAGGACATAAAAAAAGTTTTGTCAAATTTTAATTTAATTAAATGTTACTTAGACAAAGCTACTTGATTCGTACCTGGAAGACAACAAGATAAAGATACAAAAATATTGACGAGCAATCAAAACTTACGACCAACCTTGGATGGAGAAGATGGTACTGCTGCATCAGAGTTAAGGTTCTTTGGTTTTGATGAGAAACTTCTCGCAATATTTCCCATTATTTTTTGGCCGAAAGACTGGGTGTGTTGAATGCCCGCACCATTGCTTAGTCTCGTAGCTTGACCAGATGGTGATGTCATATCTATTCCGAGTGAAACATATAAATGAACATATCATCTCTCTAGGTTCAAAATATTTACTTAATGTAAATTCCCTTCCGTTAATCATGTCCCTATTACATGTCATAACAAAATTCTAACCTTCAGATCCCTCCGCATTTGAAGTGTCTACCCTTCCATGATTGTGATCGCCTGAAGTTTCATTTTCAGAGAAAACATGGTGGTTTTTGTTACTAGCCATCGGTGAAGAGCCTTCTGAGTCTAAAGCCAGTATCTTGTGATGCTTCCTGTTCTCAAAACCTAAATCATTTAGAAGCTCAAGGGGTTGTGTTGAGAATGTCGCCTCCCTATCAATAAAAAAGGAAACTCATATGTAAGAACAGAAGTGAAAAATTCCTGACAAAGTTTCATAAAGGGAAAAATGGAACGGGGGCCTGATGTTTTGAAAGTGAGTTCACCTTATGCTTTTCAATAGCGTGTCCCAGTCATGGTCAACGAATTGGTGTCCTCCAATTTCAATCAGATGCGTTAGTGCTCCCAAAGATAAGGAAACCACTGATTGATCAGTCTTCTTGGCACAATCTAACAGTAAACTCAGCAGTTGGGGCAGCATAAAACACACATCCTAAAAAATTAAGAGATTAGTCAAAGCATAGAGTTTCCATTTCACGTGTTTCGGATTGGCTGTTATCCAAATGGGGTAGCCTAAGAATGCAACTATTAACACCGTCAACATCATCGTAGTATTATTCTAAATACATAATATTATAGAAAACATTTTAAAATTTGAACAATCATGGGTTGCAGCCATAATACTAATTACTTGTCATACCTTGTAAAAGGTATTGAAAAGGTTGCATAACAGTTGTAGTGAGTGAATACTGCTCTCACGAAGCCATTCGTCTCCAGTGGATACATCACTCTCTTTCCCAGCATGTCGAAGAGGGTCAAAAATGGGAAACAAGACTTGAAGAAATATTTTCTCCCAAAACTGAGATGGGAACTTGCTGCCTCTTTCATTTAGCAGGTCGAACAAAACCTCAAGTGCACAATTTTTAACCTCTTCTCTAGGATCAGAGATCAGATTGGAAAGACCATCCAACATAGGGTACCAATAGTGCTCAGCGACTTCACAAGTTTTGGCCAAGTTGTGATCGACAGAGTTCTGGGAAGCAACATGAATAATGCTCTGTATATGAAACGATAGAAAGAAACATAAAAATTTCCTTCAGTTTCCAACGAATGCTAAAATTTTAGAAGGATATTGTTGAACGATAGTGACAAGAGTTTCAAGCTTTTATCCAAACGGAGCTGGAATATTAATGATAATAATTTAAGGAGTTGCGGCAAAGCATGTCACATTCCAAATTTGTGAAATCGTTCATCTGTAATTTGAATTTTAAAATAAGCACACTATTCAGGAAAATTAGCTGAAAACCACCAACATGCCAACCGTAATTGTTTGTCAAAGGCAGCAATTAAGGAATACAGAGAACAACTAACAAATGCATAGCAAAACTAAGGTGGGAAGTCATGCATATAAAGCGAACAAGTACTTCAAACGGACCTCTGAAAGACGGTTCTCGCATATTCGCAACAGAGCGATTGCTTTCAAACTGACAGCTAGAGAACTCCTATTACTGGCAAATCCAATCAGGCAGTGAACGCAATCCATAAAGCAATCACCGGCAATCAAATTGAAGTGTTCCAAGATAACTGCATTGACCTAAAGTGTAAGTCATCATTTTTTTACATATTATAGCCTGTTGCATAGAAAAGAACTGAAATTGCTTCAACCTTGTTCCACATTTTCGAACGAGCTTTCAACTATGCTTTCCACGTCGTCCTCTGCAGCTGCAGAGAAGACCATGAATATGCTTCGCCAACCAGACTTTATGTTTCCAGCTTTGGATTTTATAATCTGTAGGTATCAAGCTTAAATATTTTGATATACAAAAGGTATTGACAACAGTTAAAATAATTAAACAAAGAAGACTGCAACCATACTTGAACTATGCATTCTGCTAAAAGCATTCGCATGGATTTACTTAAGCTGTTTCGCATAAGAACTGCAAAAGGCTTTACAATATAGTTCTGGAAAGTGAAGTTTGCCAGTTCGGCATGGTCCAAGTATTTTTGACCCAGTTTCCCTAGAGATTCTACGGCGTACTTGGCAACTTTTTCATCGGGATGGCTCCCAGCAAAGATTAAATGCTGAGACACTATGGACCAGATTCTTGCCCAAACCTATAAAAATATATCAAATAAACCTGAGACCTGTATCTAAAACCATAATATAAGGAACAAAATTTAACCAAAGCTGTAAAAATCAATCATGATGACAGATTTACCATGTGGATACGAGTCATATTATAATAGCTGATTTCAACAACTTTCTGCAAGCTAAACAAACGAGCAGGCGTTTGTTTTAATTCCTCGGCAGATACACTGCACAGTGCGCTAAAGAACTCCACAACTGATTCACTAGGCAGTTTGATGGTGTTCACAAATACTTGTTCGGTTGGTTTTCCAGAGAGATCTCGCAGTGCTTGAATAATCACATCTCGAGACATCTGATTTGATCCTTGCATGATTGTTGCTAACATAACCGGGGATGAGACCGCATATTCCAGACGGGAAATACACTCCAGAATGGCTAACCAAGAGTGCTGAAGAGCATTTATATCACTATCACATAAATCAAGAAGTGCACATAGTGCTTCCGTGTTTTTCGCACGCATGTCTTTAGGTGCATGTAAAAAGTTATACCTACAATTACGAAAAATAAATGCCATTATCAGATGACAAGACTGAGTAGCTTTTTCAGAAGCTCTTAACCTCGGACTGATGAAAGTTCATGCTTCTTAACACAATGATTAATCAAACATCAATCCCCAAAGGTTTCGTCTTATTTCCCCTCTTTACACATCATGTTTCTTCCACAACCAAAAGAGAGGCTATGATTAAAATAAAAAATTCAAAACTTTCTAATTGCTATATAGCTCTTAAATAAAGGATGACACAAAACAGATATGGACTGTTCTATGAGTACAAAACAAAGTTCATTAGCAGAGTTTGCATTAAAGCAAACAAATTTTGCTGCAACTATACAGCATGACTTCTTATATCAAACATTCCAATGACAGATTCTTCTAAAATTATAGAAAAACAGTGATGTTTAACTGGCGTCAGTACACTAGAGTTTGGGGATGCAAACAGCCCATTATTTGAGCTTAAAAATCAAGCTTGAGGATTCTAGTCATAACGTTCAGACAGCGGCATCTATTCATTTTTCCAGGTCTTGAGATATTAATAAATATGAAAAGTAATTTGAAAAGACTTGAAACATTAATGTTTCGATGAGAATTACCTCAACAGAGATGTCAAAAATGCATAGCGCATGGTGTCCATTTCAAGAACATGTGTTAAGTGTATCCCTTCTTTGAAACCTTCCATACAAAGAGTTACCCTAGGTTTGTTTTCTAGTTCACCCATGACAACAGAGAATGTTGCAAGTAATGGCCACCCTACAACTTCGACCATGGGATGTAGAACTTCGACGTTGTGTGAGGTATAAAAGATTCCCTTCTTCCCACTTTGTTCCTTAATCAGGGCTTGTATTTTCTTAACAATCGGTTCTTTCTCAGTTTGAGAGTCGGACCAAGAGTTACTTTTCGGGAGAGATAAATTGAGGATATTAATCAGACTACTATTCACATGATCATCTTCCACTATTACCGCTTCCTTCGCAATCGAATCGTAGATCTCCTCCAACAGTTCCTGCGGCGCGGTTTCTGCAAAATCGTTCATGGTAACAATGCGAATAAAATCGCTTTTGGCCATCCTAGGATGAACTGTTGAATTGTGAGCATCAACAGACAGCATTATAGCAGCGTAAGCGAGGACATAAACTGTATCTGCATGCTTGAACAAAGCAGGATTGTCTGCACAGTATCTGCCAACAGACAAACATGATATTAAATCTCGGCATCATATCCATACTTGACTTACAAGTTCAGCTCTTTCTTGCAGTGATATTTACTTGAGAATACATTAAGCTGATCAATTTCAACATTGGTCCTAATTTCCGATTCTCGTGAAGCAGACATTATACTACGAAGTACCAAATCCCAGTTTTCAGATTAAAGTTTGTTCACGATTCAAGTCAGAAACACAATTAACCATACCAATTTATTGAGCATATACAAGACACCTGAAGCGAGAAAACAATGCTCGTGCATAAGAATATAAAAAAAACTCTACTTTTGGTAATGAATTTCGTTTCGCATCAACGTAAATTAGAAGTTTTTGTGAAAAAGCTTAGAAGGATATATGTAATTGTAATCCATAAGGGACATTCAGATATTTTTCATGTCAAGCATGTCAAAAAAATGAAGCAAGATAATACACATACCGCTCCGCAAACTTTTCAATTATGCAATCTACTTTCTGAGCATCTTGGGGAAGTCGAAATCCTTTAAGGAATTCACGAATGGCAACATCAAATCTCATACCAGAGAAGTCCATGGAGTCCACATAAGCATGCATAACAGCTCGAGGGAAATCCTCACGTTGCCCCAAGTAATACCCGATCATACCCTGGAATCAATATAGGAAAGATAACTTACTTTTTTCTCAATAATCCCAATTGTCAGGACCATACATCAATCATTACTACCTTGTCCAAATTGGATGTATTTCGAAGAAACTGAGCAACTGAAGCAGGGGTGTTCTCTACCAGCTGACTAGATATCAAGTCGTGTACGACCTTTTCTGGATGCTGATTGAACTGCAATTTTGGGAACAAGAAGTCGGAGTCTTATATAAAATTCTAAACATAATATGAGAAACAAATAGTAAACAAGATCGCATGTTAGAATACCACTTGAACTGTCAAGGAAATTGAATATACAAAAAGAAACAAACAACTAATTATACCTCGGTGAACTTAATCGAGCTGATTGATGGATCTTCCTCTGGTCTTGATTCATCTAATTCCCCATGAGGACGTTCTTGTTCAACAGATTCCGTATTCTTATTATCTTGTTTCAACCGCCTATGAGACTTCTCCCAGGTGACTAGTGACTTTATCACATCGACCAGACCCTAAAAATGTTGAGACACATAATGCCGAGAAGATTCGAAAAGGGAGAACAATAAAGTGCCAAAGAAACTACAAATATCTTCGTGTGTGTAGACATATACCTGAAGTGCTAATACTTTAATTGATCCTGTCTGTAATGCGGTAGAAGACTTGGGATCTGCATCTGGAGTACCTTGGTAAACTCTGGATAGTGTGACAACCTAATAGAAAAATATATACGGAGATTGAAACTTTTCATAAACATATGATCAAACCAATTCTTGGGAAAAAATTGAAAAAAAACATGTACCATCCTTTCAAACAAATTCGGGGCTTCGAGGTCACAGTCATAATTCAGATAGAGGTCAACGAGCGTCTGTGGGTCCTTGAACACTTTCTCCAACATCCTGGAATTTGATATTGTTACAAAAGACAATGACATTCCACTACGGAAAATGACTTGCAGAGTCATGGCCAGGTATCATATTGTAGCCTACCGAAGAACGCTATGTTTCTGGTTAAGGTCTGATCCGTCCAAAGCTCTGAGAAAAATAATGGGAAGCAATATTCCAACTTCAGCCTGAAGAATTGATACTGACATTAGTTTCAAGACACAAGTCTAATCAAAATTCAAAATGCTTTCAGTTCTACTACACAATTAAATAAGGTGCTAAATTATATTTTCATACCTTCAGAGCCACCCTAAATCGCCGTAAAATAACCGAGAAACTTCCTGCAGCATACTGCGCCAAGGAATAGAACTAAAACTATAAAACGATGGCCGCAACAGAAAAGATACTTACAATGACAAACCACACCTGTAATATGGCAGGAGATTGAGAACCTGCTGCTCGTAATAATACATACGAAAGATGAGCTTTGACCGAGTAAAATATCTTCATGAAAGCACTGCCAACACCTTCCAAGACACCCTGACACAGATGATAATTTCCCATTAATCTATTGGAAAATTACAGCTTCAATAAAAACTTATCTACCTGAAGAAGCTCCAGCGACAGAACTCGAGTTTTGATAGCTGTTTCATTGTTGTCCTCCTTCAATCCCATCTGCAAAACATGGAATGATAGGTTCAATCTGGACCGGAACCACATAAAAGCCTGGTAATATTTTCGCCAAAAAAGGCCAAAATATATACCTTACAGAGAGTACGGAAAACAAGTAAAGCATCACGTTGGTCGACAATGTTGTTCTCTGGACCCATTCCTCTTGGAAAAAAACCACAAGATAGATGTAGCGGAAAGACATAAGATAGGGAAAACTGAGAAAATTTCTCATAAAAATGGCTATGCAACATCAAGGGAGCATATAGTTAATTTCTCCAATATTTTAACTCAAGGTCAGCTACAGAATTGTACCCGTACCTGGTCACATCTCCAACCTCTTCCCGTTCTACTGCCTTCATAATTACAGCCTCTAGTTCCTATTCATGGCATATTTTTATACAAGTAAAAGTTTGAATGGAGGATACATAGATCAGACAACATTTAACTCTTGTAAATGGCAAAATAGTCAGATAACAGATAGGACTGAGTTGATCGTAGCAACCAAGTACCAAACACCTTTATATCAGTGCTGACTCGAATATCTTCAGATGAAAAAGATGGATCATGACTTTGAGCAACAGACAGTATATCCAAATACTGTGAGCTTGACACATCCTCTAAGTTTTCGTTTAATTCAGAACTGGTCGAAACCTGATCAAAAAGAGATATAATGATCATTATTGTTTATGGTCCTATCCCCAAAAACAGCACGGAGAAAGTGTTTCTATCTAACTTACAACATCAGTTTCCATTCGTCCAAAAATGATGCTAAGCATCTGTACCAACATGGCCTTAGAAGTTGCTTGGCTTACAGGACTCTTACTAAACATGAAATCTGATTTTAGATAACAAGACAACTCATAACCAAGCGAATCATGAGAGTTTGTAAAAGCATGCCTGTTAAGAGCAATCATGTAGCAAACCCTGATGATTTCCAGCAATGGGTCACCATGAACTGCACAAAGAGATCAAGAAAATAAGGCGGACAATCAACTCACAATGTTATTATCCAGTATGAAAAAGTAAAAGTACATAAAATGGATGTTTCACATTGATTAGAAAGAGAGAAACCAGAAGGTAAAATGTATGATCAGTGGATGAACTAAAACTGGAGCGAATCATCCCTTGCGTATCAGGAAAAAGATGAAATAACAGAGAATCATCTTGTCGCAAGTGATGGCAAAGGAGGAGACATGAATATATAGCAATAACAATGGAAATAACAGATAAAAAAGGCTACTTATCATACATTTCATCTCATTGCCCACATAGTTCGATAAAGTAGACATGGTCCGATGTCTGACTAAAATCAGTGGTACTTGTCCAAAGAATAAAGAAATTTCAATTTGAATGTTACTCTAATTTTGACATACCTCGCATCTTTGTGGATGCCACAGCAGTAAGAAGCACTTTCAATACTTGAAGAGTAGTGCTGCATCATATATAATCTCAGGTTACATTCATCAAATAACTAACATGCAATATTCTCAATCTTCCAAGTAGTATACCTGTCAGGTGATGAACTGTCCACAGAACTGCATATCATTTTGAGGATTTCCATAAGTAACTGTGCATTTTTACCATCATCAAGACCAGGATCACCCTCCAGATGATTGTATTCAATGAGTTTCTGCACAAATAAACAAAGAAAAATATGCATAACTATGGTATGTCGTTGTCTCGTATTTGGCAAATTCAAAGATCGAAGGACTCGTATTTATCAGAAGATGGACGAAGGAAAACCTACATGAAGACAATCCAAAGCAAGCTCCATAACTTTCATGTGCTTTGTTTCAAAGGCCAACCTAATTGGCTTTAGCACAAGCTCAGCATCAGGCCCTCCAATAGATTTGTCGGATCCCGGGTTCTTAGATCCAACATGGGATCCAGATTGTACACTGAGACATTAGAGAAATTATTGAAACCAAACGTCAGCGATGATTAGAAAAAATAGGAGCAGTTACTTCTAAACCTTGTATCACAAAACAATTATAGGTTTTAGGTCTTATATCATTCACATCTGGCAATTACATGGACACAGATTAACATGTATGGATGAATCTACTTTTATAGGCATGCCTATGCATAAGGGGATTGAAAAGTTGGGAGTAAGAGAATTAGCATTAAATATTCTAATGCGATTTAGCACCTCTGATCTGAAGCTGCTGGTGAGGATTGCGTACTTTCTTCAACTACGGTCTGCTGATTCAACTCCTTGACTGCATCTGAAATACCACAAACATTAGAAGAGAAAAAATTACTCAGCCAAATACATATAAAAGGAAAATCTCAAGAAGCCACCATCGACACCACTTACCACCTCCTCAATTATCCAAGAGCAGCAAACTGAAAGGTATTTGCAAGAACGGGAAAAAAATCCAACATCACCTACTCAACATTTTCAATTACACAGTTTCGCTCACCATTCACAGCTGGGTATATGATCAACTGTAAATAATTCGTATTCTAAAATACCAGCCATGGAGACAATCAAGCGAGCGAAAAAACATAATAACAATAAGAGCTAGTGCACATGGATAGACTCCAACTCATAATGCCCGCGACTAATCTCCCTCAAAAAACCATCATCCAATCAGCATCTTGATCCAAATTCTCATCTCTTCATAGCATAAAAAAATAGTACCTAAATAGCTCTTGATTGCGGACTGGAGAGCACTATACTTCTTGTTAGAACATTCTTTGAGCATCGACTCAAATGCCCTGATCACAAATCCACCAGCTGCCCCAGCCATTTCTTCAATCTATATTGACGATTCAGCTCAGCAAAGATCAGTTATCCTGCCAAAGTTGACGGAAATTCACCTAATCGAATTCGAACATCGCGATGCTGGATTCAAATAGAGAGCTAGGAATGTTACGTGGAAATTAGCTTAAAGATCTGTTTTTGTTTTCACCTGGAAAACGTCCCCCTTCGTTTCAGATAGCAGTACCAGCTCTCGGATCGGATCTGTCATGCCATTGGCCTATGCTTGCTTCTATCAAAGGCTTAGACTGTAGAAATATGAGTCGTTAATTACAATAGACTTTGTGGGCCTTGGCAAATCTCTCTCTTTTTCTTTTCCCTTTTTATTGATTTATTTTCCACGATTTTATCAATAAATCACATAAATAATTAACTTTCTTTTCTCTTTTTGTCTCAGTGTATCCGGATTATTTAAAGTTATATGGGATCTTTACACATAAGTACCTAGTTGGATAAAAACTTGTAATTTAGTACCCTATCAGGATTTTTTTATATATAGGTACCTAACAGAATAAATTTTTTACACATAGGTACCCGATCCCGAAAGTACACCATACAACACATTTGGGTACCTGATATCAACACATTTGGGTACCCTATATAACAGAAAATGGTACGACGTATGCTTAATTTAGGTACGCTCTATGTAAACATACAGATATGCCTTAGGTACGACGTATGCTATATTTAGGTACCCTATATCAACGTGTTATGGTACGCAATATACACAGAGAAATGTACGACATGACTAAGAAACTAGTAAAAATTGGGTACCTATCTGTAAAATTTTCTGACATGGGTACCTATGTGTAACAATTTTAGCCAATTGGGTATATTTCTATAGATTCACCTTATTTAAACTGTATTGTCCATATTCAAAGCAAGGTGTATAAATGTATGTCATACATTTACAAGCAAAGGCAATATTCCCACTAATTATCTGTGTTCTTTCTTGGATTTTTAAGATGTCTAAGAAAACTCAAGAAATCATAGTAGTAGTAGTAACGTCTTTCTGAGCCGCCGAGGTTGTTTTCTCCTTCGTCTCAGAAGCTACAGTTACAGCTGAGTCAGCCTTCATCGCCGGAACTTCCAACGATGGAATCACCGGCGGCCGTCTCCGGCGAGTCACCGTCATATTCAGACCTTCTGTAGTGTGAATCGTCGCCCCAGTCGTCATCTTAACCTATTCGAACCAATTGAAATCCATGCATGTCAGAGAACGATTCATCAGCTCATCCTATGTTTCACTAAAATTTCGCAAAAATCTCAGTTTTCGACGGGGTTTTTACTTACAGGAGGCGCTCCGAGGGCTAGCTGGAAATCGAATCTACGAACGAGCATCGCCACGGCTACCACAGTCTGCAAAAATCAGAATATGAATGCTTACAATAAATATATATATATGGTCGAAGAGCACCATTGTAATAGACTAGGCGTAGAAATTACCTCGTACGTAGCAAACATATCTCCTAGACATTTTCTTGGCCCGCCGCCGAAAGGCAAGTAGCTGAAATTCTGGTTAGTTTCGTTGGGATTTGGGCCGTCCAAAGCCCATCTCTCGGGATTGAACTTGTCGGCGTCTTCCCAGTGTTTAGGGCAGCGGTGCAGATTCCATACCGAGATGAAGATATCTTCGCCTCTGGACGAAACAAAAGCGCTCGCTGAGCTTGTTGATGATTGGTACACTTAAGAGCGCTTACGGTAATGAAAAAGGGGGGATTATAGGAGACAACCTTTTAATGGGGTACTTCCCGAGAACGTCCTCGTCGATAGATCGACGAATCAGAACGGGTGGTTGGGGATAAAGTCTCAAGGACTGTCATTTTTCGTAAGGCGTAAGAAAGGTCGAATGCAGATGGGCAGAATTTTGAAGGATATATTGCCAGGAAATAGTTCAGATAAAAGTGGATAATGCTTACTTCGTTGATTACTCTAGTCGTATATTTCAGTTTCTTCATGTCTTCGATAGTCGGGAACCTATCGCCTAGAACTGCATCGACCTAAGAAAGCAGAGCTTCTTAGTTACATTACGACGATGGGTTGAAATTTCTGCTAAAACTAATATGTAACCTCGTTTTGCAGCTTGGCCATGACGCTAGGCTCCTGCAAAAGAAAAAAATATAAAGAAAAGTTACCCTCACACCTTAGTTTCTTAGTTCTTACATATCTTAAGTAGGCACAAATTCGTACCTGTGAAAGAAGGTAGCATGTCCACGTTAGGACAGCAGCAGATGTTTCATGGCCGGCGATAAGCATCGTCATTAGGTCATCGCGGAGCTGTTTGCTCGAGACCTAAAGCATTACTTCCCATCAGCCAAATTAGAGCAAAAAGTATCCGTAAAATATATAACCAACAAGCCATACGTCATCGCCTGAGGCTAAAAGGAAATGAAGAATGCTGGGATCTTGCTCGTTCATATATTCTTCGTGGAACTGCAGTTCTTCTACGTCCACTAGTTTCTGCAAACGAAGAACAACGATACATTAGAAATACGTAGGTAATGGGCAGAAGAAGGAATGAAAAAAAAAAAGATTTTACCTTGCATGTGGCGATGAGATTATCCAGCGTTTCATTAACAAGCTTCAGAGCTGCGTTGACCTTCTTAAGCTTCGGCGAAACGTCTTTCCATATCGGAATCTCCCAGAATGGAATAGGCGCAACGCTTCTGTCTTCGGCTTCCCTCAGAACAGTATACACAGCCTGCAATAACAAAGACAGCACGTTTTATTACAAACACGTTTGCAGTAAAATTCAGACAATGAGTTAGTTAGTGTACCTCCACTATTCCCGCGTCGACTTTCAAGGAGTCGAAATCGTAATTAAACACAGCTTTTCCGATGATGTCTAAAGTCAGACGAGAGAAAAGGGACTCCATCTCTACGTCTTCACCATCAGATGCAGCTTCATCGAGCTTTTTGCAGAGTCTATCTGTTGCTTGCCCGAAAAGGCTAAACATTGCCGCCACAAACTAAGTTCGAGCATCACAAAGCAGATATAAGAATCAGTTATATTGAATCTGAGAAGCATTGTGTTTGTCATTGTAAGAGTAAAATGTTGTCCAGGGTATTAAGTACCTTCAGATGAAGAGCAGGGACAATGGCCCGTCTCCTTACACGCCATATTTCCCCGTCGGCGGGAATCAGTCCTTTCCCCATTACGAATTCCAATATTTCAGCTAAAATACCCTTCAGAAAGGAAAGATGACAATTGAATCGTGTATCGATCATCGAGCAATGAATCTCAGTAAGCAGTCAGTACCTTCGAGTAAGCTTTGGTATTGTCCTTCAGTATATGTTTGGCAATCGAAGGATCTGATACTATCAAAAAGGACTGCCAAAAACAAGCATGTAAGAACAGGTACTCGATAGAAATTCCACTTTGAGCACACTAAGGAAGATAGATAGAAACTAACCTTTGGACCAAAAGTGAGCCTGAATATTCCGCCGTATGTCAAGTAAAGCTCGTACAAGGGAACGAAAAAGGGCTCATTTCTTACGGAGCTAATCGAACCTTGTGCTTCTGGGATACGCAAATCGTCCGTTTGACCGCCCACAATACTGAATATGAGTTCGACGAAATCTTTCGGCAAGCCCAATTTCGACAGACCATTCTTGACTTGTGACTTGAAGCTACCATTAAAGCACACGAACGGCAAGAAAGCAAATGAATGAGAAAGAAAAGTCACTCGAAATCGATAAAAGCACATTTCTTTACACTCTCTGAGTTACTACAATCGAAAAGATTAGAAAGCCCATCATACCTCTTATCGACGGTGAATTCGCCCGAGGCAATACGAGCCGATAGCTCAGCCCTGCGCTTTTCTTCAAGAAGCCTCTCAACGTCCTTCACTGAATCGTCTTCTTTACGAGCTCCTCCTCCTCCTCTACCATTGCTCGAAGACGAGCACTTCACTACGCACCTCCCTGCACCAACCAACCAATAACAAGATTACACGTGGACATTAGAAAGATCGAGGGAACAGTAAAAAAATAGCATGAATCAACAAATGGAGGTCAAAGCTTAAGGCTTTGTCAGACTAAGTTCATGGGTTGTTCCACCACACTGAAACGTTAGAACAAAGACAAAATCGTACTAACCTTGAACTTGGAACCTCAGCTGATTGTTGGATCGCTTCTTTGCGCATCTCGATTGTACGCTATGTGGCGAGAATTGAAGTAAAGAGAGGTTAGCAGCAGTCATCTCCTTGTATTTCTAGAGAGAATGGTGGAGGAAAATGGAGAAGCTGACAGATAACATAGGAAAATCCGTGTCCGCCAATAAATACATTCACTTGCTTTTTTTGTTCCAAGTTAAATGTACTGTCAAGACAGCACACTGTACCGTGTAATGAAGGGTGCGGTTGAGTGGCAACAGCGAAATCGGAGTGGCCATAGCTTTTTGTGAGAACCTAACTACCAACGAACAAGACAAGGAGGAATCTTTCGCCCTCGACGGCGCTTTTTCTGACGATGTACAAAGATACCTTTTTTATGCCAAACGTTTGTCCATTCAAGAAAAATCCAAGTAATACATGTGATTTTGGTTAATATAAACCAAGCAAAGCAAGAACAAATAACGATGCCTAATCTCAATTAAATCGAAGAGAGTTACGTTATGTTCATTACTGCAAGTCAACCTAAAGGAAAGACCCCCCTCAGTTTTTTTTCCTTCTTGGTATAAAAGAACCGATCTTTACTGATAATTCGATCTTTCACTTTCATCGTTGGATGTTAGTTAAAGATTGAACCTTTATTCAGTTTCTTGAATTGCTTTTGGCCTAAAGAAGTAATGGGAAAGATGAAATTTGAGCTGAATCCATTCTTTAATTCTATTTCGCGGGTCATTCCGCTAACTAATTTCTCGTAAAATTTGATCTTTTTTTACCATTGCAAAGAGTAACGCTCTTAAATTGCTTTTGGCCATAGATGATCTGCGCTCTACTAATTAGTTATCTAATTGTTTTATTTTTGTCGTTTTACATGAAAATTGGAGCTTAAGGCTCCCCCAATAATTATGTTGTTTAATGGATTAAAGATTCACAGCTTTGTGTGGGTGTGTGTATCTTCCGTACAAAATGAGTCGTTTTTTTTATTGTTAGTGGGGTTGACATGTTAATTGTTGTCACAAGTCACCAACTCTAAACATATAATTTTATTGTAAATGGAGCTTCATTTCCTATTTAAAAAGTGATGGTATAATCCACTAAAAATCATTTACCGTTTCCTAGCATAAAATTTATTAATTGTGTTGTGGAGACGCATAGAGTCGGCATCACCATCATTATCCATGTTACATTGTACAATTTTATCATGTTTATATATATATATATATATATATATATATGTGTGTGTGTGTGTTTGTGTGTGTGCCGCCAAAACACATATATTTAATATATACATCTAAATCGATTCTTCTTTAACCTTTTTCTTTCCTTGGCAGCATCCTCAGATTCGCACTTGGTGTAGTTGTTACAAAGTCGATATAACACAATGGGACTTTAAAATAATACAAAGAAACTCAAACTTCTCTCAATCAGATGCGTATGTAAAGCTTTTTCTAGCCTTTTCAAACACTATTTCCATGCACTAAGGTAGGACCCCTTCACTGTGTGTCGATCTTATCATATCATTTTATGTAATAATAAACTAACCTCTTATAATCCATCGTCTTTATCATGACATCCTACGACCTAAGCTATAGCTAAGGTCTCGTCTGTTATAAATACCCATATGTTTGCACTCCATCGAGTGCCTTCTTTCTTATCTCTTTCTCTCAAGAGCTTGAAGTTACGTTGATTAGAATTGTTAATCATATTATACTAATTAGAAAGATTTCTATAATGGATCAGGTACAAATTTATGCCGAAGGGTTGATGCAGACAAGGAATAATAAGAGGATGTTGAAGCAACTGAGATCGAAGGATTGAGTTTCTGAAAGAGAATAGATGTTCAAAATTTTCAGGCAAGTCTTGATCTTGGCTTCAGTACTATTGGGTACGTTTTTCTTGTATTTGTTCTAATAAATCATGGCCAATGTGATGAAAACATTAATAATAGTAGTTCAATTTCTCTCTCTCTCTTTTTTTGTTTTCCTTCAATGAATACAGTCT
The DNA here is from genome assembly GCA_027422505.1 of Craterostigma plantagineum. NCBI lineage: Eukaryota > Viridiplantae > Streptophyta > Magnoliopsida > Lamiales > Linderniaceae > Craterostigma > Craterostigma plantagineum. The sequence goes on along the minus strand of JAPQWV010000044.1, from coordinate 6,808,755 downwards.
GTCATTTCGTCAGGATCAAAGCATATTTTGAATAAAAGTAATTAAGGTTGTCATCATCTCATCTAGGAAGAACTTATGGAACACAACACAAGCAAGGTTTCCTAGTTGATTCCGTAACAAAAAGAAGAAAAAAGAATAGAAGTAATGAAAGATTAAGAAACAAGTCTTCACGTACCACCACAAGGAAATAATAAGTCCATAGCTATCAACAGTTATGGAAGTAATTTCATGTCTTAATAATAATGGTGAAACACTTGCATTCATTCATTCATTCACAGTCCACACTATTATTGTAATAAGAAGCCGCAAATTCTAAATGGAGATGTTTCTACCATGAGCCCATTAGCTCTTTTTAACCGTGGCCCATTTTAGGCCCACATAGAAATAAAATCATGCTGACGTGGACTCATTCCTTATCCACGTGTGCAGTAACTAAACTCAAAAAAGTCATGCTATCATCATCATTACATTACACGCAAGTCACAGTTCAAACACAGAATTTGAGCAAACGATTCGTTCAACATATTTTATATACGTTCTCATCTATAGTAAGTAACCTAATTTTATCTATCTATATATAGTTTGATAACCAACTCCCACCTATGAACATACATAGTAAACATATATATAAACGTACATATTATAATACAAAAACACCAGCAAAATACTCAAACAAAGTACAAAAAACTCATGGCAAAGCAAACACAAGTGACGATGCTAGCTTTCTTCTCCATGCTTCTTCTTCTCTTCTTCTTACCTTCAACAACGTTAGCCCAAGTACAAAGGCAAGACTGCATGGACAAGCTTCGGCCATGCCTAAGCTACCTAAACGACGACAGCCGCCCGCCGGGCAGCTGCTGTCAGCCCTTAGAATATGTAATAAAATCGATGCCCGAGTGTTTGTGCGCATTGATGAGCAACCAAGGGGCGGCAGCTGCCCAACAATCTGGGATCAACACCACCGTGGCCGAGACCCTGCCCGGGAGATGCGGGCAGCACATCAATCCCTTGGGATGCGTCGTGGGCACCCCCGATAGGAGCTCCACCTGCCCGAGGATTTGTTCGTCTTCTTCGATGATGGGCTTATTATTAGTCGTCGTCTTTGGGGCTTTCGCTGGCTTTGTATTGTAGTATTAGGACCCTAGGACCCTAATAATTAGCACTATATGTACATATATCTATTTATGTAATCTTTGAAACATTTTATGGAAGATGATCTCTTTAATATAATCTTGATTGTGATGAAGGTTTTGCTGACGAGTATTTCTGTTTATCTGTTCGTTACATGTTAAAAAAAACCGTTCTTTGTTCGAATTCGTTCGAAGTATTGATTTTTATTTGCGGTTTCATTTTTCTTGTTTTTACGTGTTGTGTCAGATTATCTCTTTGAAACAAATACTTTGCCATGCTTCGAAATCCTATTCACGAAGACTGTTTGGGTAAATTCGTGAAACTTGGAGGGTATAGGCGAAATATTACCCAATGATTAGGGGTCTTCGCGTAATTTTCATCTTCGTGGTTAAATTATAATTCCCTCGCGACTCGGATTGGAGACGACTTTCTTTCTTCAAACGCTCTGTTAAGTCAACGCTTTTCCATCTTCATTTGCAGAGATCGACGATACGAATCGATCAATTCATTAGCAGAGAGAGATCTCGACGAAGACCTAACAACAATGGCATCTTACGCTGTTCTCACTACGCTTGCGCGGAACATCGACCAAACCCTAAACGATCCACACCTTTCCACCCTCATCCTCGAAAAACAACCGATCAGATCTCTTTACGAACGCGTCACTCGCCTCCGAGATTTCATCGACCGCCGCCCGGAAACGGCCGGACGTTCCGAAGGAAAAATCACCGATCTAGCTTCCAGAGCAGAGAAAGTCGTGGATCTCTACATGAATCGACTGCTCGACGCTTACTATGGCAGCAGCTCAGCGGAAAAATCTGAAGTCCCCCTCACTTCTGCTGCTACGAAAGAAGAAATGGAAGAAATAGGCACGCAAATCGAGGAGATGACCGCCGAAGGCCAGACAGAAGCCGACCGCCGCCTGACTCGCGCCGCCGCAGCTGTAGACGACGAGTCAGCGCCCTTGCCTGACGACGAAATGATAGGGTTTGACCATTACTTCGATAATCTCAAGGAGCGCCTTCACAAAGAGAAGACCAAGTTTGAAGTCATCCCAATCTACGGTACGGGCGGTATAGGAAAAACCACCCTGGCTTTAAAGCTTCACAAGGATCCACTGCTTGGGGAATACTTCGACGTCGTCGCCTGGCTTAGGGTTTCCAAAGAGTACGATCTCGAAAAGATGCTCACTCGCCTCCTCAATTACGTAAAGCCTGGAAAAGGGGAGGCCAGCAAAGACAAGTCGTTAGACGTTTACCAGAGTTTAAAGGGCAAGAGGTTCTTCATAGTGCTCGACGACGTGTGGAATTTGGACATATGGGACGAGTTCAGGCGGCTTTTGCCCGACGAAACTAACGGCAGCCGCCTCCTTCTCACCACTAGGTCGGAGGACGTGGCTAAACACGCCGATTTTGCAAAATTCAAAGAGATCGAGCTCATGGACGACGAGCAGAGCTGGAAGCTCCTGGCCCACAAGATGTCCACTAAAATCAAGAAGTTTTCCGAAACGCTGGAGAAGATCGGAAGAGATCTCGCGAAAATCGGCATGGGTTTGCCTCTGGCCATCGTCGTGATCGCGGGTATATTGCAGGGGCTCGACGTGGATCCGAGTTCTTGGCTGAAAATGGAGGAGACCTTGAAATCCGACTCCTCCAAGGCAGAGCCGCTTCAGAGAATCTTGAAAGTGAGCTACGACCGATTGCCTTATCACCTGAGGTCGTGCTTCCTATACATGGGATTTTTCTCCGACTACACAGACGTACGCCTCTCTAGCCTCACTAAGCTGTGGGTGGCTGAGGGTTTCCTAAAGCCGCCGAGCAAATCTGAAAAAAGCGACGAAATTGCGGCCGAGGAGTACTTGGAGGGCCTCGTCAGGAGAAATATCGTCTTCGCCGGCGTGAGAAAATCCAACGGGAGAATCAAGAGCTGTGGAATCCACGACCTCGTCCGCGAGATGTGCCAGCGTAGGGCCGGCGAGGAGGAGTTCCTTCAGCACGTTAAGGACAGGTATCCCAAGAGACTTGGCGACTACGAAGAAGAGACAGATAGTTCTAATTGGCCCGAAAGGTATAAGTCTTACGCTGATTCCATGCGAGCCGTCGAGTCCTTCAAGAAAGGGAAATCGAGCTTGGATACGACCCGATGCTTTAGGGCGCTGAGGACTTTAGAACTGATGAAAGTTGAGTTTCGATATTTCCCCGAAGTGGTCCTCGAGCTGTTTCTCCTCAAGTACCTCGGCTTGGGCCACGTGGCTGAGGTTCCGCCGTCCTTATCCAAGCTTCGGAATCTCGAAGCCTTAGTAATCCACCCAAGGAGCGTGTCCACGAGTTACCTGCCATACATAGTATGTCTTCCATCGACTATTTGGGAGATGAGAAAGCTTAGACATTTAGTCTCGTTCTCCTACGGGCTCTTACCGAATCCCGAGGAAGGAAGCTGTGCCCTAGAAGATCTTCAGACGCTTAATGCGATAGTAAACTTGGAATGTAAGGAATGGGTTTTGAAAATGATTCCAAAGGTAAAGAAGATGGGGATCTACTTCGTCGCTGTCAGAAAAGTTGAGTACTCTCTTGAAAGTCTCAAGGATCTGCAGTTCCTCGAGAAACTAAAACTATCTGTTTTGGTGCCCTTTTCTGCTCCCCAAAAGCTCAACTTCGCTTTCCCAGAAACACTTCGAAAATTAACCTTGAGAGGATGTCGCTTACCGTGGAAAGCTATGACCATCATCAGTTCCCTGCCTAAGCTCGCGGTGCTCAAACTGAAACGACACTCATTTCAGGGCGATGAATGGAAGACAGACGCAGACTTTCCCTTCCAGAGTCTGGAGTATCTGCTCCTCGAAGAATTAGGGCTCGAAAGATGGATCACTGAGAAGGAACCATTTGCGACGCTCAAGACTCTGATAATTAGGGACTGCGACGATATGGACCCACTTCCTGACGAAGTTGGAGATTTCGACTCGATTGAACTGATTGAGATAATTGGAACCAACAAAATCCTTTCGGGTTCGGCGAAAGAGATACAGAAGATCCAAAAGGCTGATTATGCCAAAGATATCAAAGTTCTTGTCAGGACCCATGCTTGACAACTGCTTGCTTCTTTGTATTGTTTCTAATGCAAACTGTGTTTTTTCCTCCTTTGACATTCCATGTCTTGAAATAAATGAATCACTGTCACCATCTCTACTGTCTGTCTTTGTATTTGAACTTGAAATAAATGTCACTGTCTCTACTGTTTGTCTTTGAGCTCCCATAGATTTGAGGCAGTACTTTAGTTGGCTAACTGATCTGAGGAAGAAAGAAATTATATATCTAAGACCATAAAATGTATAACGACCACTCACAAGATCCATGAATGGCGAGATAAGATACACCATTTTCTAACAACGAACAACTTCAAGCAGTTTCTAGTCTAGAATGTCTCATTCTGCTTCGAGTTCGGCCCCAAACTTCTCTAGTCTCTCGGTTTCTTCTTCCAAGTCTCGTATCAAAGCATGGTTAACTGTACCATCGTCCTCACTTGCGTGTATTTGTCTACCAGCAAACCTGAAGACATTTATATGCATCCAAATATCAGAAAACAATAGCAGGCTGTTATATGAATATTTTAACTTTGGGGAAAAGGAGGAATGTGACAGATTACCATCGACCATTCATTGACTCTATGCATTTACGAGCATCATTTCTGTCTTTGAACTTCACCAACACAACACCCTGAGGATTATTCTCACAGACCTAGAAGTGGTGGTGTGGTAATGTCAGGATTAGGACTGAATCATGACAAACGGAACTAACAATGTAACAGTTTGACCGAAACAGAGCTTTCAGAAACTAAGGAAATTCTATTTTAACAGAAGAAAAGACTAACCTTCACAGAGTCTATTGGTCCAAGCTTCCCACATTCATCGCGTACATCTTCTTCCAACTCCGTACGAAGATTCTCATCAGCCTGCGAAGAAATAAACATATTGACTCGGTCTATTTAGCAATTTATCTAAATGCATGATGCGCTGTGCTAACTTGGAATGTCAACTATCTAGGAAGTGAAAGGAAAGGATGAAACCAACATATTCCGAACATATAGACGTACTTATGTAATCGATCATAGCCCACCCACTGCAGTTTCCAGTAGACGAAAAAAAGAGAGATAAGATAGATACGTGATAAATAGAATTGAGATCCAATACCCTCAGTTCTGCAGGGGTAAACATGTAACGGAGAACAACAGTTGCCGGAATAGACAATTTTGAATCATCGCGACCACCTGTTGATGGCAAAATTGTAAAAAAACTATATAAGACAGAAAACCTAGAAACAATTTGAAGTAGATTACGAATGCGAAAATGGAACGCACAAAGGAGCATTAGGATAAACAAATTAAAACAGATAGAAATGTTACCCCAGCCAAGCATCTTCTGCTCAACCTTTTGAAGTTTCTTCTTCTTATTCTTATCCACTTGCTTCGATATAAATTTCTCACCTGTAGATAGAGATTAGATAACTCACTTCCAATCACTACAATACTCCGTCCTAGACGCAGGAAAGAAATAGAAAAATTTACAAACAGAACTATATTAATATCATGCATATCACCTTTCTGCTCAAATTTAGCCTTGGTCACTGACATGTTGATTTTGCCATCAGGTCTTAGAGGCGCCCCATCCAAAATTTGAATAGCCAAGTCAACAGAAGGTTCCTAGTAAAGACCAAGAAATCATATGCAAAGTGACATAAATATGGCAGCATATTCATAAGGTTCATAAAGTAATGAACTGGCTAAGTCAAAGAAAGAAGTAATATAGTCCAGTCCAGTTATGATATAATAAAGCAGTATGGATGCTTGAAATGAAAAGCATCAAATAACTCTAATCATACTATGAAAAGTAGCACAAATAAATTACCTTCAGATAAGTCACAAGGGCATCTCCCTTTTTCTTTCCAGTTTCCCTATCCACATAAATCTTCACTCGTGGCTTTTTTGTTTCAGGATCCTGCAGTGTTGCAGATGACATATGACTGGATCAGTCATCATGAAACATACTGATTTCAGAAAGAGATTACCATTTAGATAAGATCTCACCTCCTTAATGAGCCCACACTTGGAAAATACTTCGACAACCTACACAAAATTCAACATTGGTCAAGTACTAGTAATATCAAGTCTAGCTTCAGTTTGTAGCATAAATTCAATACGTGCTGGCCATAACTAAGTATATAGAACTAAAAAGGCTTAACCTCTTCAAGGGTGACATCCTCGGGCAAGCCACTTACGTACACGTGGGTATTAACTTTCAATTCAAACCAGCTATCAGGAGGTTTATTAGCTTCCTACAAAGGCATAAAAAATGGCAAGTTGCACCACGGCACGGTCAACATAAACGATATGGCACTATTTAGAGAAAAACCATATTAAGGCCAGTACGAACATCATTTGCCATATGACAAAAAAAAATACAAGCAACAGAAAACGTAAGACACAAAGGAGATACAAACCTTCATATCTACATTTTTCTTATCATCAGTTTTCTCAGCCCGCTTTCTTTTACCATTTTGCATTTCTTTTTCTTCAACTGTTTCGGTGACATCACCATCATCCTTGTTAACTGGTATATCTTCAAAATTGGGTGTTGGAAAGACCTCGTCTTCTTTCACAAATACCATATCTTCCAAACCGTAGTTCTCATCCTTTTCGGTCGTGTTTTCCTACGGTGAGTACATAAGGACAAAAGGTACTGGTGTAAAATTGAGGATAGTCTAGACATTCAGGGAAGCAAACTGAAATAGAGCTCTCAAGACAATTGTGCATATATCCAACTCATAATCGAATATCAGCACCATTGGTTTGTAGGCGACATGCATTAAAATAGAGAAAGCGTATCAAGCGTAGGACTGCGAACCTGGGGTACCCAAGCTTTAAGAGTACGGTCCCACTTATACGTAGTCCCATCATCATCAGTAAACTCTTCCTCACCCTCAGGGGGGATATCCGGCCTATCTTGGTCCTCATTCACCTTAGCTTCTTTCTCAGCCTCCCTAACCTCTCTTTGCCACTTTTCAAACTCATCTTCCTCAGTGGAGGCAACAGGGGCTACACCAATTTTTTAACCAAATATAGATAAATAGATAATTCAGCACAAAACTTAAGAGTATAGACAGAAAAACACGTTAAAAACAAAACATGATATCTTAACTCGAACTTGGAGCACTGTTCTGAGAATGATCAATCACGAACCCGGGAACTGATGTCAATGGCTGCCAATCGCTACACCCTTCAGACCATACGAGCGTACTCTCCGTGAAATATCCACTGGAACAATGCGCTGTCCGTGCAAAGAAAAAACAAACTTAGGCACGCAATTTCAATAACATGAAACGACATTCCAACATCAAACAGGTGAACACAATTGTCCCGACACAGAGCCCATCGATTACTTGTGACATATGTGAGGTAATTACTGAATAAGAGCGGCGAAAGAAACTCAAAACTCTACGAATATGAACACTGTTGCCAACAACCATTTGCCCCAAAAAAAACGCCTTGGATAACTGAAATTTAACAAAGAGAATGTCATCAATGAAACACACACCTTGCAACTCCGCAACAGTGTAAGGTCCAACAAGCTGCTGATCCTGGCCAAGAATATACCAACCTACGGAATTACTCATCCTGTTTTTTTTTTCCCAAAAAACGACTTTAGCCTCAAAACAAAGCCACAAAACAATCGAAACAACAGAATATAGGAAAACAAGAAAGAACCATATTTCTCGTTGCGAACAGAACACCAATCGCAAGATTCTAATGTAAATTCATAGCTCCCACCGTAAAAAACAAGAATAACAATCTCAACCTTGCTTCTAGTCGTTAGCCTCAGAACACGAAAGGCGATTACCACGAAACATATTCTAAAGCATAACAAGGCGCTGGAGTAATTAAGAAGTCCATACGACGTCGTTTCAAGCTGCTTGTGGTAGTTTCTGCTCTTTCTTCTTGCCCTGCAATGAAATCGTAAATTGATAGTGATTGGGCTTAAAATGGGCTCTTATATATGGGCCGTTAGTGTACATTTGGGCTCTATCGATTAGGCCATGTAAGAAAAGTTAGCGTTGACCTATCTGTATTTACAGACGTTATATAAGAAAACTATCCGTTGCCGTCGCTTCAACGGTCATATTTCTCTCACACTCGAAATACGACCGTTACGAACAGCGCCTATATATATAATACGAATAATCTCCTCCATTACCACCTCGTACAAAGCACACTAATCTCCATTCTCAACACTTTACGAAAGAGCTCACTCATTCAACAAATACAGAGAAGAAAAAGAAAAACTACAATGGGCGGCCTCTCCCTCGCAAGCAGCAACGACTCATCCCACCCAAACACACACAAGATATTCCTCCTCACAAACTACGCCCTCCTCGGCTCAGCGACTAGCTGCATCTTCCTAACCCTTTCCCTCCGTCTCATACCCTCTCTGATCGGATTCCTCTTCATCCTCCTCCACCTCACCACCATCGCCGCCGCAGTCTCAGGCTGCTCCGCCGCCTCCCACGGCCGGACCACCAGCAAGGTCCTCTATGGGACCCACATGGTGGCTGCTGTTCTGACGGCCATCTTTCAGGGGGCTGTTTCCGTGCTCATCTTCGCTCGCCCCAGCGATTTCTTGAGCCATCTGAAGAGCTACGTTAGGGAAGAAGATGGGGTGGTGATACTGAAGTTGGCCGGTGGTCTGTGTGTGTTGATGTTCTGCCTTGAGTGGGTTGTTTTGACTTTGGCGTTTTTCTTGAATTATTTTGCCTACGTGGAGAGGAGTGGTGGTAATAGTAATGAATATGCGATGAGGAGTACGGCTAAAGTAGGAGATTACAGAGATGATGGCGAGGAGGATTTGAAGACTCTGCCATGGCCTTTCAGGGTTGTTTGAAGAAGATGATTTCTGTCCAGAAAAGTGTCTGTCTCTATCTTGCTCGAATAGATGGGAAGAATTGGATTTATGACGTTTGTTGGTTTGTTTTTATGAAGCTCGCATTGTAATATTGTTCATGATTTGATTCATTGGTTTGCCTATTAATTTCTTTATTTGAGCTTACGGACAGAAAGACGGAGAATTACAACAACCCCAAGATTTTGTTAGACAATGCATTATGTAAAAAGGCAGGCAAAAATACACCAACCCCTCCCATAATTGTTAGACACACAAGTATAATAAAAAGCTACACATCGGAGCTGTTACATTGCTTAGGAGGAGTTGAGATTGCCGGGTGTTGTTTGGATTGTTGGGGAGGCGAAGTTTCGTTGAAGTTTGGAGTCTTAGATGAAGGTGGAAGACATCTTTTTGAGAAGAACGAAGCAATGCTCTTCGCCTTTGAGCCAATTTTTCCTGGAAACAACAAATGAGGACGACGAGTTTCCTGCTAAGTAAAGAATTTAAATGCATCTCTTTGTTGCTAACCTGGTGACATAGAAAGGCCAAGCTTGCTTAATACTTCTTTCTTAACCTGAGAAACGAAATGAGAATAAAAGCGCTGTTATAATCAACATGTTGGTTCTGATTTCTGTAAAATCACAAATCATAAGAACGGAGTTCATTACGCAAATACAACAGGGAAAAATGCAACCACATTCACAACGAAAATCTTGAGAAAAAACAAAGTATTAAGCACCTGCCAATGATTATCAGAGAACTCTGATATTTCTCGCACTTTTCTTCCTAACTGAGACTTCGAGACAGCCGGAAATTTTTCATGCAGCTGTTCCACAATTTTTCCTATACCATGCCCACTAGAATTAATGATGGATACCTGCAAAGCCAAAAAAAAAATGGCCGGATGGTATTACGGGATTCTGCAAGTTTAGACAAGCCAATTTCCAGAAAGAAAAACGAGTATCGTCAAACAGAGTAACACAAGTCAGAATATAAAAATATGGTTCTTGATTAGTGCATCCCAAAAAATAATTACTTACCATATGAGGCAAGTCGGCATCTGTAATTGCTTTAGCGTTTGCAAGTGGTTGTTCCGCAGACTTTTCAGACGAAGCTTCTAAATCCTCATCTTCCGCATAACTCAAAACTGGTTTTATTTCTACTTCTCGGAAACCGGGGAAGGGAAGGATACAAAGAGTTTGTAAGCATGTTCTTTCATTTTTCTCAGAACCACCGAGCCCTTCTGTTGACAACAGCGTGGTCTTTTCATGCATAAAATTTATTACAACCAATGGTTTGTTCTTTCTAAGTGCGTGTTCCGTCAAGGTATTCAGATACTTCTGTTTCTGGAGAAGGGAGCAAAATTCTTCACTTTCACTGTGTACTAGCTTTTCAGAATCTGGCAGATCACGTATTTTCTCAATCAACTCATCAGATTCCATTTCATCAGTCTGTTCTCTCTGTCACAAAAGAACGATTTTGGAGATTACATAAACACGAAGAATCTATCGAGTTTCGGAGAAACATATAAACACAAAAAACCTAAGCACAAGACAACAGCATACCTCATCCTCTGATAAATAGCCATCAGGGACAAAAAACCCATCTTCAGTTTCATCTGTATCGTCCTCCTTTAGGTTTCCTTCCATACTTTCATCTGCATCATCCTTATCACAATCGGATAGGCTTTCACCAGGTTCATCCTGTTCAACCGTTTTCAGTTCCTGATAACTTTACCGGAATATTACACTAAAAAGGTGCTAGCTTACCTCCTCCCATTCCTCATCGCTGTCAATCTCATAGTCTACATCAGGATCTTTTGAAAAAGGGTGACGTGCTCCGACGACTTTACTGGATTGATTGGATTCAAAGCAAACTTCAATAGTGAGAAGAGTTTATTTGATGCAAAAAATTATATCTTGATATTGTAAACAAAAGTTGACTAGGAGTGAGAGAATGCCGGCGCTAGAACAAAAGACATCATGATCTCAAATCTTAACGACAGCCATTCATAAAAGAAAAATTTGCATATTTGGTTTCAAGCCACAGTCCCCCTAAGTGACAACAGAATTGAGTACCTCGACTGATGAAAATTCAGAACATGTTGGATTGTCATACTCATATGCATTTAATAATAGTGTTTTGGAATCATATGCATGGGGAACTGACCTTCTCTTGGGCCAAATGCCATAAAAGGCAGGCCTAAAACACTTATCAAACTGCAGCAGCTGCTTGGCTCGTGGTTGCTTCTGATTGCTAAGCGGATCCATAGCCACGTTAAGTTGACACGATTTCCCATCAGCTTTGAAGTCAACACATCCATCCTGCAGATAGCTAATCGGATCTATTTCCATGTTAAGTTGACACAATTTTCCATCACCATTGGAGTCAACACATCCATCCACAAGTTTTCCCGCTATCACGTCCTCTCCACTAGATAGTTTATTAGAAGCCAGCTTCAGTTCCTTGGCAATTTCAGACTTGGGCATCTGACGAATGCCCCAACGTGCTTTTTTATTTGAACGCATGACAGAACCGGTTCCACGCCATGAATCCAAATGTGATCTGTAAAATAATGATAAAAGACAGAATATAATCGATCATCATAAGATGATGTCGCTACTGGATGGGTAAGTCAAGGGAAACCCACCTCCAGATGGCTTTTGCATCTACATCATTCTGGGCCAAAACAGAGTCCATGAACAAAGCAACCGAACCAGATTTTCTTTCAATCATGTTTGAGGACAATTCAGAAGGAGTTGCCTCGTTTGTATAATTGTCATGTGAAGCTTTGTTCCTTTTCAGGAACCGTTCCATCAATGATGCTTGTTTCTGGATCTTGAGTTGCTTTTTCAGTTCCATTTCTTCCTTCTCCTTGCGTCTCTGCTCCTTTTCTGATTCTTCTTGCTGCCGTTTTAGCTGTTTCTGCAATTCGAGTTCTTCTTTCTCAAGGCGTCTCCGCTCTTTTTCAGCTTCATCATTCAATCGTTTTTGCTCCTTTTCCTGGAGATTCAGTGTAAAAGTGCATGTATTAACGTTTATAATTCACCATGAGTAACTAAATTTTCAGAATTCAAAATCCTGAAGCTATAACAGTCTCAGAATTTGAAGTGAATGTGTATATATCAAGAGGCAACTGGTTCTGTTTGCTATCTGCCATTATCCAATTAAATGCACCATTCAAGCACTGATTTCAAATTAACGAAGAAGAGTTGAAAATATAAGTTTGTTTACAATTTGCAACTTTTCCTTCTGAAGTTGCCTTTCCATCTTCTTCCTCTCCTTCTCCGTTTCTCTTTGTCTTTTCTCCATCTGCCTGACCAAGACGTTTTCTTGTTTTTTTGCTTCCTTAACAGCCCTTCATTGTCAAAACAGATTAATCTAATGGATCTGAAAAAAAGACAAATATAAATAACTGCAATACGTACATTTCTAAGCCATTTTCCTGTGCCACGTCATTCATAAAGAGCCTGATGTTGGCCTCAGTCAAGACTCTATCAAGTTTTTCAGAAGCTTTCAGCACAGCTTGCACGCCATTTTGGTGGTCACCCAAATTTTCCAGGGAACTTATCAATGCTGGCATGAGAAAAACCAACAAGCTATTAGAGCTATAAAAAACAATGGACATACATACTAATAAGCTCTGTTCAATTCCATGCGTTCTCAAGCAAGTTCGTAGGGAAAATATCATACGACCCAACTCGTCAATTTTCAATTATACAAGCAACAAGGTTATATAGGAATAATCGTGGTTGGACCACAAAAACGGGAATAAGGTGACTCGCACTCACCTGAGACAGCTGACATCCTATCCTGAATCTTTTTCCTGCAGGCACGGCGAAGTCGCATAGAAGAACGAATGCACGATGGCATCAATTTTAGATCTCTTGTCTACAGCATGGAAAAAGAATCATTCAAAAACACATTTCTGCTCCACAACCATATAATGAGAAGGACTACGAGTAATTTCATCGAGAAGAAAATACTGACTAGCATCCAAACTGAATAAGACAAAACACCATGACCCCAAACCACATGCTGCTAAAATTATATTGGCTCCTTTATATTGTACAAAAACAGAGGAACAAAAGCATGGATAAATATAGGTATTACAAAGCAGATTAGAAACACACGCAGTGATTAAGCTAAAAAGTCCTTCTAATGACAAATTTAAAACCAACGAACCAACTTATAGTACTAGAACTAGCAATAACAAGTCCCCAATTCAATGCATTGCTAAAGCATTATATGAGAAAATCCAAATAAACGAAGTAAATGGAATTTCAATTTAATCCATGTAAACCAGATTTCCAATCAAAAGAACCACAAAGCTGCGAAAGAAAACGATTCAGAACTACATAAGGACACAAATTCAACAGTAATTTCACAGACTACCACAACACAAAATAACGCAAAATTTCCCAAATTATATACCTCCCAGCACCAAAGAGCACAATCGGCCTCATCCTCCAAAACATCCGCCTCAACAGAACTGACGCCATAGCATACTCTCTGTCCAATCATAAGCACCGTGCTCTTGACAACCACTTTAGTGAGACTCTCAATATTTTCAATCCTACCCTTAACCTCCTCAAAAATCTCATCCACAAGTTTAGACAGAGGAAGATCACTCTCTTCCATGAAACACGCAATCACACTTTGCAAAGACGAACTCCCAACCTTGTCCACGTTCTCCACAAACAGTCTCCTAGTTTCCAGTATCAACTCTTTGTAAAGGCTAACAAGTCCGGTGATTTCTTCCCGAAGAGTACAAAGTTTCGCTAGCTTTTCTTCGGAGGTCGCTGCGAACAAACAAGGTTCAAGCCTTTTTCTCTTCTTCGGCATCTTTTTATCCTGATCTAGGCTGTTACTCAAGTACTTTTTCTCCTCCGAGGCGTCGACTGCCATCATCTCTGCCTCCGCCATCGATGCGTGTAGAGAAATCGAGAATTTCCACTGAATCCCTCCGATCTCAGAAACCCTATAAAAAATCAAAGGGAAAAAGTGATGTATCGGTTTATCGTATGGCACACCGATTCATTTCCCGCCAGTGATTGGTGGAAAATTGGCGGAATATTAATGTAATTTGGCGCCTCGATTACATATTTCTGTAGCAATTTTCAATAAAGTCCATTTAAGCTCTAAATTTTCTTTTTGACCCCATTTCTTTTCTTTTACATTTTGGTCCGTCGTGCTTCTTTTTCAATAATTTATTCACCCAAATATTCGTTATTTGTTACCATTGGCTTTTCCCTTTACCTTTTAATATTCATTTAATATCGATTTTAAGAAATTTTGACATGAAAAATATATTTAAACCGAACCTAAGAAACGAAACGTATATTTAAATGATTAAATATAGAAAAATTTGAGTCATTAGTTACAGCATCATTTGAGACTATTGCAGTGAGATCAAACATCTCCTTTTTCTTGCCTAACTTAGCTGCCTATTACCAGCCAACAACTTCTCCATTGCATGGAAAGAAGAAATCTTTCTTCTACTTTGTCGAAAACCTGCTCGAATTCTTACCAGTTTTCCAGATAACATAACCCAGCAAAAGAGGCATTGTGAGGCTGTAGAGCGGAGAATGTATTATGGGATTCATCTCATACGCTTTGCTGAGAGCTACGCAGTTCTGCAAAATGAGAAACGCTTAAGTACAAGAAAATATAACGAAGCGACAGATAAACGAAACAATAGCATTGCGTAAGATGATCAATTAGGCCATGAGAAAGGGCGAAGATTTCTCCACCTCACCTTAAAATGTTTCCAGGATATACCCAAAGAAAGAACCAAGAGAGATTTCCTCAGCCATCGATTTCGAAAAATGATTCTTGATGTTCCATGACTAGATGATGCATTAGGTTCTTTATGCCCATCGTCGTTTTTCTTACTCGACCGAGACAAAACATAGTCTCGATACATTCCACATTCGTAAGCCATCATCATTATTACAACGATCCCAGGCAACACAATGAGATAAAGATGTGAAAGAACAACAACCATTACGTCGGGAAAACCCAATAATTCTAGCTTACCATTGCTGCTCCTCGTCGCCCAGCCCTTGTAAGTCATGTATAACCATTCTTCGCCTTCAATGAAAGCTTGGCCATAGAGCCAAGGGCATAGCACAAGGTAAAACAAGTAGCCTATCAAACAGTGCCATACAAAGGGAATATCATACACTTTCGTAAGTGTTACCCTCGGATCCTACGGATCCCATGGCAAAATACCCGACCCGCCTCAACTAACTAATAACCACTTTACCTAAAAGACAGGCCATGTCCCCACGCGGCCTCGGTTCATCGGGAATACTCTCGAGGGGTGGAGCCTAGGCCATCAACAGAGGGCCCACACCAGAAACACTTCGAGGACGTCAAGAGGCCCCTCGGCTCTAAGGATAATTATACAAGACCCTCAGGCAGAGGGGTTAGTAAGCCCTCGGACTAGGGTCCCGTGCCCAGTTACAGATTGGTAATGCCTCGGGCAGTCATACCGAGGCCCGAGGGAAATCAGGAGACTTTGGCGTCCTACAGAAGAAACTGCCACGATCCCCACTCTGCGGCGCCAGTAAGCTAGGCGACAAGTAACTGCCCATAACGGAAGCCATTACGAAGACGTGCCGTCGTGGGTAGATAGTGGTCGAGCCCGAGAGAAACGGTGAAGGGGCAAAACCGCCCAAAAACCGCCCCAGCTCAAATCCCCTATAAATAACGCACGTCTCGACCAAAACAGGTATCGATTTCTGACGTATCCAGCCGTTACTCTGTTCAATTCATTACTCACTCACACACTTAAGCACACCCCTTTTTATGCTACTTTACACCTGGAACATGGAAAACACCCTCTTGACCTAGGCAAGAGGGCGAACGACCCCCAAATCTTATCCTGTTTTCAAGTCTCCAGGCGACGTTTGCGGCAGAATTAAGGCGGGAAACGCTCGTCAGCCCTCCAACGCGGTAGATCCATTTTCCGGCGGCATCAACTTGGCGCCGTCTGTGGGAAACTCTAGTTTCTCTCAAAGTAGAAATTCAGTATGGTGGTTGTCGAAAATGATCACACACCGCCTCGCGAGGACAATGGGCCGAATCCCCCTGACCCTGCCGCGATGTTCGCCGCAGTCATGCAAGAGATGCGGAGGATCGGCGCAGACGTGGGAACGCTGATGGCTGAAAGAAACCAGAGAGGTAACAGAA